>PVHT021183647.1:3611530-3658401 GCA_004024745.2 Catagonus wagneri
GGACCCTGTTCTTGCTACACCAGAACCTAGCACTGTGCCCAGCACATAGTGGGGGGACAAAAAGTCTTTGCCGAATGAATAAATGAGTAGCTAGTCCTGTCTTCCTTGGCCCATCACATTCTTCTGGCACAAACCTATGTAGTATGTGACCACCTATATCCCAGGTGAAAACTGGAAAGCTCATTTCATGTTTCTTTTTTGGTTGCCCCTCGGTATATGGAGTTCCCAGGCTAGGGATCAGATCTGAGCCACAGTTGCGACCTAAGCCACAGTTGTGGCAGCTCTGGATCCTTAATCCACTGTGCTGGACCAGGGATCAAACCTGTGTCCCAGCGTTTCCAAGATGCAGCCAATCCTGTTGTGCCATAGTGGGTACTCCTCATGTTCAATATATTTAATAAGGTGGGATGTTTGAGACTGAACAATTCAGAAAATTCCCTTTTATTTTATTTCATCCATGAGCTGCCAATCTTGGGGTTTAAACAGGGTAGTTTTTTCCCCCAAGGCCATGCTGTTTTCTTTACACAGGCTTCATTTTCAGTTTTGCCAACAAGATAAAAGAAGCAGTTAGGAGAATGAGATGCATATTTAAAGCTAAGTTGTTGCTGAGCCAACCGAGAGAGAGAGAGAAGAATCTTAGTAAAACTCATCTGTATTCTTTTTCATAAAGAATCATCACAAATGGACCCGTAAAGCAGAGCCTTGGGAGCCTCTGCAGTCAGCTCGGCCTAGATATGCTCAGGGGGCAGGAAGAGGGGAGCAGATGGCTTTCCTTGACTCTGGGCCTCAGCTCTTGGAGGCATTTGGGTGGGGGGATCACAGCTCCAAGATCTGTTCCAGTTTCAGATACAGAACCAAACTGGGAGATAAGCAGAAATGTCATAGAAATTAGCTAAGGGTTTTGTAGTAGCTTGTAAACAATTTCCTTGTCAAACCCTTTGGGGATTAAAGCACATCTCCATGTATCTGGCTCATGGGTGCTGGTCTACTCTTGTCTCTGGAGACTGCGTAGGTTTGCTTTCTCCCTCTGTGGAGTATTAAGCTGCTGTCAGCCCAGCCCAGAAAGAAATCAGGATCAGTTTGACCAAAAAGCGAGTGTGTCTATGTCTGCATGCATGCATGCACCTGTGTGCGTGCGTGTGTGGCCATGTGTGAGAGAGGAGGACAAAGAGTGATGGAGAAGATTCTGACTTTATCTCAAAGCCAAAATGAAGTTTTTTCTCTTAGCAATTTCTTGGATCCTTTTCCACTCTTCCTCCTTCCAAACAGGTGGATAATTCAAAGTGGACCCAATAGGATCTACTAACCCTTCACCACACAATACCTTCTCCGAGGCAAAATAAAGTGCACTCAACTGGTTCAGATTTTTAGGGGCCATATCTATGTAGCTCCAAATAAGTGAAGATTTTAAAACTGGACCCACATAATTAGTAAAGGCAGATTACCTAAGCCCCAAGGTCGATTATTTGAGTCTCAATTGCCCACACTGGCTATCCACACAGATTCAGCACCTTCCCTCTGAAAAATAGCTCATCTGTATCAAATATAGATACATATAGTATGCCAACATCTCTATACAAAATAGAAAATATATACATAATTTATAAATCTAAATACTTGAAAGCATTAGGATATCGATGGAATTTTCAGTCAAATATGAAAATGGCTACAATTTTCAAAAAATATGCTCAAGTTGAGATGTTGCATCATCATTTCCATGTTCCACAAGGCTAGTGTAGCTATATAAATATATCAATATACCACTCTATTTAAATCTACACACACACACACATTATGTAGGCTGCTAATATACAGAAACCTATATATGTTTATATGCTGAGATATATAGGGATTCATAGGCACATTTATATTATTCAGCTTATTAATTCATTTATTCAATTTCTATTAGACATGTCTATTTCAGTTTATCATCTGGTGAGAATCTGATTTCACGCAGCCCTGCCCTCCCTCTTCCCATACTCCTGGCTGCCAGGAAGGCTTGTGCCCCAAGGCCTGGGGATTTTTAGCGACTTTCTTTAAACTGGGGGAGAGGTCAGTCGTGGCCACAAATCACTGCCCCATCTCCTGGGAGGCTCATATCAAGTCTGTCATGTGTACACTATCCACCCTAGACCATCCTTTTTATGTAAACAGAGAGAGTCCTACAGTAGAACTGCCCCCTCTCTTGGGATGAGGAAAGATGGATGGTGGGGGCAACCATGGATTCCTGCTTCCATCCAGGTTTAAACATAACTCTGAGTCTGGATACAAAGAGCAGGTAACCACTCTGCTCCCGGGCTCACACTATTTAAAATAACCACACAATGAGCTGTGTAGTGTTGGCACTGAATTGGGGCCCCCACGACCCTGTTCGGCGTCTTTACTAATCACCACATCATCCACCCAGACACAGCTGCTATGTCACCCATGGTTCTTCTCCCTGGCAGCACATTAGCACCTAAGGAGCTTTTTTTAAAATACCGATGCCTGGGCCCACTCCATACCAGCTGAACAAACACAGGCATCTCTAGTGTTTAAATGTTCTCCCAGGTGATTCTGATCCACAGTGAGGGTTGAGAGCTACTTACTTGTACTGACCTGAATCAACAGAAGTCAGAGATGTGGCCCAGGAATTGGGGACTGCTGGACAATCAGGATGATTCTAGCTCCAAACGAACCAAACAACAAAGTCAGATTCCTTTCACAGAGCACTCCTCATCATGTCAATATGGGCTCACATAGATACCATAGATACAGCCAAAGAAATCAGGCTGGGAGTGTGGGCATGGTTGTCGTTTAAAGAACCTCACATTTGAAAACCCATTCCCAGAGCAGTTACAAGGAAAAGTAGGGCATGCATTTGCACGCACATGCGTGCACACACACACACACACACACACACACACTCATCCACACATACATACCATGTGACTGCAAGCAACTTAAAACAAAAAAAAAAAATTTAATTGAATTTCGGGGCCTGGGGAAGATCTGAACCTATAATTATTTCTTAGCAAACTTGCTGAACACAGGGCTTCCCTCCTCTGGGACGAGATGAGACGGGTAGCGTAATGAACCCTCTTTAATTAAAAAATAAAATGTTTTAGGATAATCATATTCTTCCAAGTTACATTATTTCTTTTTAAAGCAAAGGAAAGCTGGCGAGAAAATGTTGATTTTCAAGTACCCAGTATTAAACTGCCTCAAATGGCCTCATTCAACCCTCTAGATTCAAAATTAGATCCCTAAGCGAAAACAAGAGTCCCTGCATTGTTCTCAGGAAGAAGCTAACATTTTCACCCCAGCGCTATTCCCACTTCTCTTAAAAGCAACAGGCAGATTCAATGTCAATTGATTCCAGCCAAGCAAAGCCACAGGAGGGGAGCAGCATCAGAACAGAGAGGTTTTTTTTTTTTTTTAAGGGCCCTTCCCACGGCATATGGAGGTTCTCAGGCTAGGGGTCTAAACAGAGCTACAGCTGCTGGCCTACACCACAGCCACAGCAATGCGGGATCCAAGCTGTGTCTGCGACCTACACCACAGCTCACGGCAACACTAGATTGTCAACCCACTGAGCGAGGCCAGGGATCAAACCCGCAACCTCATGGTTCCTAGTCGGATTCATTTCCTCTGCACCACGACAGGAACTCCAGAACACAGACTTTTTGCACAAGAGCTCTCGGACCTAATTTGATGGGATTCTCCGGGAAAGAAGTGCACTGTTCATGTTTCCCACTGCAGAGTTCTTCCCCGGTTCCTTAGAAGGTATTTGGGATGTGGTTATACAGGCAGAGGTGGGGAAACAGCCAGCTGGATCCTAGGACTGTGGAGGGTGCGAAAGAGGCAGAGGGAGACACAAGCTCTAACTGAAAATGTCTTCAGACAGGGAAACCAAACAAAGAGGTCCATGGAATTCGGGGGAGTTCAGCCTGAGTTCTGCCTCTCAGTGGGATCTGCATGTATCGGTGGCCTTTGGGGACAGTCAGAGATCAGCCACAAGGAGGTCTCTTTCTCAGTTTTGCTATTTTCCTTTTCTTCAAATCCTGTTTCCTCTTTTACTGCTTCTGGCTCCAACACCGCCCCCACCCCACCCCGCCCTCTCGCAAGCTCAAATTTCTGCATTCATTGGAGACCTCTTTATTCAAGGGAATAAGTAATGTGCTGGAAAATCTAAATGGAAATTCCACTTTTCCCCAATCTTTTCCTACCCCATTTCCCTGAAGAAAAAGTCAAGGCATAAAAGAGCTGAAACCGGGAGTTCCTGTCGTGGCTCAGTGGTTAACGAATCCGACTAGGAACCATGAGGTTGTGGGTTCGATCCCCGGCCTTGCTCAGTGGGTTAAGGATCCGGCATTGCCGTGAGCTGTGGTGTAGGTTGCAGAAGCAGCTCGGATCCCGCGTTGCTGTGGCTGTGGTGTAGGCCGGCAGCTACAGCTCCTGTTAGACCCCTAGCCTGGGAACCTCCATATGCCACGGGTGTGGCTCTACGTAAAGGCAAAAAGACAAAAAAAAAAAAAAAAAAAAAAAAAAAAAAAACCTGAAACCTATGACTGTGGTTGATTTCACACCCAAAATGAACTCTGCTAAGTTATGTCTGTGCTCCTCCAGTGCAGGTACAGTAGCTACTTGTAGGCAGCTTCTTTAGTCACTTCAAATAGATTACAGCACTTTTCTTAGGGAATGTAAACCTATGTTCTCATGGCTAAAAGGGAAACATCTATACTTCAGGCTACATGTACACACACACACACACACACACACACACCTCACCCTGCTGTACCAGGAACATTCCCGGACGTGGCTGAATGAAAAACTGAAGAGCCTGGAAATCTACCAGTGGGAGGGGCCTCAGTCAACAGCCTAGAGAGCTTTGCCCTGGCCAGGTCTCCACCTGCCCAGGGAGAATTTTGGTAATTTTCATAAAACCAAATTAAATCCTAAAGTAAGACCAGTTGGTGATTCAGAAGGAATGGCCCCAGAACATTATGGAGTGGCTATAAAATAAAAATTATAGATGGATAAGAATAGGAGCAAAGCAAATAAAATCATTTTAATGGAGGAGAGAGGGGACCATGGCAGAGAAGGGAAAAACTGTCCAAGTGTGAAGAAGGAGGTTATTTACAGGATTCTCTGGGGGAAGAGGATTTTGAGACGGAGGCCTGCAGGGGACAGGAAAGATTGGCGTAGATCCTGGGATCTCCATTTGTGAGGAAGCGGGGTGGGGGATGCTTGAGTGAAAAGGCCTCTCAACCCAAGCAGGGAAGAGGCCAAGACCAGTGGCGTTGGAAAAGGTGGACGGATGTCGGGGGGGTGGCAAGCCAGTGAGACCCCAGCTCTCAAGGAACTTCTCTTTTAATCTGGGGCACAAGTGTGGCTATAAGACACTCCGCTGGATACTTTATGTGCAAGTTTTACTCCGTTCTCACAACACCCTGTGAGACAGTCTATTATTCAATCCAGATTTGGAAACCCAAGCTCAAAGAGTTAAGTAACTGGCCCAAGGTCAAAAAGCTAGACTGTTGGGGATCTAGGATTTGAACCCAGGTCTGGCTCACTTCAAAGTCTGAACTGTGTTCTTTCTAACACCATGGAGGAGATCGAATGTAGCGTCGATGTTTCTCAGGGATATGGATCTAGAAGGGAGCTCAGCATCAGCCTGTCCAACCAACTGCTCCCTGTGCTAAATCCCTGCCCTCCTCCCTGGAGCCCCTTCCTTAGCCTGAGAACTGCCATGGGCAGGGCCTCTCTGGTTGAGCTTGGCTTCACTCTCCCCCATCACCCCTTCACGAGAAGAAGACATCAAAGATTGCGGCAGGGCCATAAAGAGAGGGAGGGTGTTATAAGGGAGCCACCCTGGGCTCGTAAACTGGGCAGGGGTGTGGGGGGGTGGAGACCCACCCATTTGTCAGGCGACGCTGCATCTCACTTTCCCCAAAAACTGAGATCTCAGCTTTTGCTTCAGGGCAGGGCACATAAGGAAAGTGAAGGTGGTGGGGGGGTGGGGGGGTGGTAATTTGAGTCCTTCTGACATAGAAATGGTGCCACCTCTCCACCCCTGCGGGTGAGGCCAAGACACTCAAATGCGTTCATTTGAGACCTTGGTTGTAGTTTCAGTTCTGCTGCCCATGGCCGTGAGAAGCTTCTTCCGGGATCCTCTGCCTCTTTACCTTGTTCTGGGGTAAATCATCACAGACACCCCCTTACCTTGCTGAGTGGTTCACTGGAGACCACAAAGTGGAGGCAACCCACACAACCCAGCCGAATTCCCTGTGCCACAACAAGGCTATGCGTCTTGAAGGACAGCTAGAGACAACAAAGAACACCCATGGTCTCCCAGTCACCATCTACCATTACAGCAAACCAGAGCCTCCAAACTCTTATTGGGTGGAGTCTGAACATGCAACAGTCATGCAAATTCAGTAAAAATGCCTGAGTCTCAGATCTGAGTGGAATCACCTCCATTAGCCTGGGAGTTCCCCAAGGACAGAAAGCAAGTCTCATCCACTGAATGGAGAGCTCTGTACCCAACTGGGGCTCTAGAAATGGGGTCAGAAAAGTCCACATGGATCAAGAAGCCCACGTTCTCCTACACAAACTGGAGTATTGCAATTAAAATTCTCCTTCCTCCCGATCACATTAACCATAGAACTGCGATGCTTTTTTTTTTTTTTTTTGCATTGCCATAACCATCAACAAGCATTTATTGAAGACTGCTAACTATGATGCTGTGCTTGGTGCTTGATATGACAGAGTATCACAGACCCTGCCATCAGGAGACATGAAAAAAATATACAGGAGTTCCCATTGTGGCTCAGTGGTTAACAAATCCGACTAGGAACCATGAGGTTGCGGGTTCGATCCCTGGCCTTGCTCAGTGGGTTAAGGATCCGGCGTTGCCGTGAGCTGTGGTGTAGGTTGCAGACGCGGCTCGGATCCCGCGTTGCTGTGGCTGTGGTGAAGGCCGGCAGCTACAGCTCCTGTTAGACCCCTAGTCTGGGAACCTCCATATGCCGCAGGTGCGGCCCTAGATAAGGCAAAAAGACAAAAAAAGAAAGAAAGAAAGAAATATACAGAGTATTGGGAGAGTTTGGGCTCTGGGTCGCAAGTGACTGGGTTCAAATTTCAGCTCTGCCTCTTTCCAGACATAAGACATTGCACAAGTTCTGTAACTACTCTGTACCTCTCTTTCCTCATCTTTGAACAGAGAAGACAAAAGGTCCTACCGCACAGAGTTGATGTGGTGATTAAATTAGGTGATGCGTATAGAGCACTTTAGTGTCGTACCAGACACATAGCAGGCACCCCACAGGGTAGCTATGAGAACCAGCAAAGTTTCTGAGTGGAAAAGTAGTGTGATTAGGGCCATGTTTTAGGAAGACAAATATTGTAAAAGGGTTTAGGATGGTCACTGACACAACCAGTTGGGACAGCAGCAAAAGAGATTTCATTTAGGCCTAAGATACAGTTAATAACAGGTGGATGGGATACTGCAGGTGGGCTGTTGCTCTGATATCTTTAAAAACTGGGCATCCAACCACAGGCTGACCGTACGGACTACAGGCGGGGCCCTGGACAGAACAGCCTCTGGAGTTTCCTTCTAAAGCAGACTTAGAACACGCCAAATTTCAACAGCAAAATAACAGGGTTGCAGAAGATGGCCTTTCTTTCCCAGTTTTCTTTTAAAAAGGTTTCTTTACTTTTTCTTTTCAAGACCGCACCCGCGGTACATGCAAGTTCTTGGGCTAGGAGTCCGATCGGAGCTGCAGGTGCCAGCCTATGCCACAGCCATAGCAACACAGGATCCTGGCAATCTATGCTGCAGCTTGTGGCAACACCAAATCCTTAACCCCACTGAGCAAATCCAGGGATCAAAACCGCATCCTCACGGACACCACGTCGGTTCCTTAACCTGCTGAGCTACAACAGGACTCCCTTTTTCCCAGTTATTTCCTTTATCTTGCAATACAGTTTTTTTTTTTTAAGGGCTGCATCTGCGGCATAAGGAGGTTCCCAGACTAGGGGTCTAATCGGAGCTGTTGCTGCCAGCCTACACCACAGTCACAGCAATGCCTAATCCGAGCCACATCTGCGACCTACACCACAGCTCACAGCAACACTGGATCGTTAACCCACTGAGCGAGGCCAGGGATCAAACCCGCAACCTCATGGTTCCTAGTTGGATTCGTTTCCGCTGCCCCACAATGGGAACTCCTAGATATAGTTTTTAGAGCCCATTTCCTTTGGGCCCCAGACAAGTTCATCTTATCCTGACCCTTTGAGTTAGGGACACTTCTGTGACCTCATTAGAAACTTTGTATTCTCCACTCTGGAAATTTTTCAAAAAGGGCTCACTAACTCTTTTATTGTACACAGATCTTCAGCCCCTTTGCAACAGTCACTTAAAACTTTGATCAAATGCCAATTCTGTTGTTGACTAGTTCTACAACCTTGAAGAAATCACAATCAGGACTCTGTACCTCAGGTTCCTCACCTGTCAAAAGAGGGTAAGAAATCCAAGCACACAAGGTTACCGTAGGAACATTTCTATAAATGAAAACACTCTGGAACTGTAAACTGCCTTTGAAATGTTCCTTATTAGTATTACTACAATATTTCAGCATTGTGAAAAGAAAAAGGAGGCAGCTGGCAGGAACTCTGACCCCAACCCTCTTTTGACTTACCCATTTTGACATTTTTCTAAATCAAACTGCACTTCTGAAATCCCCAGCAAGCTGGAACACTGGCCTTTTCCAAGTGGGTAACACCTGTGAGTTCGTGAGGCTGAGCCGAAGTGAGTATTTCATGTCATTCAAAGGATGGACATTTACAGGTCTTTCATACATTCGCAGGTCAGGTCCTAACACCGTCACTTCCTAGTTGGGTTTGTTTGTTTGTTTGTTTGTTTGTAGGGCCTCACCCGCAGCATATTGAAGTACCCAGGCTAGGGCCTGAATCAGAGCTACAGCTGCAGGCCTACACCACAGCCACAGCAACACAGGATCCGAGCTGCTCTGCAGTCTACACCATGGCTCAGCAACACTGGACCTTAACCCACTGAGCGGAGCCAGGGATTGAACCCACATCCTCATGAATACTAGTTGGGCTCGTTTCTGCTGAGCCATATCGGGAACTCCCCTAGTTGGTTTTAGAGGACTTTTTTAGCCTCCAAACTCTGTGGGGGAGGCTGGGATAGGAAATTAATCTGGGATGGGAGGTAGTGCAGAGGAGGTCTGGAGAGAACATATCAGGGAACCGAGCACCCTCTGTCCCCACCCCACGCCGCCCCCACCCTGTCTATGGTAGTTATTGTAGGATTGGCAGATGTGGGCTAAGGGTAGAGGGGAAGGAATAGAGCTCTCTCGAGTCCTAAGGGCAGCGGCTTCAGCAAACTGCATGTGTTTAGAACCCGGCTGATGGTTGTCTGGCTTCCCCAAGGAATAAACAATAATAATCCTAATCACCCCTGGACATCAGAAGACGATCGTTAGTGTCCTGCTCCTTCTCTCCCTTCCCCAAGAGAAAGGGTCAGGACTGGTCCCATTTTGTAGAGAGAAAACTGCTCCATGATGACCGAAGTTATCTGGGGAGAAATACCAGGTTTGGGGAAGAGTTCCAGGTGTTTCCAGCTGTTATTTCATCCACAGGCACAGGTTTGCCCCCATAAAGATCTCTACCCAGCCACAGTGGATGCCTATCTGGATTCTGGCAATGACAACAGTGTGAGGGAGGTGGTGTGGCGCGTGGGCCCTGACCTGAGAGGGCACAGGACAGAGTGGAGCAACTTCGCGTCCCTTAGGGGGATGACGCTGAGGGAGCTGGACCAGGTCACCTCGCATGTTTGGAAGCTTCGAGACCCTGCATGCCCAGTGATTTCTCTCTCCATGATTTCCTTGCAACCAATGACAAAGTGCCAAGCCTTTCCTCTTGCTTTGCTTAAATCTTGTGAAATCTACAAGGAAAGAGGAAAGGACTCCAAGAAGGAGAGGGGCAAATGGGAAGCACCTTCTTCTAAGCAAGCCTGTTTACCAGCTGCCAGCCCAGACACACCCCCAACAAAATGCCATGGAGAATGATGTTGTGACTCATGGCTTGGCAAGTACTGGGATCATGCCCCGGGCTCCCAGATACCACACTGGCTCCTCCAGGTCGCTCTGGCTGGATCTCCTCCTCCTTTTCCCCGGAGGCATTCCTCATCCTGCCCTCTCTTCCCCAGCCCCTCCTCCCTTTCAGTCATTCCATGTAAGGAGAGGTGGGGGTGGGGAAGCAGAGTTAGAACTGGGATTCAAGCTGGGGTTAATTTCAGGACCAGGATTAAGGTTAGGATTAGGAATAGAGTTACTCTGAGATTTGGTTTCATCAGTGGACTTTTAGTTGGTAGAGACAACTGAACTCTACTGACTTACATGCATAAAGTCCTGATGTTAGCCCAGGGTTAGAGGTCCACTTTCTTTGAGGTCAGATTAGAAGAGTTAAAAAAGTAAAATGAGGAGTTCCCATCGTGGCTCAGGGGAAACGAATCTGACTATCATCCATGAGGAGGCAGGTTCGATCCCTGGCCTTGCTCAGAGGGCTAAGGATCTGGGGTTGCCGAGAGCTGTGGTGTAGGTCGCACAAGCAGCTTGGATCCTGTGTTGCTGTGGCTGTGGAGCAGGCTGGCAGTTGTAGATCTGACTTGACCCCTAGCCTGGGAACCTCCATATGCCGTAGGTGCAGCCCTAAAAAGACAAAAAAAAAAAAAAAGAAGAAGTTAGAATCCCGTTTAGAAAATAAGAAATATCAACTCAAAGATATACTCAAGAATCACTTCCTAGGAAACTGAGCAGAGTTTTTTTGGAATCAGCTACATTCCTAAGGATTGTAGACGCAGAACAATTCTATCCTTTCCTCAGGCACTGCGCCATATTGGGTGACTTTACCTTGCCCGCAGACTTAGAACTTTCTGGTACACCCCAGAGTCCTTCTTGGATTTCTTCTCCTAATCCCCTCCTAGTCTTATTAAAGGAATTGTTCCTCTGTCCCATCAGCCTCAGGAAAGGGCCGGGGAAGCAGCTGAAGCACCGGGACCCTGACATTTGTGAACCTCAGGCGCCGTCTTGGCAGCGAGGCAGGAGCAAAGCATGCTGGGGCTTCCCAGACTGAGACATCTGTCAGCAAGCCACAGGAGGCTCCCCTCAGGCCAAGGACGAGACACACTGCAAGTTCTGAGCTCAGTTTCCAAGGACAGGAAGAAAATAAAAGTAGGAACAACTGGTAGGCAGTAGGAGGGCACGGAGCAGGAAGTTGCCCAGGAGGTCATGGGGGTCCTCCAGGAGAACTTGCAGATAAAGCTGAAGCGATGCATCGCGTTGGATTCCTAGAAACCCATGCACTCACCCTCTCTCTGTCTCTCTGTCTCTGTCTCTGTCTCTCTCTCACACACACACACACCACACACTCCACAGCACCTCCTTACATCGGTTCCTCGACCCAGGAAAACGAACAAGCTCGCAGCCCACCCACTACTGTGCAACCCACAGTCTCTTCCATTTGCTACACGCCTCAGTTTCCCTTCTTGTCTCCTGACCCTCCTCCCACATCCAGCCCCTCAGGCGCTTGCACAGCCTCCCGCCGAGGGGCCAGAGGGTACGAAGCGGGCACAGACCCCACCTCAGCCCTGCCCTCCCCGCGAGCAGCGGCAAGAGACGGTGATGAGCTGCTCTCCTCAAGGCTCAGAGGTAAGGGATTTTTTTCTCTTTTCTTTCAAACATGTCACATCTGGCACATCTGCTTTCCTAGCAGTGATGCATCCCAAGGGGTATAATCAACAGTTGGGGCGGGGCCGGGATGCAGGTCTGTACTGACAGAAGCCTGAGCCACAGACGCCGAGAGCAAAACTTAGGAACACCAACTACCCCCACTCCCGTCTTACGGCAGGGCTGAGCAAGAGCCCTCTCCCTGCGCCGCTTCCTGCCCTCGAGCCAGCTGCCCTCCTCACAGGCCAACCCTGTTTGAGGGCACGGAGATGGTGCAGTGATGCCCTTTGCTTTGGGAAATTACAGAATCCTTTGTCCCGTCCAACCTTAAACTGACTCTCCTACTGGAAGAAGAAGGGAAGTGGAACAGAGCTGGTCACGCTTTCCCCTGTCACAAGCTCAGAAGCCCTGGGAGCGGCTTTCCCAGACTTTCTCCCCCACTCCTAGTAGCTGCCCTCAGCTCTCCACTGTCCTAACTCCCTGTGCTTTTCAAGCCCAGTTCCTCATTGTGGGGCAAATCTCCCTCCCACCTCAAAGGACCCAGATACCTCCCAGCGGTGTGATGAGACACAACTAGCACTTCGGCCCCTCTGCCCCCTGCAACACCACTCTCCCCCATCTGAGTGACTTCGATGCTTCCTGCCAACAGGCAAAACCACTTCCTTGACTGCAAATGTCTCCACTTCTACCTTAAAGATCACCCTTTTCTCTCATCAAAGACATACTCCTTTCCTTTCTCTCTTAGGCAGTCCCCACCACCTCTTCCAACACTTTCCGCAACAGCCTGTCCTGACGGAAGTCCTCTGTCAGTAAGTCCCCTCTGCGCCCAGTGGTGTCTCTCCATCCTCCCTCACTACCTACACCTCTGTCCTTATCCCACTGTGTCTGCCTGTTTGTGGTTATCCTGTGGGCATCACTGTCCCCATCACACTGAGGAGGCTCCCTCCAGTGCTCAGCGCCCTCGTTTCTTGATTCAGTAAAGGAAGGTACCTGGGCTGGAGAAAGGCATAGGGCCTAATGCCTATTCTGCTCCCACAAAAAGACATAACCAACATACGTACACACGTGCACGCACGCGCCAACACGCACACAAATACACATACATGCACCAAGTCATCCCAAAGATGACTGAGCTTGTCGGATATAAATCATGTTTGGCTTTCAAATGCAACAGTAATTACACGGTATCTTAACTATCTGTGCAAACTGTCAGGGAAAATATATTGGCGATTCAGAGGGAAGAGGAGGGAAGGCTGCAGCGTCCCTCACCCTCTCTGAAGTCATCCGGAGATAGGACAGCACGGAAGGGCAAAGGCGTGCCAGGGCCAGTCCCCACACTCTCAGAGCCTAATGGTTTTTTAGGTGAGATGTGCTGTCACAAGCTCCCAGGGAGGAGGGGACACTCCAGATGCACTGTAGACATCACCAGTCTCATAAGGTGTTGCAAGCAGCAGCGGGCGGGATTTACACTAAATTTTCTAAAGACATCCTGCCAAAACAGAGGCCTTGGGAAGATTGAGTCCTTCCTCTGTGAGTTTCAGAATTGTCTGGCTTAACATTTGGCCTCCACGCAGAACAAGATCCAGACTATTCCAGAAGGGGAGTGCTATTTAGAATAACTCATTTTAATTTTTTTTTTTTTTAAGGACTGCATCCATGGCATATGGAAGGTCCCAGGCTAGGGGCTGAATCAGAGCTGCAGCTGCCCACCTACACCACTGATACAGTAATGCCAGAACTGAGTCTCATCTGTGACCTACATCACAGCTTTCGGCAACGCCGGATCCTTTAACCCTCTGAGTGGGGCCAGGGATCAAACCTGCATCCTCATGAATAACTAGTCAGACTTAGCTACAACAGGAACTCCCCCAATTTTAAATGTAAAACATATTAATATATTCAAATAAGTCTCTGTGTCTAAGATTAAGATTATTTCTTCTTAGTGGTAAATACAATTTGGGGTGCTCCCCCCTCAGTTGCCAGCTCCATTCTTCTCAGCCCCAGACTGACACTGGCTTTGGCTTCCCTTTTCCTAGAAGCACCACTTACCCATTTCCAGGCTACATTTTTTTTTTTTTTGTCTTTTTTAGGGCCGCACTCACGGCATACAGAGGTTCCCAGGCTAGGGGTCCAATCGGAGCTGTAGCCACCAGCCTACACCACAGCCACAGCAACGCAGGATCCGAGCCGCATCTGCAGCCTACACCACAGCTCATGGCAACGCCAGATCCTTAACCCACTGAGCAAGGCCAGGGATCGAACCCGCGACCTCATGGTTCCTAGTCAGATTCGTTAACCACTGAGCCACGACAGAACTCCCAGGCTACTTTTCATACACGTCTTTCTGGCAGTGGTTTTGGAGAAAGCGGGCTGATGGGTTTCAGAAGAACGAGCTGTCCACAGGGACAGTCCAAGGAGGGAGATGGAAGCCAGAGCAAGGAGGGAGAGGACAAGTGGAGGGCAGGAGTGCGGGTCTGAGGTTGAAAAACTCATCCCTAAAGGGAGGGGAGGGCAGGGGAAGGACAGTGGCAGGGCAGGGAGGGCAGGGGGGGTGAGAAGAGCAGACAGAAAATGAGAGAAGCAGATTTCTCATGTCCGCTCTAGCCCATCTCTTGCCTCCATGCAGATTTCGCATACCCAGACTTGATTCAGCGACACCAAGCCAGGGGAATGTGTTGTCCAAAGCTGAGAAAAGAACAGTGTATTTATCAAGAGGTCACTTAAGAACATTTCTAACATGTACACATGTAGGTTTTCCAGTGACTTTGTGGGCAAGAAGAGAAGCATGGCTGCCTGGACAAATGTTGTCACACCTGGCAGCATCTCCCTCTTAGAGATGCAGGAAAATCAGATGGAATGTACATTTCCAGAATGATTCTGGATAGCTTATTTTTTTTTGGCCTCACCCACAGCATGTGGAAGTTCCTGGGCCAGGGATCAAACCCGAGCCGGAGCAGTAACCAGAGCCACAGCAGTGACAACGCTGGATCCTTAACCTCTTGAACCACCAGAGAACTCATGGAGTGTTTATTTTTATATCTTCCTGACCTAACCAACTAACAAAATAACACACACACACACACACACACACACACACACACACATGCACACATGCACGCACGCACATACAAGTAATTGAATTCCTATACCTTGCATACAGAGTAACCCGCAATTTCCTAGTCAGCATCTGCATGAACCCAGTTTAGTCTAACACCCCAATTGCCCACTGGGCCCCCAAGTTCCTCTGTCAAAAGAATAAGATCCTCTCCATTTTTCTAACTTGGGGACCTCAAGCTCACAAGCCCTGTTTTAAGGTCGCTTCTACCATCAACATCTCATTTTTTCTAAGGTAGCTGTCCTGGAGGCTTCTAACTACCCTAGAGGTAGCCACTCTATCTAGGGATCAAAAGGAGTATGACAGTCACGCGAGCAACAGAGTTTCAGGACAGACCCTCATGGTTGGCACAGCCTTGACACTTCCCCAGCAGGGTATCCATATGCTGTGGGATGGGCAACTAAAGAAGAGAGAAGTGCCTCCTTTTCAGTGTGTGGAAGACAGATTTCCAATTCGGACCATTTCCCAAGTGCCTAGGTTCCTAAGGATCCAGCATTCCCAAATTCTAAACACTGCAGGGCTGAGATTTTCTGACCTGTCCCCACAGAGCCGTGAAATTCAGTTATAAGGCAAACAAGGCCGTGTTTGTCCCATAAAACCACCATGTGCAAGCTAATTAAATGACATCATAAAACAGGGAGATAAATGCAGGTGGCAGGGAGCCCGCCTAGGGATGATGATGGGATCAGATGGGTGGCTGAAATAAAGATGTGCCAGGAGAAGAACTGGGGGTGAATATCCCCAACCCCAACCTCAAGATTCCTCAGGAACTTCCAACTAGTATCAAGTGAGGGGTGAGGGGAAGGAGGGTCTGAAGACAGAGAAAAGCTACATGAGGCCTGAAGGAAAAGACGCTAGCAAAGGAAGAAAAGTGACCTACACAAATGTGGATTTCTCCATCAGACACAGTCACTCACAGAGATTCTTACATATTACTGTTAAACTGATTTGCATATATACATGGAGTCACAGGGACAAATATACATAAGGAGTTTCATATACACAAACATTCTAAATAAGACAACTCTCCTCTAATTCAGCCCCAAACTTCATTAGGCATCTTCCACTGCAATGCAGGGGTGTATAGGCCATGACCTCAGGGATTTCTTCCAGCCCTAAAAGAGTCTTAGATTTTGTGATCTCTGAGCACACTGAGAGCATTTTGAAGTGACATATGTTTGGAGTCCCCTGGTGGCTCAGCAGATTAAGGATCTGACATTGTCACTGCTGTGGCTCTGGTTGCTACTGTGGCGCAGGTTCCATCTCTGGCCTGGGAACTTCCGTATGCCATGGGGATGGCCATAAATAGATAAATAAATAGATATATACATAAATACATAACATGACATACATTCACTGCTTCCCCAAAACAGTAACCTACTGAGAATGTCACCAAAATGATGACTACCGGGAGAAAATTAAACTCACGTTCCTACCTGGTCACATGGTTCAGAGCTCTGCTGTTTGCAGTGGAATGGATAAAGGCTATAACTGGTCAAGGTGCCTGTCTCGTGTGAACACTCTGGCAGATGAGCGGCCAGAACTCACAGAATTCCTGAAATAAGCTTCAAATTTAGTTTCCTATATAGATCTTCTTAGGCAAAGTAAGACTGAGTCTCAGGAGCTGCTCCCCCTGCCCCCCTTCCACCCCCAGCCTATCAACCTAAGGCACCTCTCCTCACTGTTCCAGGCTCACATCTCATCCAGAAAAGTTCGACTAAATGTTCAATTTCTCATGCCCATGACCCTTCCCAAAGATGTTCATGCCAGAAGGAAAAATTGGGAGTGGGGAGGAGATCCAGATCAGTAAGATAAAATCAAGCATGCTGCCATTCATTTGTTCACACATTCACTTAGCAAACAGTTATTAAAGGCTATCTATGTACCAAGCACAACTGAAGATGCAAAAATGAATGATCACGAAGAAGTAAAACTGTCCTTATTTGCAGATGATATGATACTGTAGAAAACCCTCAAGTCTCCACCAAAAAATCCTATTAGGACTAATAAATGAATTCAGTCAAGTTGCAGGATACAAGATCAATATATATAGAAATATATGCACAAAATTTCTATACACTGAAAATGAACTATCAGAAAGAGAAAACAAGAAAACAATCCCATTTAAAGCTGCATCAAAAAGAATAAAATACCTAGGAAGAAACTTTTTTTTTGACAGAGAGGGAATTTTTCTTTCTTTTTTATTAGAGTATAGTTGATTGACAATGTTGTGCCAATTTCTGCTGCACAGCAAAGTGACTCAGATATATATATAGATACAGATATAGATGTAGATATAGATATAGATGTATAGATATATATAGATATATATGTATATATGTATGCATATATGTATATACATATATATTCTTTTTTATATTCTGAAATTTAACCAAGGAGTTGAAAGACCTGTACTCTGAAAATCATAAAACAGCAGTGAAGGATATTAAAGATGATAAAATGAACTGGAAAGATATCCCATGTCCTTGGATTGGAAGAATTAATATTGTTAAAATGTTCACATCACCCAAAGCAATCTACAGATCTAATACCATCTCTATTAAAATACCCATGACATTTTTCAAAAAACTAGAACAAATAATCCTAAAATTTACATGGAAACATAAAAGACCTCAAATTGTCAAAGCAATCTTGAGGAAAAAGAACAAAGCTGGAGGTATCATGTTCCCTGACTTCAGACTATAGTATAAAGCTATAGTCATCAAAACAGCATGGTTCTGGCACCAAAACAGATGCACAGATCAATGGAACAGAATAGAGAGCCCAGAAATAAAACCATACATCTATGGTCAATTAATCTATGAAAAGGCAAGACTAGAAAATAGAGAAAAGACAGTCTCTTTAATAAGTGGTGCAGGGAAAACTGCACAGCTACATGTAAAAGCATGAAATTAGAACATTCTCTAACACCATATACAAAAATAAACTCAAAATGAATTAAAGACCTAAATGTAAGACCAGAAACCATAAAACTCCCATAAAGAACATAGGCAGAACATTCTTTGACAGAAATCATAGCAACATTTTTTTTTTTTTTGCTTTTTAGGGCCACACCCACAGCATATGGAGGTTCCCAGGCTAGGGGTCCAATCAGAGCTACAGCTGCCAACCTATATCACATCCATAGCAACTCAGGATCCAAGTTGCATCTGTGCCCTACACCACAGCTCAAGACGATGCCAGATCCCTAACCCACTGAGCGAGGCCAGGGATTGAACCTGCAACCTCATGGTTCCTAGTCGGATTTGTTTCCACTCCACCACAATGGGAACTCCCATAGGAACATTTTTTGGATCTGTCTCCTAAGGCGAAAGAAATTAAAGAAAAATATGGGAGTTCCCACTGTAGCACAATAGGTTAAGAATCTGACTTCGGTGGCTCAGGTTGCTGTGGAGGCATGCGTTTGCTCCCCTGCCCAGCCAGTGGATTAAAGGATCTGGTAAGTCACAGCTGTAGTTCAGATGCAATCCTTGGCCTGGGAACTTCCATATGCCTGCCCCATTTGAGGCCATTTTTTTAAAAAAAGAAAAGGAATAAAAATAAAAATAAACAGGAGTTCCCGTCGTGGCTCAGTGGTTAACGACTCCAACTAGGAAGCATGAGGTTGCGGATTCGATCCCTGGCCTTGCTCAGTCGGTTAAGGATATGATGTTGCTGTGAGCTGTGGTGTAGGTTGCAGACGTGGCTCGGATCCCACATTGCTGTGGCTGTGGTGTAGGCCAGCGGCTACAGCTCCAATTAGACCCCTAGCCTGGAAACCTCCATATGCCACAAATGCGGCCCTAGAAAAGGCAAAAACATAAAAAAAAGTAAAAATAAACAAATAGGACCTAATAAGACTTAACTGGCAAAGGAAACCATCAACAAAATGAAAAGACAACCTACTGAATAGGAGAAAATTTTTGCAAATGATATGACCAATAAGAAGCTAATATCCAAAATACATAAATAGCTCATACAGGAGTTCCCATCGTTGTGCAGCGGAAACGAATCCGACTAGGAACCATGAGGTTGCGGGTTCAATCCCTGGCCTTGCTCTGTGGGTTAAGGATCTGGCATTGCTGTGAGCTGTGGTATAGGCCAAAGACGCGGCTTGGATCTGGTGTTGCTGTGGCTCTGGCATCGGCCGGCAGCTACAGCTCTGATTAGATCCCTAGCCTGGGAACCTCCATATGCCACGGGTGCGGCCCTAGATAAGGCAAAGAGACAAAAAAAAAAAAAAGGGCAGAAGACTTGAATAGACATTTTTCCAAAAAAGATATGCAGATGGCCAACAGGTACATGAAAAGGTGCTCAACATCATTAATCATTAGAGAAATGAAAATCAAAACCACAGTGTCAAAATGGCTATCATGGAGTTCCCATTGTTGTACTGTGGAAACAAATCTGACTAGTATCCATGAGGATGCAGGTTCGATCCCTGGCTTGCTCAGTGGGTTGGGGATCCAGCATTGCCATGAGCTGTGGTACAGGTCGCAGATGCAGCTTGGATCCCAAATTGCTGTGGCTGTGGTCTAGGCCAGCAGCTGCAGTTCAGATTCGACCCCCAACCTGGGAACTTCCATATGCTGCAGGTGCAGCCCTAAAAAGCAAAAAAAAAAAAAAAAAGGGGGGGGGAATGGCTGTCATTACAAAGACTAGAAACAATAAATGTTGGCTAGGATGTGGAAAAAAAGGAGCCCTTGTGCACTGTTGATGAATGGAAATTGGTGCAGACACTGTGGAAAACAGTATGGAGGTTCCTCAAAAAACTAAAAGCAGTCATACAATAATAGCAATTCCACTCCCAGGTATATATCTGAAGAACGCAAAAGCACCAATTGGAAAAGATACATGCACCCCGACGTTCACAGCAGCATTATTTTCGGTAGTCAAGATATAAATCAACCCAAGTATGCATCAACAAATGAATGGACAGAAGATAGACACACACATTGGAATATTACTCAGCTATAAAAAAGAATGAAATTCTGCTATTTGCAACAATGTGGATGGGTCTAGAGAGAATTATGTTTAGTGAAACAAGTCAGACAGAGAAAGACCAATACTGTATGTTATCACTTATATATGGAATATAAAAATAAAAAATTAAACAAATGTATATAACAAAGCAGGAACAGACTCACAAATATAGAAGACAAATTAGTGGTTACCTACGAAAACAGGGGAGAGGGTAGAGGTAAGATAGGGGTATGGGATTAAGAGGTACAGACTGCTATGCACAAAATAGATCAGCAACAAGGATACACTGTACAGCACAGGGAACTATAGTCATTATTATTATTTTTTTGTCTTTTGTCTTTTTAGGGCCACACCCAAAGCATATGGAGGTTCCAGGCTAGGGGTTGAATCGGAGCTGTAGCTGCCAGCCTACACCACAGCCACAGCAACTTGGGATCTGAGCCCTGTCTGCATCCTCCACCACAGCTCATGGCAATGCTGGATCCTTAACCACTGAGCGAAGCCAGGGATCGAACCTGCCTTTTCACGGCTCCTAGTCAGGTTCGTTAACCACTGAGCCACGACGGGAACTCCTAGCCATTATTTTGTAATAACTTTAAATGGAGTATAATCTATAAAAATATCGAATTGCTATGTTGTACACCTAAAAGTAATATAATATTGTAAATCAACTATACTTAAAAAAAAAAGAGGCGTTCCCATTGTGGCTCAGTGGGTTAAGAACACAACTAGTATCCATGAGGATGCGGGTTCGATCCCTGGCCTCTTTCAGTGGGTTAAAGGATCTGATGTTGCTGCAAGCTATGGCATAGGTCATGGATGTAGCTCGGATCTGGTGTTGCTGTGGCAAATCTCAAAGTATAGGCCAGCAGCTACAGCTCCAATTCCACCCCTATATTGGGAACCTCCATTTAAAGGTACGGCCCTTTAAAAAGACAGGAGAAAAAAAAAAAAAAAGAAAGAAATGACTCTGGTCTTGAAGAATGTACATCTCCCTAAGCAAGCCTTTCCTTCTCAGCAATCCAAAAAGCAGGCTGATAGTCTGAAACACTAGCCTCAAATTTCACCGTTCTCTAGTGAGTTCTTTTTTGTGCTGAACATGCAGAAAACTGGAAGCCTGAATCACTGGTGACAGAGGAGATGGTCTCCCTGGACACTTAGGTTCCTTGCCTGGCTCCATCCTGACTCCCTGGGCAGTTCTGGACAAGTCATGGACTCAGTTTCTCTACCTGGGAAGCGGGGGAGGCTCCCACTGACTAGTTCTCAACTTCACAGAGCAGTTTGGTGATTAATGGGTTAATGTCCGTGGGAGGCTTTGAGCTCCTGGGATGAAAGACACCCTAAAGCCCTGACTCTATTGGAAACTCTGCCCAGCCAGCAAGATACCCTGAAACCAGAAAGGGGGCCTTTGATCATATATTAAGTGTTGTCTTTGGAAGAATGAACTAGAGGGGATGAGTTAAAACAGCAGCAGAAATTAAAGCAGCATTAAAAAAAAGGACTTTCTGGCTCCTGGGCGGAGTCCTCTGCCCTGGAGTTGTTCACAGATCTTTCACTTGCCTTTAGACAGGGACGGTCTGGATCATCTCTGGAAGCTTCTTCTGGACATCCGGCAGTCAACTCCATGTTAGCCACTCTCTGACAGATGTTTAATATTTAAGGTTAAATACCTTAAATGTCTCCCCCCACCCCATGTGTAAAACAAGGCACTTTCCTTACTGTACAAGTTGGTAGCAAGCACAGAGAAGTGGGGTCCATTTTATAGGCTGTTATACATAACACAAAAACTTTAAATTGGTTTTAAAAGTTAAATGTGTAGAAGAGTTTTGCTATGCAGTCTATCCCAAATCTCAAAGTATTCATTAGCAAGACAAAGTGTAAATATTGAGATTTCGAGCTCACGTATGGGGTCAGGCTTAAGTTCAAACACTGGCTCGGCCATTTGCCGGTTAATACATCTCTGAGCAAGTGGCTTAAACACACTGAGCCTCAGTTCAATCATCTGTTAAGTGGCAATAATAATAATTCCAACTTCGTGTGATACTGTAAAGACTAAACTGGACAATTTGGAGGCTACCGAGTTGGCAAGGATGGCAGAACAACAGGAACTCTCAGATACTCTAGACAGAGTGAAAATTGGTACAACTACTTTGGGAAAAAATTTGGTATTGCTGAGTGAACTTGAACATTCACATACCCTAAAATCCAGGAATTCCACTACTAGGTACAGACCCTACAAAACGTGGGCCAACGGCTACATGTTAAAGGATGTACAAAGCAGCACTGTTTTCAATTGACAAGAACTGGAAAGGAGACAGATGTCCATGAACAGCAGAATGGGTAAAATATATATTCGCACACAGTGAAATATATAAGGCAATGAAAATGAATAAACCACCACTACAAGAGACAACATGAATGAATCTCACAAATAAAATACTGAGTAAAAAGTGTAAAACAATAGAACAGTCAAACTTGAGTGTCTCTATATAAAATTCAAAAAAGAGCAAAACTATATGGTTTAAAGATGCATACGTGAATACTAAAACTATTGGAAAAGCCAAAAAATTATCGCAACATACAGGAAAGTGACCTCTGGGAAAGGGAAGCAATTGTGATCAGAAAGGGACACACAGGGGTCTTCTGGGGTGCTGGCAATGCTCTTTTTATGAGTGGTAGTTACCTGGGTGTTTCCATGTGCTACGTTATTCATTAAAATGCACATATATTCTTTACTCGCTTTTATGAATATGTGTCATATTTTACAATTTAAACATAAAAAAGATTTAATTAGGTTACATATGTAAAGTGATTAATAAATGCCTAGTGAATACTAAGCTCTCGGAGTTCCCGTTGTGGCACAGCGGAAACGAATCTGACTAGTAACCATGAGGTTGCAGGTTCCATCCCTGGCCTCACTCAGTGGGTTGAGGATCCAGCATTGCCACAAGCTGTGGTGTGGGTCACAGAAACGGCTCAGATCCCGCGTTGCCATGGCTATAGTAAGGCCGGCGGCTACAGCTCCAACTGGACCCCTAGCCTGGGAACCTCCACATGCCATGGGTGTGGCCCTAAAAAGCAAAAAAATAAAATAAAATAAAATAAAAAATAAAAAGAATACTAAGCTCTCAGTGAATGTTAACTAGTATACCCATTATTTATCCACCACTAGTTTAGAAATTATCTGTACCGTTCTTTCCCTCCATCAGTCTTGGTAGATATGTGGACAGGTGTTAAGAAACATCTAGCGGCTGCCTCCTGTGTGCTATGCATGCACTAGGGAGAGATGAAGCAGACAGCACCCCCAACCAGCATGCTCGCCGTGGTGACCTAAAGGCACCCAGACAACACCTGTTTCCCCGACTATCAACTCCTCTTTCCACCTCCCAGGGTTAAATGTCAGCTCCTCAATAATGACAAAATCACAAACAGGGGTTGGTGTCCAGAAAGAAACTGCCACTTCAAACCACCCCTCCCCCATCCTTACCAACTGGATGGGTGCCCGGGAAGGTGAGTATCTATTCACCCCACTACACACACACCGGGGGCGGCCCACACCACCACGTCTGCCACGGCAGAGGGAAAAGAGCCGACACATAACATCTCCGCAGTGTCTGCACTAGCCCCTTACTTATCCCTTCCCACCCCGACGCCACCATCCCAGCTTCTGGGCACGAAATACATTATGACCCTGGGCCTTCGTTTACATGTAACAAACAGAGGTCAATTTATTTCTAAATCACTTTTTTTACGGCTCTATTGAACTATTTGCCACATTATTTATACGTTAATGGGCCAGGCCCCTCTGGGAAGCTCCCCATCTAATAAATAACGTGCCAAATCATTAAGCAAGGTGATAAAATCAAAGCCATTTAAAAATACATCAACCTGCGTTCCTTTCTAGTGAAATAAGCTCCAGGGGACCAGAGACGAGAAGTGGGGGAGGGAGAACCACCTGCTATTACTGAGTTTGGTCAGGTGTAGGGTACCCCCCGCCTTCCTCCTGCTTGAGATAAAAATCAGAGCTGGGAGATCTAGATAACCTTGCTGCTTACCCACATCCCTGGCCGCTAGGGCCAGAGGAAGTGGCTTTACAACAGGGCAGGCCAAGAGGAAGCCAGGGCATCATGCTACCTCCCACCTGCCATCTAGGGCTACAGGGGGCAGAGGAGCCCAACTGGGCAAAAGAAGCTACGTCCTCTGGCTGGAAGCTGGGGGTTAAAAAGAAAATCCCTTTGCTTTTCCCCCTGCACCCCATCACTACAATTCTAGGTACTGACAATTAATCTGAGTCACAGAGAAGGCCACTAATAATGACAATTACTCTGGCTAACCCCCCATTCTCCTCCTCTCAACCCAAAGGGCTTACCATACCCTTCTTCACCATCAACCCCCTCAGAAAATCTGTGCAGAGCTAGCATAGCAGTGGCAAGAAAACCTGGGCTGGAATTCTCATTTCTGAGCACCCTAAGGGCTTGACCTTGAGCTTCCTAGGGGCTTGACCCTGAGCTTCTTCCAAGTAATCTGAAGGAAAAAGGGTACATGGGAACAGACTGGTCTATCCCAACCCTGAGGCTCCCTCCCCGTGGGTAGATCCCCGCCTAAGTGTTAGAAGGAGTGATTCAGATAGGTCATCCCCTGGTTGATGAGAAAGACAAGATCCTTCTCCCCGGACTCTGACCAACACTGAAACCCTAAGCAGCAAAATAACTGAAGGAAGAACAAACTGAGTATCTAAGCAGAGAGGGCAGGCAAAACAAAGACTTTATCTTTTGGATAGGAGAGGTTTAAATAAATATGGAAGTCCTGGGAGTTTCTGCTGTGGCACAGTGGGTTAAGCATCTGACTGCAGTTGCTGTGGAGACGCACGTTTGCTCCCCAGCCCATCTCAGTGGGTTAAAGGATCCGGTGTTGCCGCAGCTGATGTAGGTCTCAGCTGCGGCTCGGATTCAATCCCTAGCCCAAGAATTTCCATAGGCCTTGGATGCGGCCATGAAAACAAATAAATGATTAAATAAATAAATGTGTAAACCCTAAGCAAATAAACCAAACATTGGTTACTTTCATCCTAACAAAAACCTTGAAAGGTAATGTATAGATTCAAAGAAATGAAGAGATTCAATCAAGATGACACAGCATGTAAGCAGAGGGCCAGGGCTTAAATTCAGGTGTGATTGTCCACAAAAGGCTATATTCTTTTTATTAAATGGTCATGCCAAGGTGCAGAGATGAGCTTTGAGTTCTAAAGAAGAGACACATGCAGATAAACTAAGGGAACAGGGGAAGGAGGGCTGCCAACGAAAATTCAGGATGCCCGTGTCCAAATATTTCCTAGGACATACACTAAAAATGTATGTTTATCTGAAATTCAAATCCAGCTGACATCCTGCATTTTTATTTGCTAAATCTGTCAACCCCTAAAGCAAGCGATTCTTAAACCTCAAAGCAAAGCCAACGGCCTGGGTGAGGGCTCCCAAGTGAAGGGAAATAAGGCCTGCAGGGAGGATGTGAGATAGGCTTGCGCTCCTATCTTGGCGGTGCAGATAGTTCCACACAGGAAAGTCGAAAAGCAGGGAGATGACGGTCATGGTCAATTGCTAGAAAGATCCCAGAAGAATGAAAAGTTCAGACTTAATAAAGAATAGACCATTGCTGGTTCTAAATTGCAAACTTTGAGGAAAGGACGAAAATAGTTTCGCAAAATTTAGAACTGGAAGTCAATTTACAATAAGAGTGCCTTTTATTTGTGTTTTTATCTGTATTACTTTACAGTTGTCAAAGCACTTGCACGTATATTTAATTTGATCCTCATATGAGGTTCGTTCTTCATTCCACTTCACCTCTCTGTGGCACCAACATTGCTGACAACCCTCTTTACCTGTGATACTATGGATCTACTGTTCTCCTACCTCTTGGGTCACTTTTTCTTGGTCTCCTTCACTCTTCCCTTGTCCCCTCCATCCTCCCACTAAAGTAGGTATTGCTCAATTTCCACCCTTGGTCTTTTCCTTGGGTGATTTCATCAGCTCTACTTTTCAGTCACTGAATGAGTACTGATGACTTCCAAACCTAAATCTCCCCCTAGTTTTCTAGACGCTAGATTGGGATTTTATTTTTATTTTACTTTATTTTATTTATTTGCTTTTTAGGGCCACACTTGCGGCATATGGAAATTCCCAGACTAGGGGTTGAATCAGAACTGTGGCTACCGGCCTACACCACAGCCACAGGAACATGGGATCCGAGCTGATTCTGTGACCTACACCACAGCTCAGAGCAACACTGGCTCCTTAACCCACTGAGCAAGGCCAGGATGGAGCCTGTATCCTCATGGATCCTAGTTGGGATCGTTAACCACGAAGGGAATTCCTAGACTGGGATTTTAAATTGCCCCCTAGACACTTTTACTTAGTACTCCCATTCCATTCATCCTCCTACCACCATCAAATGTAGTCATCTTATTCACCTAAGGAATAGCCTCTGATTATTTACAGGATAAGCTCCAACTACTCACCAGGCTTGTCTATGGCCATACGGTGAAAGAAAATTTGGTCTAGATCAAGAGGCTGGCAAACTTGATAAAGGATCAAACAGTAGATATTTCAGGCTTTGCAATCTGCATATGGTCTCTGCTGTATATTCTTTGGTGGTTTTGTTGTTGTTGTTGTTTTTCCATACAACCCTTTAAAAATGTTAAAAAAACATTCTTAGTTTGAGGGTTGCAGGCTTAGGGTCACAGTCTGTCAACCTCTGGTCCAGGACAAGGCCTCCAATCTCGTTCTCTTTTCCTTGCTTTAGAACTTAAAAACTTATATGCATGGAGTATTTACAGCTTAAAAAATTCCTTTCATCCACATTATTTGCTCTCTCTTCTCTTATATACCTCTCTTACGGTACATACCGTGATTCACAACTTATTATTCAACTAGGCTTTTTGTGGAAATAATGATCATCTCTCATTCTTTTTTTTTTTTTTTACATTCCACAGCAACAGCCCAATGTGTTATTTACAACAGGCACTTTAAAGTGTTTGTTGAGGAGATCTCTCATGGCCTAGTGGTTAAGGATTCAGTGTAGGCAATGCTGTGGCTCAGGTCATTGCTATGGCAGGGGTTCAATCCCTGGCCTAGGAACTTCTGCATGCTGTGGGCATAAAGGAAAAAAAAAAAGGGTTGTTGGATGAACTAATAACCTAATTTAAATTTTTTATCTAAATGGGAAAGTTGAAGAAGGGTCTGAAGGCCAAACACTCAGTTAGACGGCTGGTGCTATTCTGGACTGTAAGGAAGAAATGGAAAGAATGAGAGAAACCCCTCGATACTAATATCTCTGCTTCCCCCACTGGGAGGTCATCTCCAAGAGTTGAACTGCCTAAGGTTTCTCCAAGAGAAAACCTGTCTGAAGTTATCATTGCCCGTGATGGTCTTAACTGCTTTATTTGAGCATCAGAGGCCTCCAGGGCTGATTGGAACGAAATCAGAGAATCTTAAAGTTAGAAGAGACCTTAGTTCAGCTTCCCACCTAAGTGGCTATAGTCAACTCCCCGTTATCCGGAGACCTGTGACATGGCCTTCACCAAGTCAGCAGGAAAATTAAATAATTTTTTTGGACTTCTTATTGCAGCATTTTGTTTATCTTCCCAAAATCAGTCTCTGCTTTCAGAATCACCTTAGGAAGTATGTCTCATAAGTATGCCTTGCTGGCAAAATAAAGGAGAAGGTGGTCTTGATGGGGAAAAGATACTGAATGAGAGCTGACAATACTATTCGTGCAGCTAATCCGAGGCCTGGGGCATTAGGGCAAAATCATTGCCTTTTAACATCAAGGCCTCAATACTACTTGTTAATAAATGTATTGATCTACTCTTTTCTCCCACATCTTCCTGCCTTCTCTTATTAAATTGTGCAGTTGGGAGGGGCTAACAAAGAAGAATTCTAGACAACTGAGTTTGGGAACTTCTAGAGGCAGAGCCAATCAACAGACTATAGCAGAAGCCTCCAGGTTGGGTCACTCGCACCCCAAATACCTAGGTCTTAATTCAACTAGTGGCTGTAGTGGATTAGGGATCACCAACCAGTAGACGTGCCCAAAGCCTGCAGTAGGCAGGGCCTACACCCAAGAAGTCTAGAGCCACCCACCCATCACTTAGGGTCAGTTTTTTGCATAAGGACCACCAAGATGGGTTGTACCATCAGCCAAGTGCCAACTCCCCTCTTTCTCCCCGGAAGAAGCTGACTCCAGGGCGTTCACAGAACTGTTTTAAACAAATGTCCTGCCTCTTCAGGAAATAACTCTGAGAGGTGGTGACAATGTGAGACAGAAAATAGTTGATATGAACACAGAATAAACAGGGTGTAGAGCCTTACTTCTCACCGGCAGGCCATGGACCAACAGCATCAGCATTACTTGGGAGCTTATTACAAGTGCAGAATTTTTAACCAGGTCATAGAGTCACTGAATCAGAATGATCAGTTTAAGAAGGCCCTCGGTGATCTGTATGCTTATTTAGGTTTGAGAGGCACTTCTGTTTCGAATGAGGTTCTGCTACTTAAAAGCTATGTGACCTTGGGCAAGTTATTTGACTTCTTTATAGCTCAGTTTCCTCGTGGTGAAGTTCAGTAAAAATAATATCTCCTCATAGTTGTGAGACCTTAGTTAACACTTGTCAAGTGCTTACTATTGTGCCTGGCACCTGGTAAGCAGGCAATTGATGTTAGCCATTATCGCTATTCTCTTTGATGCACTCCTCAAACTCCACTGAGGGGAACTAGTTGAATCTAAAGGGACAGAACAGGCGAAGGAGGAGGAATACATGTCTGTGTGCAACATAGAATGAAGCGAAGGTCACCAATAACCGAATGAATAACTTTTTTGATTCATAATTTAAAAATTCAACTGTGGGAACATTAGGCCAACCTTGGGATACCCAGAGTTCCAGAAGAGTGAACAGTTATTCACATGGTGGATTTATTAACATATATACTACTGCCAGGTCCTCTGCTGGGCGAACAAGACAGACAAGGCCCCAGCCCCTCAAATTAGGGCAATCTGGAATTGTCTACTAACACTGAAGGAAGTGAAGGTTTATGGATATTATATGCCATGACCCATTTAGACAATCGGATTATAAGGCCTTGGAAATTTGGTTTGGTTCTCTCCCCAGAGCCTTATTAACCTGATAGTTTCCCCCACTCTTCTTTCTTCCATGTCCCACAGACAGTTAACTAAAGCAGTCTTGCCCCTCTCGTTGGCTGTATCAACTGCCGGGCTGAACACACTGAGGGTAAGGACCAGCTGAGTCGGAGGCCAGATGTCCACGTAGTCTCAGTCTTCTGGAATTGTCTTTTTAAAACACAGATCTGATCTTTGTACTCCTCTGTTTGGAAACCCCTCACAGTACAGAAGGCCATTCACACTTTAGCCTCAAACTATTTGGCTGTGTCATTACAAGTTATTACCTCCCACCAGCGTGTACACTACACCTTAATTACAAGAGTGGTTAAAAGCTGGGCCTCTATTCAAATGAGGTTTCGAATCCATGCTTTACTGCTCACAGTACATGTGAAATTGGGAAAGTTATTCTCCCCAAGCCTCAGTTTTTGCATCTGTTAAATAGGAACAGCAATAATGAAACAACAAGTATAGCTAATACTTTAACACCATTCTAAGCACTTTCCATCTATTGATTCACTTCATCTTCACAGCAGTTCTACCTCATAGCATTGTGAAGACGAAGCAATTCAACACATACAAGTGCCTACCATGCCTGATATGAAGTAATATTAACTACCGTTATTATTGATATTAATATTACAAAACAAACAGGCTTCATCGTGCCTTCATACCTTTAATAGTTCCCTGTCCCCGGGATGACCAAACCAATTCCCCTTATCTGTGCTGCAAACTAGTACTCCTCCAAAAACCTCAGCTTTTTGAGCTGCCATACACATAGCAATTTAAATACACCTCCCTATAGCTCTCTTAACCTAGCATTCAATATAGTGTTTGCGTGCCAGTCTCCACCGCTACTGTTGTGAGCTTCTCAACAGTAACGATCCTATCTTATTTACTTACTAGAGCCGGCTCTAACATAAGAAACACAGCAGATACTCAATGAATGTTTGTTGAATGAATAAATGGGAGTCTGACTGAAGAATTAAATATTTTCAAGAAAGGGCCTAAAATGGGAAGTTCCAGAGAGAAATTGGTGAATAAAACAATCTAAATGTCTTCTGTCTGCATTCCCCACCCCCTGAGCAGCAAAGCCATTCACCAGCCCAAGGTGCCACCACTGTCACTGGACTGATTGCTCCTCCTCACCAAGAACACTCCCCAATCCCCTCTTGCTGTAGACACACCACTCGCCTCTGGCAGCGACAGAAATAAAGAGGATTACATCATTTGTTACAACAAAATGGTTATTATAGTAATAAGTATAATTAGCATCAGACAATTACAATAATAACACATTTCCTTGCTGCAGAGGGACTTTTTTAAAAAACAGGTTTATTTTATATCCCCCCGACACACCCCCAAGAGAAAACAACTCTTTTCATGAAGAGCAGAGGCCTCTTTCATTCTGCTGAGATGCTATCTTAATGAAGGAACATTATTGACAAACCCCATAAAATGGGAGCAGACTCCCTTGGAGCAAAATCTCTTTTGCTCTCTCTCTCTCTGGTTTCGTGGGGGGAAAGAAGACCTTATGTCTCTCTTTCGAGGGATCAGGAGAACTGGCTGAAGAACAGATGAGGCCACGGAGAGGGATAAAGAAAAGAAAAAAAAATCTCAAACAGCTAGAGCTTAAGACCTGTTGTTGACTATCTCCCATCCTTTCTTCCTGGTTGGACAGATCAGGAAGGAAAAACAAGCTCTTTATTCACAGTGCTGAATGAGTGCTTTAGGTAGTTTTCCAAGTTCTATAGGAGCAAGAAGTACCTAGAGGGAGATGGCACAAAGGCCAGCAAACAAGGCATGATTTTACTCCACGTGGACATACCCATCTCCACATTGGAGATCCTTAAACTACATCTAGTTAGCTATCTCCTGCTTTTTCCAAAAAGATTTGGAGGAGCTTACAATAATATGCAATGCAAGATGTAAAAATTAGATCGACAAGAAGATTAGGATACATACAGACATTCTAAAACTTGTTGACATGTACACAAGGGCATGTGCACTTTCCACACACACAGACAAAGGGAGACACACCCCATACATACATAGACATGTACCTTGTATGTAGCAGGCTCTCAATAAATACTTAGTGAATTACTGTAATAAACCCACCCGCAAAGACAAAGAAATATAAAACTGAGTAACTCAAATAGATACAGCCTAAGATAGAGACATATAAATGTTCATACATGCCTCATATATATAAAACCACTCTCCAAATACATATAGAGTGTATACACACATACACATAAAATTAAACCTCACCTTTTTACAATAGCCACAGCCATAAATTGACACATAACACTTTGTAAACCGATATGTCACCTGTGGTCATATGTCCACATATACGTGCAAGTGCACACTTACCCCTGTAAACTCACATTCATACACAGAGACAGGTACATTCAGACTCCAGGCTACTATGCACACACAAACAGAATACAAATCAAATAAGAACAGCTATAAAGATAAGCGTCTCTCCTCATTACTTTTATCTTCTCTGAGTGATGGTGCCTAGAGGCACAAACTCAGTCCAGGACTCAAGCCCATCACACCCAACTCAAGACAAGGAAAAAGATTTGGCCACCCACTAGGGAATCTGTCTGACTCCAAGGCAATCCACCTATGAGTGTACCTCATCCAAGCACCCTGGGATTTCAACCTCCCCAGTCAAATGTGTGTTGATCTACTTTTCTGGATGCTCCAGATGAAGCTCTTCTTCATCCTCATTGATGCTCAGAACTTGGTCCAGTCCATCATACTTCCCAGGAGAGCACACTTCCATTCTCCTTGAATTTTCCTTGAACCAAGTAGGTTGCCCAGTAAAACATGGATACCCGCTCTTCACACCCACCCCATCAGCAGAGAATATCCTCTTTTCTTGTTTATATCAGTGTTCCACTCTTCCAAGGAGTCTTCTCAGAGCTTTCCTTTAATACATTTAGCTGCTTATGGAACAACCCTGTTTTCTTTCCATAAATAGCTCTCCTTTCTTGTAATGTTTAAAATGCATTTATTACAGCTCTTTTTAGTCACTTATTGCTTTAATGCTTTATTCCATTGTTTGTATGTCCTTTATGGATATGTCAAGATATCTTAGAGGCGAAGTTTCTGATTCTTAGGAGATTGGTCCTACACACGGATGCTTTTCTATAGTGGCCAGTACTTGCTGGGTATTTTCACTCTAACTGCCATCTTCGGATGGATCCTTTTTCAGGAAGATAAACAGAGTAAAAGAGATGTAACATCTACATCTTAGGTAGATGGTGGAAACAAACGTTGCTAAAGAAACAGAATAACAAGAGAAAAAAAAATCCCATAATGTCAGAGCCAGAGAGGATTAAGGGATCACTTAATTCAGGCTCCTCATTTTCCAAGTAAAAGAATGAGGTCCAGAGAGATGAACTGACCTTCCCAGAGTCATCTAGAAAGATGAGTACAATTCCAGGTACCTGTCTCTTAGTCCAATATTCCTTCCATCAGCATTTCCCAAGCTGAAGTTCATGAACCACTAAAGTCCTCAAAACTTATAATGATGTTTTTCTTCAAAAAGGGTTCTGTGGTCTAATAATACTGCATATTATGTCTCCTCTTGGAGATTCAAAATGAATCAATACGTTAAAGTTTCTGAGAAATCTTGCAGTTTAAGAATTTCAGTTTTGTCCAGTGTTTCCTAAACCAACATCATCATATAATACTTTTTTAAGAACCCGCTATTAACAGCACATGGGACTGTTTTGTTTACACAGTTTAGTTTCCTATTATTTCTACAGCACTTCTCTTAATACAACAGTGACAAGGCTCTGACTTAAGTTCCTTCTAAAAAAAAAAAGAAAGAAAGAAAGGAAAAGAATTGAACACAGATATGAGAATAAGACTGCCTCCTTTTCTAGAGAGGAAAATGTGAAGCAGCGATCAGTGAAAAGTGGGAGGGTAGGGGAGGGGGACATCCCAGAAGGCTGAAATGATCCATCAAAGACTTAATGAAAGGAGATGGTTAGAGTTCAGAAACCAAGATCTCTCAATGGTGGAAAAGGAGAGAAAAGGTGATATGATTCACTTATTGTTGTGGTTGTTACAAGATACTACGGGGAGGTGGATTTTAAATCATTTATTTAGCAGATGGAACTATCAGCATGCTCCACAGCCAGAGTCAGCAAGGCCCCATCGTGAGAGGTTAGAGCCTCACACACAGTAGGCATTCAATGACTATTTGTTGAGTGAAGGAATCAGTGAAGCAAGCTGATTTGCTTCAAGCCATGGAGAGAGCCCAGGCCAAGAGAATTGGAAGCTGCTGGTAGTCTTCTGCACCCCCAGGGAAGATGGATGCTCAGTGGGAAAGAGGAGTAGGAATATATGCCCGGAACCACTGGCTCCCTTATTTCCATAGGGTCTGAGGGATTTTTCCTGGCAAACCTCAGCAATGAAGCGAGTACAGTTGGTGGAGGGAATGAGTCAGGTTGAGCTGTTTGTTTGTTCTCCAGGGCAGGGACATACAAGAGTCAATAAACACACTGGAGCCTCTTTGACTGAGCCTTGGAGCAAGAGATCAGCTTGTTTGTTCTAGGGAATTTGAACTTGGGTCAAAATGGCTCTCAGGGCCTCCCTTGCCTGAGGTAGAGACCTCCAGGCGGCAACCGAGGTCATCCACTGGGCAGCCAGGTGCTCCACCTAACAATGCATTCCACAGAGGAAAGTCCTTTCACAGGTTATTTTTTTTCTTCATAACATGCAGTTGATGCACCAGTCGTCCACCTACTCCTTGCAGGGTGTTGTCTCACTTAACACAGATCACAAAATTGGTTACAGCATCAGGTTAAGGCCATAGCACATTCAAGTTGGTTCACAAGGTTACAGAATCCCAGGACTGGAAAGAACCTTAAGAAATCATTTCAGGAGCTCCTGTTGTGGCTCAGCGGGTTACAAACCCAACTAGTATCCATGAGAATATGGGTTCGACCCCTGGTCTTGCTCAGTGGGTTAAAGGGTCTAGCATTGCTGTAAGCTGCGGCGTAGGTCACAGATGTGGCTCAGATCCCAATTTGCTGTGGCTGTGGCGTAGGCCAGCAGCTGCAGCTCCAATTCAACCCCTAGCCTGGGAACCTCCATATGCTGCAGATAGAGTCATAAAAAAAATGAGAAAGAAAGAAATCATTTCAAATATCCCCAGCCTCAAAGCAGGATCACCATACCCACTTATCTCTAAGTCTTCTTTCCTTTCCCCAAGTACAAAAGTAATTTTAACTTTCTCAGACTATCCAATCCCAGCTAGTCGGGCAACAATATGAAATCCCCAACCCCCATGAGTTCCAGGCCTTGCTATTAGGAAGCTCCTAGTAACTTGACAGAACCTAAATATCTAGCAGCTGACTTCAGAATGCTTATTAAGCAACAAAGCAGCAAGTACAAACCAACAACCTGGCTGAAAAAATGCAGAGCCAAGAAGCATTCAAAGATGGAAGACTTCCTGGAAGAGGGAATATGAAGCTGGGTTGGAAAGGAAGAAAGGAACAGAAGGGAGGGAGAGGTGAAGGTATCCCAAGCTAGCGAGGGTAGCACCTAAGGGACATTTCAGAAACCAGAAAACGTGTTGTAGGGACAAGAGGCCAGAAAGCAGCTCGGTTTGGCAAAAGTAGACAAGAGGGAGGGGCAGGAAAGAACTGAGTGGAAGGAAGTTGAAAGAGGAGTCTTGCAAGTAACATCTTGAACGTGACATCCACTAGCACAGTGTGGTATTAAAAGTCCTGAAGTGTGAGTCAAGAGACATGGGTTCCAGGCCTGGATCCGTCACATCTCACGTACCATGTTTTAGCCTTCTCATCTGTAAAATTAGGAAACTGGTTTTTAGGGTCCCTTGCAGTTCTGAAACTCTGGATGCTAAGATACAGCAGACAATAAGGACCACCATGGCAGTTCCTCAACAAATCCATTCAATATTTTCTCCTTATACAAGACAAGTCTAAGTTCCCTTTATCCCTGCTACTGAATTACAACTTGAGCATATTTACTACGTCCAAGATTAATCCTCTAAACCCGGCAAGCTCGCTGGTTGAGCAGCAAGGAAATATCTCTATAAAAAGAATAGACTCTATAAATTATTGGTCACTTACCTAGGGTTGTTACTAAATTATTTTAAAAGGATATATATTCTGCTTCTACACTCTCACTTCTGTCTCCCTCAGACTAATTGCTTCCTGAACTAAGAAGGGTGTCCAGACAGAGACCTAGAAGTTTGATATACTCCCAATCCTTCAACCGCTGGGATTCCAGATGATAAATAAACTGCACAGTGGAATCTGAATCAACCTATTCACCAGCTTGAAAGGAGTAAGAGGGTAAGTCATTGAAATTACCCTCTTTTTCTCTCTTCTAAGCAGCTTAACATTTCAACAGGCTTAATTGAGGAAGTGTCAGCTTTCTAAGGCTTCTACCTCAGGCCTTATCAAATCGTATTTTAAATGTTTCTTCTTCTGCCCACCACTCTAGACTGCAAGTTTCTTGATGGCAGGGATTTAATTTTATTCATCTATAAGTAAGACCTAGCGTAGTGACTAACACATAGTTGGTCCTTGTTCAAGCAGGAGTGCATAAAGAAATCATTATCGAATTGAGAAAGACTCTCCAGTGTCAAGCCTTAGTCTTCTGCTACCACAACCACTCACCCTCTTCTGCCAACAGGGCCAGTCAATGACACCTCCCTGCATCTGAGTGAGACGTCCAGCCCTCATCCCGATATCCTATGTGCACCTCCGTCACAGCTCTGACTATGCTCTATTGTAAATGCTGTTTGACGTGTCCGTTTTCCCACCAACCTGAAAGCACCTAAAAGATACACACCTTGTCTTATTCATCTTGTATCCCTTGTCCAGAGTAGTAGCTGTCACAAGGAAGGCAATTTGTTGAATGAATAAAAGAAACACAGTGGTTTATCTTTTCCATATTATGACCAAAGAGAGAATCCTTTAGGAAGCTCTGGGGGTACATGGCTTGGGAAATGAGCAGAGATGGTTTATCATTCATATGTTGACAAGCTGTCCTCTTTCTGGCCCAGGAGAGCTTCTTAGGTGCAGTGAGGAAAGCACAGATTGCTGGAAGGATGAAAAAAAGGGCTATCTAGTAGTTTGAGGGAAATCAAGACTAGAAGCAAAATATGAAGAAAATGCTTGATATTCTTACCTAAGTCCTACAGAGGAAGAGGAAATAGACCTAAAAAGTCATCAACAAGGCAGGCCAAGGAGAGTGGTGGTGAAATAGAAAAACTGGCCTGCTTCAAAGGGTGACATAAATCATTATACAAGCTGGAGAAGAACTGTAGGGGAGCACTAGAAGAGATTGATGGGAATACGAGCTAATTAATCAAGTGAAAAACTGAGATGACAGGACTCTTGATCCATAATGGGATCTTTGACATCTCCCACTCAGCCACCTCTTCATAAGGACCATTTCCTCCAAGAATGATCTTTTTAGCTCTATGCTTGCCTCCTCCGGGAAGTCCTCTATAGCCAATGACCTCCTCTCCCCACCAGAATGCCCTTCTCCACACACAGCTATTTGGAGCTTAGCCAGGCTACCTACCGCTCATTCATTTCCTGACTTCTTGTCACTCACTGTCTACCCCTGGAGACTGCAGTCTGTCTCATCTCTTTAGAGGGGTGCCCAGAACAGAAAGCATCTTATCCTGCTTGGTGAACCTTGCTCCCCAAAGTTGTTCACGGTAGGAAAGCAGAGATGGCCCAAGGGAGACATCCATCAGATGGCTCCATGCCCCGCATCACAGAGTCTGCGACGGGCTCTTCTCTCACACTGGAGTTACGGAGCAGGAGTTATGGCTCTCCCTGTAAAAAGTCATTATAATTATGAAAAATGTCTCCGGCTCTTTCCAGTGTTTAGGCAAAGCCTCTGGCTGTCCCGATGAGCAGAGATTTAAGATCCTGTTCTCCATAAAGATGGCTAGATAGCCCCAGAGATGGATGTGTTAACGCCTAATTGGTCATTGTTGAGTCATCAAATCTGTTTCAGACAGCGGGACTGGACAATCCTGACAGATAGGGAGGGCAGAAAACAGCTCAGGAGGAGGTGGTGAGAGATTCTTTCAGTCTCACTCCCTTTCTACCACCAGCCCCCCTCCCCCACTTCCCATGTTCCTATGCTTAGATTTCTAAGAACAGTGGATCCCATGGTCTTTCTCAGAAGTACCCTCGTTCAGCTTCCCAGCACGGTGGTGCCTCCTTTAGTCTAATCCTAACCTCTCATGCTGAAAGTCCCAGTTGTTTCTCCTCTGGCCTCAGGAAAGGCCAGTATTCTCCTTTTCTTGAGCTTTCAATACTTTAAATCCACTCATCAGCATTTTCTCTCCTCCCCTACTTCGTCTGCCTCCCCCTCCATTCCTGACCTTTCTCTTCTCCATATTAATCCTAACTTAGTGATAACCTTTTCCCAAGCCATGTGAATTTTTAAAAACACTTATCTGGGAGTTCCCGTTGTGGCACAGTGGAAACAAATCTGACTAGTATCCATGAGGATGCTGGTTCTATCCCTGGCCTTGTTCAGTGGGTTGGGGATCTGGCATTGCTGTTAGCTGTGGTGTAGGTCACTGATGTGGCTTGGATCCCGTGTTGCTGTGGCTGTGGCATAGGCCGGCAGCTGTAGCGCTGATTCTTCAACCCCTAGCCTGGGAACTTCCATGTGCTGTGGGTGCAGCCCTAAAATGCAAATAAAATAAAATAAAAACAAAAACACTTCTCTAAGGGAACCTGCCTACACTGTTGGTGGGAATGTAAGTTGGTGCAACCACTAAGGAAAACAGTATGGAGGTTGCTTAAAAACTAAAAAGAAAACTACCATATGATCCAGCAATTCCACTCCTAGGCATACGTCCAGACAAAGTATAATTCAAAAAGATACATGCACCCCTATATTCATAGCAGTACTAGTTACAATAGCCAAGAATGGAAACAACCTTAATGTCCGTTAACAGATGAATGGATCCAGAAGATAAGGTACATATATACAGCAGATTACTACCTGGCTATATTAAAAAAAAAAAAAAAGAAGAAGGATGAAATAATGCCATTTGCAGCAACATGGATGTAACTAGAGATTATCATAAGTGAAATACGTCAGAAAGACAGGGAGTTCCCTTGAGGCATAGTGGGTTAAGGACCCAGCACTGGCACTGCAGCAGCTCAGGTCAAAAAAAAAAAAAAAAAAAAAAGGGAGAGAGAGAAAGACAAATACCGTATGATATCACCTGTATGTGGAATCTAAAATATGACACAAATGAACTGTCTACAAAACAGAAACGGACTTACGGACAAGGAGAACAGACTTGTGGCTGTCAAAAGGGAGGTAGATAGAGTGAGAGGCTGGGGTTAGCAGACATAAGCTATTATGCATGGACAGATAAACAAAGTCCTACTGTATAGCACAGAGAACTATACTCAGTGTCCTAAGAAAAACCATAATGGAAAATAATATTTTAATAAGAATGTATACATATGTATAACTGAATCAATTTGCCATACAGTAGAAATTGACACCACTGTAAATTAACTATACTTCAATTTTTAAAAAAACACTTTTCTAGAACTCCCTAATAACTGTCATGAAAATCACTTAATTCAGAGTGGGTAAAACATATTGTTCAAACAACAGTCACTTTTGGCAACAAATAATGCAGAAATACAGACCAAACCCCAGGGGGGATGACCAGGAGAGTAAAAACTGACCTACTGTAGATGTGAGTGAAGAAGATGGCACTGCTCACAATTCACAGCTTTCAAAGCAAGGGAAAGAGGACAATCTGCAGTTAAAGTAAGACTTTTAAGGTATCAGAGTGCAAAATCTTCACTTCAGGCTTTTAATACAAAAGACCCAGCCTCTTGTCTGAGTTTGAAAATATCTCAGGAGGTAAAAGCAACTTCCTAGGAGAATAGACGAAAAAACTTTCACAAGGAAAATCTGCGACTCTTCTTCCTTCCAAGGAAGATGATTGGGCTTGTGGAAATGGTAAAGGAACAGTATTTGCCCCAGAGTAAAGGTGCAGAGGCTAAGGGCAAGATGGGAAATAAGGACCGGTTCCCTCTGCCAGTGGCACTCCCCCCACAACCCCACCCAGGTGGATGCAACTGAGCAGCAACTCCCTTTGAGTTACTCTCAAAACACTCCACCATCTCCACCTTTTTTTTTTGCTTTTTATGGCCACACCCACAGCATATGGAGGTTCCCAGGCTAGGGGACTAATCAGAGCTGTAGCCGCCGGCCTACACCACAGCCACAGCAACGTGGGATCCAAGCCGCATCTGCAACCTACACCACAGCTCATGGCAACGCCAGATCCTTAACCCACTGAGCAAGGCCAGGGATCGAACCCGTAACCTCATGTTTCCTAGTCGGATTCATTAACCGCTGAGCCGCAACGGGAACTCCTCCACCATTATTAATGACTAAAGCCCAGACCCCCAGACAGAAAGGGAGAACACGGTTATGGCCTGTGGATTTATCCACTTAGCAGCACACATTCCTTAAGGTTATCCCCAGTATCCTTCTATCTCTGGAACGCTCCTCCACCTCAACCACCCAAGAGAGGAAAATTCTCTCGTGCTCTCTCTCTCTCCCGTTTTTTTTTTTGGTCTTTTTAGGACCACACCTGCAGCATGTGGAAGTTCCCAGGCTAGGCGTCAAATCAGAGCTACAGCTGCCAGCCTACACCACAGCCACGGCAACACCAGATCAGAGCCAAATCCGCGACCTATGCTGCAGCTTGTGGCAAAGCCAGATCCTTAACCCACTGAACGAGGCCAGGGATCAAACCCGCATCTTCATGGATACTAATTGGGTGAAGTCTTAACCTGCTGAGCCACTACCAGAACTCCAAAAATTCTCTTGAAATCCTTCAGCGGAGGCGCCTCTGCCACTTTCCTGGTGTGACATCTCCCATCTCTCTTCTACAGACCTAACATCACTCCTGAGCAGCTACAGTCAGAACCCGTTTCCTTTTCTTCTCATGTCTACCCAGAGAGCTGGTTTTCTCAAGCTCCCCTGCACCAACCACTCCCTTCCCCTTCAGTCCTGGCGACAAGGGTCAAATGAGGTGGTTTTCCTCCATCCCGAAAATTCTGAATGTTCCTCCACTTCCATGTGCTCTTGAGACACAGAAGCTGAAAAAGCTTCTGGTTTCTGTCGCTCTACGCTTCTCAGAACTGCTTTACCCTCTAGAGAACAAGCATTTCAGAGTTAACTGAGCTCGTGCAGGGCCACCTGTCCAGCTCCAAAGGGAAGATAGCAGATAGTACCACACAGTACCACACCAAGAGCTACACACATCAGAATCCAAGGCAGATAAAGCGAGGAGGTTTGCCGTCCCTCCAAGAGCCTGGCACTCCCTTGAGGGACAAGGGGAGCCGGGTGCCCTGATCATCTCGAGTAATTGCTGCCGCCACCACCCTGACAATAATAACCCCCGAACCACTGACAGTCCTTTTCATCTGAAAGATCTCAAAGCTCTTAGCCGCCAGGTGCTCATTAAGCCCTTTTGGATGAGGTTGGCCCGACGGGTCTGAGCCCTTGCTGCAGACGGTCAGGGTCAGAGGGTGACTCAGAGAACCCAGGGAGCCAAATGTTGCTGGGGAGAGGGGCCCATCAGCTTCCTACACGTGGGAAAATGAGCCTCCTTGGCCCAGGCCTGAGTCCTGGCTCCAGGGGAATGAAAAGGAAGCAAGCTCCTCCCCCCGCTGTCTACAAGCCAGGTCATGTAGAATGAATCCAGCACAGAGCTCATCTACCCCAAATGCCAGACAGGACTGTTTACACCCCAAGAACTGGTGGGAGGCACAGGAGAGTGGGCATGGACACAGGGAATTCTGGAAGAGAGAAGCAGAAATGAAGGAAAACAGCTCCTCTTAAAGGAAACCCTCCCTGAATCAAGAGGGGGCCTGAAGAGGACGTTCTGGGAAATTCAAGTCTTAGATGTGACCCTGGGTGGCAAAGTGGGGAAGGGCTAGTCTTTGTTTTGCTGGTATCAAAAGAGGCAAAAATCCATGTTTCTACAGAAGAGGCCTATATACAAAAGCTGAGTTCAGCCTGAGAAGGGGGAGTTGTCACCCACCACACCCTACACCCTTCGTGTGTGATCAGGATGTGATTTCTGTTTACTGCCAATCCTGCTGTCCTGTCCCACTTTAGAGCCTCCACAAAACCACACCAAGAGCTACACACATCAGGTAAATGAAAACACTCACACCTGCCTCCCCAGTTCCACAGAGATTATTATACAGAACTGAATCCAAAATCATCTTGAATGGCTCTTTCTGATATAGACCACCAAGCCCTCCTTTAGAAAAAAATGGACAGCAAACTGGAGTTCCGGTCGTGGCTCAGTGGTTAATGAATCCAACTAGGAACCATGAGGTTGCAGGTTCAATCTCTGGCCTTGCTCAGTGTGTTAAGGATCCGGTGTTGCCATGAGCTGTGGTGTAGTTTGCAGATGTGGCTCAGATCCCACGTTGCTGTGGCTGTGGTGTAGGCCGGGGGCTACAGCTCCAATTAGACCCCTAGCCTGGGAACCTCCATATGCCATGGTGTGGCCCTAGAAAAGGCAAAAAGACAAAAAAAAAAAAGGGCAGCAAACTAATTCCATGGACCACTAGACAATCTCAGAAAGTCATAGCCTCCACTTACTGCCTTTTGCTGCTACAGTTACTGCCACAAAAGTTTAAAGGGCTTTTAACCCATGGCATATGTGGTTTGGAGTAGAGTAAACCTAATCCAAAAACACACTTCAAAAATAATGGCATTTTTGGTAACAATGTGAAAACGCATAAATGGGCAAGACTGCATGCCTACCTTGCTCTCTTGAGATGACATGGCACAAAGCCAAATCACCAATGATTCACCTGGTGGCAACTGTTGGAATTGCAGGTATAGGTGCCTTCAAGAAAACTGCCTTTAGTGTGCTTTCATACCACCAAATGAAAAGACAGTAGATGCACTTAGTGACCTAACCTATGCACTTGGAGGAAGATGACTTCCTGAGTATGAAACTTAGAGAACCGATGACTTAGGAAAGCAGTCCTTGAGGGAAGAGATGGGGGTCAGGTAATATCTCCCCAGCTTAACTCTGGAAACCAAAGTCCAGAGACGCCCCCCCACCCCAAGAAATCCAAAGAGCCCAGACCTGTCATCCTGCTCCTAGAGGTTTCCATCTCTCCAAAACGCTACAGTCAGAAGAAATAGTAGATGTTTCTATTTAGATGTTTCCGTTAAACACCTAAACATTAGATGTTTCTGTACTGATGTTTTATTTAGTGTATTCCTTCAAGGTCATTTCTGTATTCCTCTGCCCCCACCCTCCAACCTCAACTCTCCCAGGCAAGAAAAAGAAAAAGGCATCCATTTGCCCAGAAATCAGGGGTCCCCACCCCCAACCTCCAAGAGGTGAGGGAGGCAGGGGAAAGACACTCATTAGCAAGTTGCAGGTGGTGTTACCAGGGTATTATTTATTATTTGTTGGCTGCCAAGGCTTCCCTGAGCCTGCAAAGACAGAGCCATTGCCTCAGGGGCTGCAAAGTCTGAGACAGACAAACAACACACAACCCAGGCATGAAATCCGCCCCACTGAGGAGCTGGGGGCAACCTCAGGGATCGGAGCAACCCTTCTCTCTGGGGAGTCCTCTGGTTCCTGAAAGTCTTGGGGAAGGTACAGATGCTCTCGGGAGACCCTAGACAGAGAGGAAAGGGCTCTCCAAAGGAACGAGAGGGGCTCCAAAGAAAGGAGTCCAGGCACAGGTTGAGGCAAGAGGTCTTAGAATGGTGTGAGAGGTAGGAGGAAATGAGATCAGGGTTACAGGCTGGGACAGCAGGCAGAGGAGGCGGACTGGGGGGAGAGACGCTGAATGGATGGGGGAGGCCAAGAGATGTCATCAGCTGTTGCGTGGGGGAACACTGATGCCAGAACACAAGTTGTGGCAAGAATGAACCGTCAGAGGTACCAAATGATTGAGAGTTTAACCAGAGGAGAAGAGGGGCTTGGTCATCGGTAATACCCTCCATTGAGATGCTACTGCTCCATGCTAACTGGTCCAGTCCCAGGATAAAGCAGACTACAAAGGGAAAGGCTAGCATACGCCATGGCAGGACTCTTGAAGACAATATCCGGCCGTGTCGTGTATCACTTTGCTGGGAGAAGCCCAACCATCTCAGAGAGTTGGTGAAAGCTGTAAGTCTCACCTCTGACCTCTTCCCCTAGGAAAGCGATTTGAGCTCTCATCATCCCCTAAAAGCTCCAGTCCCTGGTATCTTTGCTTTATAGTCCATCTTCTCGGTCTGGCCCTATCCTCTGTGTAGACCTCAGGAAAATGAGGGAGCCTATTAGGAGGTTCAGCAGGGAAGACAGCTCCTATCTAAGCAAAGACAACATGTCTAACTAATGAAAAGCAATTCCCAACTTTTTTTTTTAATATGCAGCTTCAAGAGGGACATGCATGTAGTTCCCGCTGTGGCACAGTGGGTAAAGAACCCAGCTGTAGCAGCCCGGGCCCCTGCAGAGATGTGGGTTCAATTCCCAGCCCAGTGCAATGAGTTAAGGATCCAGCATTGCTGCAGCTGTCGTGTAGGTCGCAGCTGCAGTCTGGATTCAATCCATGGCCCAAGAAGTCCATATGCCATGGGTGCAGCCATTTAAAAGAGGGGGAGGGCACGTGCATGAAAAGAAGAGGGAAACAGGGACTCGCATCCAGTCAACTCTGGGAATTGATGAGGTGAGAGATGTCAAAACCTCACCTGGCCCTCACGACACAGGGCAGCAGAAAACAAGGCCTGAGAGTCAAAACTAAATGAGTCAGTTGTGTTATGATTCCTCTCAGGAAATCCTTAGCTCAGTTTAGCCTCAACTCCAACTTGAAAAGATCTCTTTTCTTATTTGGAAAAAGAGAATAAGCAAGTACCTTTCTCCTGCATTTAGATGCCCCAGAAACTGGTTATAAAAGCCAGGCTATCAGATCCCTGAGCCCCTTCTATACTCAGCACTCCTGGGTATTATTTGCAGGTCTCTTCCCCAGAACAATAGGCTGTACCAAGAGAGGAACCTGAAGACAAGAAACCTGTCTGAGTGTCTTCGTATCTCTCTTTCAGAACATTCAGCCATTCCACCCTGTAAACCAGCTATAATGGAAAAAATAAAAATCATTATAAAACCTGAAAAAAAAAAAACCTCCAAAGACTCGTCCCGTGAAAACAATCTAACAGGAGCGAAACACTGCAGGACAGCTCGCTCCGAGCTTCGTGTCCAAGTAGAGGCCAAATGGCAGCCTTTTTGCTTTAGATTCACTAAAGCTACCCATACGGGGTGGAAACTTCCTGAAAGTCTGGTCTAAAATGGCCCTAGGAGACTTAAGCCAGGACATCTCTCCTGTCAGGACGATCTCAGGGTCACTAAGGACAGTGGGTCTGACCTCCCCCAGTGTGTCCCCAAACAGTGTGATCAGAACAGCCTTCTACCCCCAGCTTCCTCCAAACTGTCAACCCCCCTAAACACAGTAAGAAACGGCCAAGGCCATAAGGCAGGACAAATCTCTCTGTAAGTTCCCACATCCACCCCAAATTGTGAATGTTTATACTCTATGAACACTGGGAAGGGAGAATGACGGCCCAGACGATCCAAAAATGTTTAATAAATTTTCCAAAATCCAGCTGGCTCTGAAATGTTTTATGCAGAGTTTTCGTACAACACATGTTTATCTGTGTTATTTTAGCAGACACTAGATGGCTTCTCCCAGCACACGCTTGCTTAGCGCTGTTGGGGGGAGGGGGGAAGGGGGAAAGCAAGCTTAAGGCTGCAAATTCCCTGCAAAGATGCCCTAAGATGGAAACTAAATTAATTGTCCATATTTATGTGGTCTGTTTCTGACCAAATTCTCACAGTCACTGTATTCAGAGAAACCCAGAACCACCATGCCTCCACCAGGGGGCCAGCCGGCCAGCAATCTCCCTGCAGAAAACACAGGGGCTGAAGGAAATGAGATATTATTACTAATCGCCGCAGGCTCTGAGGGCACCGGAGGGTCTCCTCTCATATGTTAGCGGTGGAATCAAATTCTATCCTTCAATTGGTTTTCAATTTGACTAATTTATTAAAGGGGGGGATGCAGTTGGGCGAGGCACAGTGGAAATTCGGCCCTATTAACCTCTAGGATCTCTTAGGCTGGTTGGCTGTAAAAAGGCATAGAATCCGGCCTCCTTTTCAAGCTCCAGTTATAAGAGACTCTGTCCTGGGGGGTGGGGGGGAGACTGGCAAAATGACGCTCCTGCTCGTTCAAGGTCTTGAATCTTTTCTCCTAGGGGAAGATCCAATATCCAGAAGGTGAGGGTTGCAGTGTTATTTTACAAAGAAGCCCGCCCTATATCAACGCCACTTACTGTACTGGAAGCCAGTATTAAGTGAACCGCTGGTGTAGTGCATCAAGGGCTTATTGAATATTGATTCCCATTTACGTGACAGCAAAATGGCCTAAGAAATCTTCTCTGGATGCCTCAGCCCCTTGATAAAGAGGGTGTTAGTTTTGTTTTATGAAGCCGGGATCCAGGCTAGTCACATCTTATAGCTCCACTTACTTTTATTTAATAAAAACAAAGGATGGTATGAGTGGGGAGGGGGAGTGTGTCGTGTCATGTTGTTTTTCAAGAGGATTCGATCTGTTAGTCAAGCAAGAGGAACAGGAGTCAGACTTCCGGAAGCATTTTTTGCCATGAGCCAAGGAAGGGAACAGAGAAATCCTACAATAGCAGCCCCAAAGGCAGACACAGATCCTTCTTCCAAGACAAGAGCCTGACCTGGGTGAGACAGGGAAGGGAGTTTGCTGGCTTGCAAATGCCACACCAGCAAACAATGGAAGAGCCTGCTCTGGCAGCAAGAGCAGAACCATAGAGCCTGTCTTCAGGGAGGCAGCGAGACAAAGGTTTCCCTACCCCTTCCCTATACGCTGGGTCTCCCAGTCCAGCCCTTCATCTGTAAGGGAATTCCTACTGGTTTCTTAATTTTCCAGAAAAAGAGATGACAATAGCTTTCCCACCCCCAGTTTCCAGCAGAGAAAAATTCCTTAATGTCACACCTCATTCCATTTACCCATTTGTTTACGTTTCCCTCTGGAAAAACGAGCTTCAATACTTTGATGGAAAGGAACTGACAGCTCTAGCCCAGAATAACATGGAGATGCAAGGAGTGGGAGGGGGAGAGCATGGAGAACAGGGGCGAGGCTTAGAAGCTGAATCCTCTCCCGGTTCCCCACCGCCACCCGACTCACCTCAACTCTTTTTCCCCCTTTTTTTTAGGGCTGCACCTGCAGCACACGGAAGTTCCAGGCTAAGGGGCCGAATCAGAGCTAGAGCCAGCAGCGTACACCACAGCCACAGCAATGCGGGATCCGAGCCACCTCTGCAACCTGCACCACCAGCTCACAACAAAGCCAGATCCTTAACCCACTGAGGAAGGCCAGGGATCACACCCACATCCTCACGAACACTAGCCGGGTTCCTTACCACTGAACCACGACGGGAACTCCCACTCAACTTCAACTCTTAAGGTTAGATACCTGGCTAAACTTCCCAGCATGGAAGACCACAGAAGCCATGTCCTCCTGCATCTCTAACCAGGGGCGGGTGGAGGCAGAGGGATGCCAGGATTGGAGACAGAAAAACAGAGGGAGGGCGAACAGGGGAGCTGGGGAATGACCACAAATCGGCCAGCCTGCCAAGAGCCACTGACCCTGCTTTAATATCCCAGAGGTTGGAGGCAAGAGTAGAAATCATAAGCTCCAGAAAAAACAATCTTTGAAAGAAAATTGCCTGTCGCAGCCAGAGATATATGAAAG
>PVHT021183647.1:3658501-3673878 GCA_004024745.2 Catagonus wagneri
GACTGCGTGGGGAGTGGGCTGACCAGACTGCAGCCAGGCCTGGGAGGAGGTGGGGGACCTGGGCTTGGAATTGAAGTACCACAGTAGCAAGGGACAGGAAGAAAGCAGGGGAGTTCCCACTCCAGGGATCTCACAGCAGCTTCCACAAATGAACTCTCCATCTCTGTGCCCTGACAGTCTTTGGCTTTCACTCGTGTCTCTGCCTTTCCATCTGACTTTCTCTCTCTTCTTTCGCTGATCTTTCACTGTTCCCCTCTCCCCTGCCCACCTCTGTATCTCTCTCTGCTTCTGTCTGGTATTTACTATCTGGTCCTCTAACTACGACTATTTTTGTGTGTCTGTCTCCATGGCATCTCTGGCTTTTGTTTTCCTCCCATTTTTCTTACAGCCAGCCTCTCGTGTTCCTCTCCGTGGGCATCACCCTTTCTCTCCCTGATTCTCTCCACTCTACCAAAAAAGTGACCGGGAAGCAGAGAGAAGGAAGTCCAAAGAAAACCAGTAACTCCCTTTTACCAAGCACTTACTTAGTGTTAAGCCCTCCCTTAACATTCTTTTATTTAACTCTTACAACTGGTAGAGGTAGGTCTTATTATCCCCATTTTATAGATGGGAAAACAAGATCAAAGAACCTAAGTAAACCACAGTAAGTGGCAGAGCCAGGATTCAAACCCAGCCCTGCTGGCTTCAAATATCCAACCCTTAACAATTAATGGGCAAGAAAAACCATACAGAAAATGACAAGAGGATAAGTAGATGCCCTGCAGGAAACTTTGGAGGCAGGAGCAGGTAAATGTTCCAGACCAATCGGTGGGAACAATTAGATGTCAGTCCTTAACCCGGCTGCCTTCGGGCCTCGTGGACCAATTACCAGATCTGTCAAGGAGATCATCAGCTCTGTCCCGACTCGAAAGAGAACTACTAGCCCCAAGAGCAGCATTTTCCCCTCGCCTCCCCCCACCCCCTGCCTCCCAAGTCTGGGCCTAGTCTTTGCTAAACCTTTCTAATTGAGCCCTCACATGCTTTGTGGGAAAAGACTGGCTCCTTTTGGCTTGGGATGGCACCATTTCTACAGCCAGAGACACTAGTTCATTTATCACGTGTAAATAACATCCTCAGAAACTATGCTGGATGACAAAATTCTCAGGCTGGAAGACAACTTTTTTATCTAACCCCAATAAATCTCTTTCAGTTTTTTGTTTTGTTTTGTTTTTGCTTTTTAGGGCCGCACTCGCAGCATATGGAGCTTCCCAGGCTAGGGGTTGAATCAGAACTGCAGCTGCCGTCATGGCAACACCAAATCCTTAACGCACTGAGCGAGGCCAGGGGTCGAACCTGCAACCTCATGGTTCCTCATGGTTCCTAGTCGGATTCATTTCCGCTGTGCCACAATGGGAACTCCCTAAATCGCTTTTGTTTTAAAACTAGAGTCTTCTTCACATTCCCCTTCCAGCACCTGACATGCTTCCTGTTCACAGAGTTTTCCTGAGCGCTCCTCCCTCTCTCTCCTGCTGGAACTGAATCTTGATTATGAGACTCCAGGCAACCGATTCGTATGTAAGGGATGGTGTCTTCCAGCTCCCATGGGTGCCTGGCATGTGCCATGGAGAGTGAGATGGGATCTCTGTTATCTCAGCGTCATTACAAATGGAATAATTGGTCATAAAAATTATGCAGCCTGTTGGAAAAGAAAGAACAACACACACACACTCATTATAGATTCCTGAGATAGCTTCTTCCCCCGGCTAAAATTTGCTGTTTTCTCCTTATCCCAGTCACCACCAATATCCCCCACCTCCTGGTGCCCAAAACATGGAGGTTTCTCCAGAAATAAGCCCGCGACAGAATACAGACTCAAAGCTACAGCCTCCTCAGAAATTTTGCTCAACTGAACCAACACAACTTGACCTAGAAGTTGAGGAGTTGTTCTTTGGGGTTTTTTTTAATGCCTGTCTGTTACTTCACTCATAAATCAACATCTTAGATACTTTTTGAAGTAGAAAGGTCGGATCTCCTTAAATTCTCTCCTCATCAGCCCGTCTATGCTGACATTGGTATGAAGTGAGAGCAGGAGAAAGGAGACGCCGATCCTCACCAGCAGGGAGCCTTCAGACCGACGGGGGAAATGGACATGCTTAGGACACAGAAATACTGAACCCAAAGCTAGAGCTGTGGTTCTGAGGTCCCAGAGCTGGTATAAAACACAAGAAGGATGGAGTTGCCATCGTGGCTCAGTGGTTAACGAATCCACCTAGGAACCATGAGGTTGTGGGTTCGATCCCTGGCCTCGCTAAGTGGGTTAAGGATCCGGCGTTGCTGTGAGCTGTGGTGTAGGCCGATTAGACCCCTAGCCTGGGAACCGCCATATGCCGTGGATGCAGCGCAAAAAAGAAAAAAAAAGACAAAAAGAAAAAAAAAACACAAGAAGGAGATACCCTGGTAACAGATGAAATGATCAATCCCTTGCCACCCCCTAGAGAAGAGAGAAGTCGGGGATGTTATTATTTATTTTGAAAGACCGAAATGCCAGAAACTCACTATCTACATTCTGAAAGGCCTGAGATGTACCTCTTGCCTCACCCAGCCACTTCGGTCACAAAGTAACACTCAAGGATTAGATTACAGCACGTGGTAAAATTCAAACGGCACGGCATCTCTCCAAAGGGTACATGCTTTGGGAGACAACAAGAGATACACGTGAGGTCTTTTGCTCAGGCTGTGGTCTGAAGGCCTCTGTGCTAGAAATCACCACTGGGAGAAGACTGAGGAACACATTCGCCACCAACGGGGCAAAATTCAGAGACCCAGGGGCCCAGAAAAGCCTGGGAAAGACAGAGTAATCTTTTCCCATGACTCGAAGGGGAAATTTCTCAGTCATATTCTTTTCCCATTCAGCAGACCAGCTGGTCTTCCCAGCTTTTCCCAAACCACTTTGCCATCCAGTTACTTTATAATCCCATTCGAGACCTAAAAATCAGCAAGGCCAGGAGTTCCCGGCATCCTTTTCCGGAGATGACCAAGGTGGGCAAGGCGTGAGCCCAAAGACTTTCACGCTCCCAAGTGAACCTGCGCGTCTGTCTGTCACAGCTCCCTCCCACCCAGACCGGGAGGGCAGGGGGAGGTGCCACAACCCCCTCTGATTCAGGGGGCAGGGAACAAAAAAAGAGGGACGCTGGATACTCGCCAGGCAGACGCAGAGACAGGCTCCCGACTTCCCAGCTGTGGAGTCGGAGCGGAGGAGTCGGGGAGCAAAGAACAGGTTTGACTCCCACGCCCTGTCTCCACTCTCTGTGCCTCTCCTCGCTCCCTCTCCCTGGCGTGAGGAGGAAGAAGGGAATTGCACCAGCTCCTCGGCGGCCCGGCTACAGTCAACCCTCCTACAAAAGATGAATCAGCACCGGCCCTGGCGACAGAAACCAGGAGGTTATTTTGAAACCTGTAGGCTCTGCTTCTCCCCAGGACTCCAGGGACAAGTGTTTGCTTGGGGACAAAGTGCTTAATTCTGGGGCGAACACCATCAGCCGACCTCCAAGTGCATTTTGGGGAGCTTGGCCCCCGTTCTGCCTAACAGCTAGGGAGGTTCCCATGCCCTCCCCTGGAGGACGCTGACTCCTGCTCCCTCTCAGCCGCAGAGAGTCAGGTTCCCAGCTTCCTAGGCGATTCTGATATAAACTCACAACATCAAAGGCACAAAATAGCCTTCATCCCCCTCTTCAAAAATATCCATACAGGAGTTCCTGTCGTGGCCCCAGTGGAAACGAATCTGACTAGCATCCATGAGGACGCAGGTTTGATCCCTGGCCTCGCTCAGGGTTAAGGATCCGGTGTTGCCATAAGCTGTGGTGTAGTAAGCAGACTCGGCTCGGATCTGATGTTGCTGTGGTGTGACATAGGCCGGCAGCTATAGCTCTGATTCGACCCCTATCCTGGGAACCTCCATATGTCACGGATGCGACCCTAAAAAGACAAAAAAATACACACACACACACACACACATATATCCATACAATCTGAATCTCTTCCAGAGGTGTTACTTAGCTTTACTCATGCACACCTACAATATAAATTATTTCTCACCCCTGCAGCAGTGCTTCTCTCACTTTAATGTGTGTGTCAGTAATCTGGGGATCCTGTTAAAATGCAGATTCTGATTCAGTGGGTCTGTGGTGGAGCCCGAAAGTCTGCATTTCTAACGAGCTCCTGAATGAGGCTAATGCCTCGGGCGCCCAGACCACACTGGGAGTATCCTGAGTCTAGGATAGAGTAGGGGAAGCCCGAAGGGACTTCAGCGAGCCGCTCCAGCCTTGGGGTTGCCTTCAGTCTAAAGGGAAACTAAGGACACAGAGACAAAGAGGCCAGAACAGGGTAAGAGCAGCCAGCAGAATGCTGCAGAAGTGGGTGGGTTTGGGGGGAGGTGTATGACAGAGGCTGGGGCATCTTAGGACATCAGGAAGGATTCTGAAAGCAGAAGTACGGGGCATCAGGTGAGAAAGGAGGACACTCGCATAAGGGCATGGGCCCAAAGTTGCCTCTCAGAGCAGCACTCTGAGCCAAGAAATGATAGGAGCGTATTGGAGGGAGTCTGAGGGGCCAGTGGAGGAAGGTCTAGAAATTCACCCTGAGGATCTGAAATTTAACGGAAGAAGAAACAGAGCCACCGCAGTCAGAAAGGAGCCTTAAGAACCTAAGTCAGAGGGTAGGGCAGGCACATGGGGCACTGGGGGCAGGGGGCTGGGGAATTATTGCTGAGTTTCAATTTGAGAAGATGAAAACGTTCTGGAGGCGGATGGTAGCGATGGTTGCACAACAATGTGAATGCACTTAATGCCACTGAACCGCACACCTAAAAATGGCTTAAATGGTCAATTTAATGTATACTTTACCACAAAAAAAAAAGTCATAGTGGAGACAGAGGCCATAAGAAGATGGCGCTACTATGGAAATAGGACTAAATATCTAAATATGAGTAAGGTCTAGGCCCACCCAAGCCTGAGGAGATGCTGCAAAATGGGCCTCCTGAAGTCAAAATAAAACCTGGAACTCTCTCAACCCCAAGCCCCTCCCCCGTCCACTTGACTCTTCTACTGTAATACAGGATGCTTATGTTCTTAAGGATCTGAAAGAAAAACAATCACATTACAAATGGGTTTCTGTTGCAGCTTTGAGCTCCACCTGCTCATCTTGAGTCACTAAGAGCTGCCTCGCAGGCCACGCATGGGTCTCCTTGCTCAGCAGATGAAAGAAGAGGCCAGTGATGAGGTAAGGCGAGCTCTTAAAATGCCCGGGCTCAGAGTCCTCAGAACCATGCAGCTGTTCTCTGGCTCCACAAGGAAATTAGAGAGAAATGGGATGAGCCGAACTGGTAGAGAATGAAAAACGAACTGTGAAAAGAACCTACAAAGCATCAGCGTTGGAAACTTATTTCCCAATAAGAAAACAGTGGCTATCCTAAGAAGCCAGAGAAGCAAAGAGATAGCTCTGTCTGCAGTCAGAGGCATGGAGGACACGCTCGGACTAGAGAAGGGGCTACATGCCACAGAAAACTAGCACGATGTGTAACTCTTTCTACCAGGCTCAGGCTGTGAAGTCGCCGTGCCTGAAAATACAGGAGGACCCTCAAGCCAGACAACTGGAAGAAAACCCTGGCAGGATAAGGGGGCCAAGGAAGGGGTTTGCAAACCAAACACATTTCTTCGGGTCAGAGTGGAGGCAGTTAGAGAAGAAAGGAAACCTTAGAAAAGCGAGGCAATTGCCGTGGAACCCGTTATGCTGACCCATCCAATGGGGAAGCTCCAGAGTGATACCCCATTGCAAACTATCCATCAGGGTGAGCTGGGACAGCAAGAGTTCCGGGGAGCTGGGACGATCCGGAGCCCAAAAAGGTTCTCTGCCCCTGAGCAGCTCCTGCCCCGAATTCTGCCTCCACCCTCTGCAGGTAATGGGGTGAATCCAGCAGCTGCTCTTAAGTCATTAATGGGAACAGAGCTTGATGATATTTTCTGACTCAGGGCAGCCTAGTCAGACCCTTAATTTCTCTTTGGAAATCCATCATCTGGGATCAAAGCGTCACTACCGCTCTCCCATGTAATCCTCGGGCTCCTCCCGGGTCATCATAGAAATTCCCCTGTCTCCAGCGATAAGGCCAGCTGCGCAGTGATGCGTTGGGGTGGGGGCGGGGGGAGTTGCTGGATTTCTCCCATTACTTTTGTCCTCACACCTAAATAGTTAAGGGCTCCTTTCTGAAGTCTGCCCTCAGTCCCCGTCACTACAATGAAAAGCATTTGTTTTCTTCAGGAAAACACTGTAAAGGGATACAAATCTCATTGACAACAGAGATCAAAGAACTGCCATCTATAAACAAGGAGATAGAAAAAAGGCTAAAAGTTGATGCAATTCATAATTATTTAAAATTATCTTTTTAGCCGTACTCTTTATAGGAGAGAAAGACTCTCTTCCATTTCCACTGAGAAGTTAAGAGCCGTGACCTAAGATTCACAGAAAAGCTTTTAGAGAAATATGACACCCATCATTTCTACCAATCTTCAGGAGCATCCTAGAAAACGTGAAAGCAGGTATTTATTAGCACCATGTTCATTTGAAAATATTGATCAACTGGAAGTTCCCTGGTGGCTCACTGGGTTAAGGATACGGCATTATCATTGCTGACTCTGATTACTGCTGTGGTGCAGGTTCAATTCCTGGCTGAGGAACTTGCACATGATGCAGCTGTGGCCAAAAAATAAATAAATAAAATATTGACTGATTGACTGATTAAATACTGAAGCCCAGAGAATGATCTTAACTGCAGGAGTAACTAAAGTTAGACATTGAGAAGAACTTTCCATCTGTGGGAATTATGAAACACTAGAATATACTACTAAGGGATAGGAGTTAATCTAACTTGTCACAGCCAAAAGAGGACTTAGGAAAAGATGGCCAAGGGGCTTCGCTTGTCACATCATATCAAAATTGTTCGAGTACTTTGTGCTTCCTCAAATGGCTCAGCGCCTGTGTGCCCTTCAGAAGCAACCAGAAGGCTTCGCACTTACCAAGTACTCAATAAATATTTGATGAAGGAAGGGGGAGGAGAGAGGGAGAAAGAGGGTAGGCAGGGCTGAGGGACATTGTAGGGAAATGAGGAGGGGCAGAGAGGAAGCTAGGGGAAGGAGCCAAGAGCTAAGGGGACATGGGAAAGGCCCAGAACCCATATAATGCAGGAGGAGAAACAGACACTGGGGGACACAGGAGCAAGAGAACTGAAGGCCACCAGGACACCAGTGGAGCCAGATGGGAGTAAGGTCACAGGGAAAAAAGAAGGGTGTGGGGAAACTTCGGTGCAAGAGGCAGTCCGGTAGAGCCCCACAGCAGGTGCCTCCTACTGGAGGAGGTACCTTCTCACAGGGATCCCAAATGTCAGGGACTGTGTTAGGTGCTAAGGTGTCCGCACAGCCGGGCTAAGACCTGAGCACAGGCCAGACAAGCAGGAGACAGATATTTTTTCAGCAAACATCCCATAGCAAATCTCCAGGGATGGAGGAGCGAGCTATGGCAGCTGCCTTACTCTGAAGTCACTGGACAAGTCAGGCAGGTGGAAGGAATTTGGAGAGCACATAGAAGCCACTGTGCCTAAGACGTGATCTCATTATGCTGGGCATCTGGGCACCTGCTTCAGCTCAGAGCTGATTATAGAGCGGGGGTGGGGGGGTGGAGGGTGACGGGTCAAAAGTCAGGGGACCCTGGGACAGGAAGCAAGGCTGAATCTTCAGTATGCTATCTGTCTTATGCTAGTGTCTTGAGTCACACAAGCTCTCTGGCACTCACAGGGAAAGTGGATAGAACTGTACAGCCGGGACTTTGACCATATCCAGGCCTTACGCACTTGACACTTGAGCTATAGAAGCAAGAGCTTCTTCACTGGCTTTCCTAGCCACTCGCCATCATCCACCTCTGCTCCCCAGATTCAATGCCCTGCGCTCAACAGCAGAAAGGCTATGCTGAGATTCCTTGAAGAGCTGGAGAGACTCAGTGGGCGAGAAACGGGTTCCTGTTGCTGCGAGGAAAATTTCAGGATGGATCATTGGACTGTGGGTACCCAAATTCATCTCTGGCTTCAGAGGAGAGGCCCATCTGTCTGCGCTTAGATAAAGATTGTGTTGCTCAAAGGATTTCCCGAAGCCCCAGACCACCCCCCTGGTAAGAAGGGACTCTTGCTTCTGCTGCCTCTTTCCATCCACAGACTTCCTGAATGTACCTAGAAATATCAAAGGAGATAATTCAAATAATCTTGGAACTAGACTCTACCCCCATCAGAGACCCCTGCTCTCACCAACCTCCCTATTCCCCATCCTGATTCTTTCGAGGAGATGAAAAGGTAGTGGTTATCCCTTACAGCTTCTCCTGACCTGCCGCAGGAATCAGAATAGAAATGAGGATTTCCGCCATCGTCATGGAAACCGGCAGTCTCCACACACTCCCCCATCAACTCTTTCCCTCCCACCTCTAAGTCACATCGGCTCACAAGATTTCTCTTTGTGGCCAATACACTAATTTATTTGGAACAAAGAACAGAAAAATAGCTGGTTTGTGGAGGCTGGGGAGGAAGACACCCTAGCTTTCTAAATGCTCACCTCGGCAAGATTCCCTCCCAAACCATCACACCTCTTCTCTCACATGGACGTCCGTCCCCCCGACTCCCACCATCCAATCTCATCATCCTTCTGATCCCTTCTCACAGAGTGGCCTCCATCCAGAACCCCTTTTCCATTTGGCCCCCAAATACAGATCCATTCGCTTTACAAGCCCCCATTCACACCTGCTCACCTCAGGCTGCCAGGTACCTGCACCATCATTCTTCATAGCACCCCATGCATCTCCACTATTTTCACAGTCCCGGAGCTGCTCATCCACCCTCGGTTACAATTCAGGGTCCTCATCACCTATCCTGCCCTTGGAATCTTTAGCACTCCTTAATAAAAAGGAGACTTACAAAATATCAGTATTTCCCATTATCCAGTCCACTCCCCTCCCGCAGTCTTAATTCACCCAAATTGAATGTTTGAACCCCTGGGCCCCTTGAGAGAGGAGCAGAGAAAGGGAATCCCTCTCTCAACGCTTCCTTCTCCCATTGATCCTCCCCCTGGTCCAGTCACGGTCCCCACTGGGGGCTGTGAGACTTAATTAGCCTTTTCCAGATTACTCAGAGATTCTTGAGAGAGGCTCCAAAGACTATTCTGGGCTGCGAGGAATTTTATCAGTATCTTTTATGGCTTTGTTTGTTCTTCAATTTCTCCAGCTCGGACTCTTTATCCGAGTCTCTTGGGTCATAAAACAACCTCAAAAGGACGAGCTGAAACCAACGTACATAGAGCCACCTTGATGCCAGCCCCTCGCCCCACCCACAATTGGGAAGGGGTGCCTGGGTCACCACGGCTGTCCCCACCTCCTCCCCTTCCCAAGCACCCATCCCCAAATATGGTATTCCACTGCTCCTCACCCCCAATCTGGGAAAATGGAAGCAGAAGATGACTCAGGTGGTCAGGGAGGATCAAGCCTTGTTTAGAGCTTTGAGATCTCTAAGATGAAAAGTAAAAAGGGTGGGGAGTTGTGCAAAAGTCAGGTGAAGCGTCTGGGGCTCAAGAGCAAATCACTGTCCACCCCACCCACCTACTTCCCAGACTGAGGTTCTTAGCCTTTCATAAATGGGTGCAAAACAGGTTTGCATTGAAGCATGAGCACTCTAAGCTAGACTGAACAGAACCGCCTGAGTATTTACTTCTTCTTCTCTAGGGAGCTGAAAATTAAGCAGACAGACACATCTATTTAGGATAGGTTTCAGCCAGATGAGCTAAAAATTTTCTAGGAAAGCCCAGCCTCTCATGGGACCTGTCAAGATCTGGACTTCAATGAAGAGAAGATTAAAGAGGGCTGAGCATAGGGTCTCTTATGTTTCCGGAGAGTTATTTAACCTCACCTCTCAAGAACAAGACAAGTAAAAAGCTGGTAACAACACCAGAAGACATTAAAGGTGGCCCTAGAATGTACTCTCTCCTTCCCAAAGACACCTCCAACTTTCTCGTTTTCCCTCTGGATACTTTGTTTTCTAGGTTATCTCATCCATTTTCACCGCTTCAATTATTATTTCCATGTAGGTGAGTTCTCAACCTATCCTTCCATACCTGACCACACCCTTTCTAGGCTTCTGCTTCCAATGAAGGATGAGTTTACCACATGGGGGTACTTCAAGCAACTTAACTGAAAACGTAATTCATATTCTCTCCAAAACCAGCCTCTTCTAACTTCCTCTTTTTCTTTAGACAGGTGCCACACTTCTACCAATCACCAAAGCGGAGACCCTCTAGCTTCGTCTTTGACCCCTCTTTAATTTTTGTCATCTTTGACTCCTCTGTCTTTTTTCCTCTTCTCCCATCTTAACTACCTTCCCACCACTACCCCCATCAAAGTCCATCGGTGACCGGGATCTGTTTATTCTGCTTTTACAATGTTGGTACCGCCATCCTTTCATGTCCACTCCCATACCATTACCCTAGGTTAGTCTTCTAGCATCTCTCATCTAAATTTCCATACTAGCACCCTAATTGATATCCTGGTCTCTGTCTTTTTTCCAAGTTATCACCCCACTGCCTTAAGAACAATCTCATTTCAATAGCTTTTGCATGTCATTTTATCCCCTCCACTAGAACCTACAGTTCCATTCATATCTCTTTCAAAGTCCTCGCATGAGCTCTCAGGGCCAGATAAATGGGTCATTTATTCAACAAATATGCATTTAATATTTACCTTCTCTATCTTGGCATGTTGAGAAAGCAAATGTGAATATAAATCATCCTTGGCCTTAAGAAGCCCAGAGAAGGCTCTGTTTAGAATCCTTAAAATACATCTTTCACTCCTTGCTTCCACGACTTTGTACATTCCAACCAAGCAGAATGCTCTCCTGTCTACCCCTAAATTTTTCCTTAAAATCCTACCATTCCCATGAAGCTTTCCCTAGCCATCCCACCACACTTCTTCCCTCTTTCTCAGAATTCCAATAGCACTTAATTGCCTGTATCACTCACTGGGCATGTCTTACTGCTCTGACTTAATTTCCCAATGCTACACTTAAATATACCAATATTTCCCCAAATGACTTCAATCATCTAGAGGGCAAGGACTCTGACCTTCTTTTTATCACCCTAAAACATTTAGCACAGTGTCTTATACACACGATTATGCCGATAATATGATTGGAGACAACATACAAGTCAACGGAAAAAGTGAATTTCCAGAATGAAAATGCAGCGTAGTGTCACTGAAAAAAAACAACTGTTCTGAAGTCAGAAGAAGTGCGTTTGCCGCCCAGCTCCCCTAGGTATTAGCTGAGACCTTAAACTCTGAGCATAGTGTACGGGGTTCTATGAGGATTCAACTTGATGAGAAAACATATGGAAAGAGGACACCAGTGCCAAGCACCCAATAAATGCTCAATAAATAGTCATTGTCCTCATCTCAGTTTGGTTCTGGTAAGAAGGAAGGGTGGATGGTAGCTTCAGCTTGTAGAGGCCACGGGAACACAACTTAGAGAGAAGCACTAACCTACTCAATCCCTGCTGGCTCTCTCGCCATCTTTATTCTTGAAAATCTCAGCACTTAGCCTACTTTATCACATTTCTTATAGCCCAATCCCTCTTTTCTAGGGAGCTTCCCACTCAGCTTTCACCCAGGATTCCCCAGACTAGTCCCAAAACTCTAAGGAATTTATTATCTCCATCCTCCGATTTCCTGGACCCAACATCATCTTAATGCCTTCTTAGGATGCTTAAGCCTTGGAGAGTACTATACCTCAGGGCCTCAGTATCCCTTCAGGGAGTCCATTCTTCTCATCAACCTTAACTACCATCTTTCCCAGATTCTCCCAGATATTGTGAAAAAGCTTGGGACAGTGGCCTGAGGAACGAAGTGGCCGGGAAGGCTCAGGAAAGTCTCACACCTTCCCATTCAACTGAAATAAGCCAAAGGGCATCCATTCTGGAAGGAGGGAAAGTGATTAAAAAGTTCTTTTGATTTTTCTTTAGATTCAGGTGAGGCTCTAAAAACGGATGAATAGGGGGTTCCTGTCGTGGCTCAGCGGAAATGAATCTGACTGGCATCTATGAGGATGCAGGTTTGACCCCTGGCCTTGCTCAGTGGGCTAAGGATCTGGCGTTGCCGTGAGCTGGGTGTGGGTTGCAGACGCAGCTCAGCTCCAGTGTTGCTGTGGCTGTGGTGAAGGCCAGAAGCTACCGCTCCGATTGGACCCCTAGCCTGAGAACCTCCATTTGCCTCAGGTGCAGCCCTAAAAAAAGACAAAAGACAAAATAGGATAGGATAGAATAGGTAAAACAAAATAAAATACAATAAAATAAAAGACAAATAATGAACACAAAAGGATAAACCCGAGAGTCCCAGCCCAGTTGAGCCATCCTTGCTACTGCTGGCAGCAGTAGTAGATCTCCACCAGGACTGTGAGAGCTCCTGTAATGGGGAGAAGGAGGAAAGGGAGGGATGAGTCAGCAGGAGCTGAAAACAGAGGGTTTTGTTCAAGAGGAAGAGGTCTGTGATGCAAGCTCCAGAGAAACAATGTGCTCCCTATATCTCCACCCCTCCCCTCCACTTCCCCTCTCCCCACACCCCAGCCAGATCATTGACCAGGTCTCTGGTAGGAATCAGGACAACAGGAGAAGCTTCCCAAGAGCCTCTGGTTTCCATCTAGCCATTCCCGACTCAACAATCTTCACCTTCACCATCATCCTAACCTTTCCCCTTCTCAGTGGTGGCTCACAATTATCCCTAACTTTAAATGATTATTCCTCAGCTGAAGCTTTAGAGGTTAAGCTTCAGGCCATGATTCCACAGTGCTCACTCATTGCTTTAAGCAAAGAAAACCTGTTTCTGTTCTCTCTGCCTCCAAACCCTTACACCAAGCTTCCGTACGGCACCTCCTTTTCTCTTTCTTACCTAGGTCTATCCCTTTTTCTTTCTTCCAAGCCCTGCTCAGTATTCTCCTCCTCCAGGAAGACCTCCCTGGGTAAGGTAAATTTCCGATTCCAAGCCCTCTTTTGCACTACGTACTCTTAGTATCCACTCCTTGGTTTACAATTTCATGTGTATGGGTCTGTCAAACTCTAACTTGTGTGGCCTGATGTTCCTTCTCCCCTTCAATATATTTTTTTTTTTTTTTTGCCTTTTGTCATTTTATGGCCGCACCCGCGGCATGTGGAGGTTCCCAGGCTAGGGGTCTAATCGGAGCTGTGGCCACTGGCCTATGCCACAGCCACAGCAACGCAGGATCCGAGCCGCGTCTGCGACCTACACCACAGCTCACGGCAACGCCGGATCGTTAACCCACTGAGCAAGGGCAGGGATCGAACCTGCAACCTCATGGTTCTTAGTCGGATTCTTTAACCACTGCGCCACGACGGGAACTCCTCCCCTTCAATATATTTTTGAGAGTTTTATGTTCAGAGAGCATAAAAAGAGTCCAAGTTACAGAGTTATAAAAAATGGAGAGGCAACCCGGGGAGGGAGGACGTAGGTAGTGATAGGTGGAAGATCACAAAGTCGGGGATGTGGGATGTAGAATTGATGTAAGAGGCAGTAAGACCTAAGAGTACAATCATTAAGCTTTTCTATCTGCTCATACTGCTGGGCCGGTTATACAGAAAGAAATTACACAGATGAGCTTCCTACACATTAAGGTTTCATAATACAGTCATAATTGTATAATAAATAAATGACCAATGAACCCCAAAAAAATCAAAAAGAAAAATCAGAAGACTAGAAGCTGAAATAGTAAATAAGAATATCCCACAGAAATCAGAAATAAGTCTAACTGAGAACAGAGACTAAGGTGTGTGCAAAAGGAAAGAGGAGGACAGGGTTTGAAAAACGGAGTGAGGGAAGGATATCAGATGAGGCTGGGTAGTGGGGGCAGCCGGGGTGGCGGCCGTTCCAAGTCCAGTCACAGTGAAAGGGAGTCACCGGCTCTCCTCCAATTCAGGAAGCCACCCTTGAAATGAAGGAACTTTCGGAATTCTTCGAAGGAGAGGGAAGACATGGCTTGCTAAAGAGAATAGCCCTTGCTTGAGAAAAGATGGAGAGTAAACAAGTAAAAAGGGGTCATAGCAGATAAGCCTGCTGGGGGGAGTGTTTCCTCCAGTCTCCGTCCTCCACCACTCAGCTCTGTAATCCAGGCTAGCATAGCTCCCTGGAACAGAGAACTGTTCCCAACAGGACTGGCTGCTTTGAATGAGTTCCACCTCCCGCCCCCCACCAAGGACCCCTCTACTCTCTACTGGAGAGCAGGATTTCATATCCAGAAGTAAATCTCCTCAACAGCCCTTACAAGTGAAGCATATTTGCATTTTTTTTCTTTTTTTCCTTTCCTTTTCTTTCTTTTTTTTTTTTTTTTTGTTTGTTTTTAGGGCTGCACTTGCGGCATATGGAGGTTCCCAGGCTAGGGGTTGAATCAGAGCTACAGCAGCCGGCCTAAGCCACAGCCACAGCAACGCAGGATCCAAGTCACATCTGTGGCCCACACCACAGCTCTCGGCCATGCCAGATCCTTAACCCACTGAGCAAGGCCAAAGATCGAACCTGCATCTTCATGGATACTAGTCGGGTTTGTTTCCACTGCACCACACCGGGAACTCCATATTTTACAATTTTCAAAGCATTCTCATCTATTTATTCTCACTGGAGAATGAATTTTATTCTACTCTGTGCGTAATACTTAAACCCTGTATCACAAATGGACTTGATGCTCTTATTACTGATTTCACAGAGCCTGGTACATAGCTGGGGCCCAGTAAATACCAAGAAATAAAGTGTTGATTAATTGATCAAACGGCTTAATTTCAGCCCAATGGGATGACATTTGCTACCAGAGAGGACTTCCTGACAACAGGGTAGGTGGGAAGGTAGCAAAAGCTAAAACCATCAATAGTCACAGGATTATTTCACAAATTCTCTGGCCAACATGGGACTCTAAAATGTCTTTTCCTCCAACATCAGCTTCTAAGAAAGAAAGGAAGGTGATATTTGTAATATCCCTACTGTGTGTCGGTAATTAGTACTTACACACAATCTGATTAATCAAGCCATATTCCAACCCAGCCTTTCAAGAAAGATTGCTGGGGAGTTCCTGTCATGGCTCAGTGGTTAACGAATCCGACTAAGAACCATGAGGTTGCGGGTTCGATCCCTGGCCTTGCTCAGTGGGTTAAGGATCCGGCGTTGCCGTGAGCTGTGGTGTAGGTTGCAGACGCGGCTCGGATCCCGCGTTGCTGTGGCTGTGGCGAAGGCCGGCAGCTACAGCTCCTGTTAGACCCCTAGCCTGGGAACCT
>PVHT021183647.1:3673978-3727251 GCA_004024745.2 Catagonus wagneri
AGCTCTACATAAAGGCAAAAAGACAAAAAAAAAAAAAGAAAGAAAGATTGCTTATGCGTTTTTCTTTACTATCCTGCAGAGAGGGCTATCTTTATATATTTCACACAGGGCCTTCCTATTTCCACTTTAAAGGTTTTTCTTTTGACTAAGGATATTACTTTACAGTGCAATTTAAACTCACTTTCATCCAAAGCTCCTCTCTTGTAATCCCCGCCTTCTCTCTCTCCCCTCTTACCCCGGCACCGCTGATGTATCTCACACATACTTTGTTTTCTTTTCCTCTGGATCCCTTGCTCTCCTTTTCCATCCCAAAGGCAAACAATCTTCCCTAAACCAGTACAAGGTAGATAGAAAGAAGGAAGCAAAGGACATTGGGCTAAGATGGAAGCCTTGAGCCCAGAGACAGTAACGAGGGTGGGAGGAGAGGGCCACCCGCCCTCCGTCAAGGTGGCTTTGCCTGCAGTTTTTATTATGCATCGATTTTCTTATCCATCTTCTTTAGAGCCTCTTAGATCTTCAGACTGCGGCTGTTTCTCCAAATTGTCATTCACTCCAAGCTCTCTAGCTCCTTGCAGCAGCTCAGGGAGGGTGGCGGGGACTTGAGGCGGGCAGGGGTTGGAGGGAGAAGGCAGCCAAGAGAGGTGAATGAGGGTTGCTAAGTAACCGTTGCCAAGGAACCAGGACCAAGGAGCATCCCAAGCTGCCTGCTTATTCCAACCTACCCTCTTTCCACATCCTCCCTTCACTTAAGTTCTCTCAGGTCTATAAAGCAGCTTGATTCTGTCACCTTCACCAACTTCAGAGCTATTTCTTCAGCCCTTTGGTGAAGGGCTGCAGATTCCAGTGACTGAGAATCTCGCATTTCTAGACCTGGGCTGGTCACAATGGACACCCATATCTCTTTCAGGTGGCAGAGTTAGAAACAAATTACTAACAGGTTTTATTTTATTTTATTGCTTTTTAGGGCCACACCCACAGCATATGGATGTTTCCAGGCTAGGGGTCAAATCAGAGCTGTAGCTGCCAGCCTACACCACAGCGACAGCAACGCCAGATCCTTAACTCACTTAGCCATGCCAGGGATCTAACCCGCAACCTCATGGTTCCTAGTCGGATTCGTTAACCACTGAGCCACAACGGGAACTCCACCACTAACGTGTTTTAATTTAACAAATTATGCTTGTCTGCATAGGCAGGTTATCTACAGTCGCTTGAATTCCAAGGGTGGACTGACAGAGAGCCAGACTTTGTCCATCATCCTAAGAGAATTTCAACCCCCTCAGGGAAGCTCCACTATTTGATCTAAAATTTTGTGAATCCCAAGAAAGGAAGATAGATCCTGTTCTTACATCTGGATCAACTCCAAACAAAATGACATTTTGATTAACATTTGGATTATCTACTAATTAGGATTATCCACGATTGCCCCTTCAGTTAATGAAAAGATTCCAGAAAATACTACACTATATTTTACAGCAAGTTTACCTTATCAATTCCACTTGACTCAAAGAAATATTAGAAGTTCAGGGAGTTCCCATTGTGGCTCAGTGGTTAATGAACCCAACTAATATCCATAAGGATGCAGGTTCAATCCCTGGCCTCGCTCAGTGGGTTAAGGATCTGGTGTTGCCGTGAGCTGTTGTGTAGGTCACAGACGTGGCTCGGATCTGGCATTGCTGTGGCTGTGGTGTAGGCCAGCAGCTGTAGCTCCGATTAGACCCCTAGCCTGGGAGCTTCCACATGCCACGGGTGCAGCCCTAAACTGACAAAAACAAAAAAACAAAAAACTGGGGGTGGGCAGGGAGAGTGTCACTGAGGAAAGCCAGCTGAGAATTCAAACTGCCAATAAGTACTCCAGAAAGCAGATAAACATTCTTGTGCCAAAAACCCCAGATAACAGCAGAGCCACCATCACTTTGAGGCTAGTTTAAAGAAGGTGGGCTAGCACCCTGGGCTCTCCCAGTATCCCTGTTCCTAAACTGACCAAGGGCTTCCTCTTCACAGGGCCCACAGTTCCTATTATACGCCAGATACTATTCTCAGTACAGCCCAAAGGGACCCTGTCTTTGGTCAAAAGGGTCTCTCAGCCATCCTCCTTTCATTACTGAGAAAAACATATCTCATAGTCTCCCTCAGAATCTACCAGAGTTTTCCACTCTTGAGAATCAGTACATCTCAAATTTTCCTGATGTTGCTTCAGACCAAACGGCAGCAGCAAGGATAAGAAGCCATTTTATCTAAAGATCTCTCTAAAGGTCATTGTGCAATACAGAGCAGTGGTGGATAAAAAGCAAGGCTTTAGTGTCAGACACAACTCCTTGAGCACCTCCCTAAGCTTCTGCTTCTCCTCTGTAAAATGAGAGTATTATCACCTCTTCCACAGAATCCTTGAGGAAGCGACATATGTACAATATCAGCATGTGCTCCATAGACAACTGCTGCTGTTATCATTATTACCCCTGGTCTACTCAGAATTAGGCAAAAGCATAAATCAAAACAAGGAAACACTTATCCCCAAATTGCATGTTTTTACGGCCACCCCATCTTCCAAACGTGAGCTAATTGTCACTGAAGTGAACCCAGAAGGCTGAGTCTATTGTTCTAATGAACAACATGGACTCAAGCAGAAAAATTTCACTGATGCTGGGATAGAGCTGGAGTCCAGGCCATAACTTTGGTCCATGCTGCCTTCTTATAAGCCAACATAGAATATTAGAAGCCCATGATGGAGTTCCCTTCGTGGCTCAGTGGTTTAACGAATCCGACTAGTAACCATGAGGACACGGGTTCGATCCCTGGCTTCACTCAGTGGGTTAAGGATCCGGCATTGCCGTGAGCTGTGGTGTAGGTTGCAGACGCGGCTTGGATCCCACATAGCTGCGGCTGTGGCATAGATCGGCGGCTACAGCTCCGATTAGATCCCTAGCCTGGGAACCTCCATATGCCGCAAGTGTGGCCCTAGAAAAGGCAAAAAGACCAAAAAAAAAAAAAAAAATTAGAAGCCCATGAAACAAAGTGTGAATTAAGAAACTGAGAAGGGGTGTTCCCGTTGTGGCTCAGCAGATTAAGAACCTGAGTAGTATCCACAAGGATGTGGTTTGATCCCTGGCCTCGCTGAGTGGGCTAAGGATCTGGTGTTGCCCCAAGCTGCAGTGTAGGTCACAGACGTGGCTTGGATCTGGCATTGCTGTTGCTGTGGTACAAGCCAGCAGCTACAGCTCCAATTCAACCCCTACCCTGAGAACCATAAGCCGCAGAAGCCACCTTAAAAAATAAAAAAAAAAGAAAAAGAAACAAACAGAGAAGGAAGAATGGGGTAGGGGAACATGGTTCTGTAGGACCAAGGGGTTGATTTGCCTTGATCCCTTAATCTAACCACATTTTTAAAAAAATCTCTGTCACCTGCACCTCAGCCCCATCCATTAGGGAGGATGTGTCAGGAGGCAAATGCCCCTTAGGCCACCCATGTCAGTGCCTATCAGGTTCTTCCTGATGTCTGACCACCATGCCTCTTGCTGTGCCCAAAGTCCTCTCCCTCACGGATGCTGTCCCTAAAACGTATCTTTCCACCTCCTCAAAGATGGACTCACAGATGAAGAAGGCACGAAGAACTGACCAGGCTATGGGCATAGAGGAGTTCAGAGCACAGGGACAGAGAGGGGAGAGGCTGCAGGGCGAAAATCAAAAGACTGACAATCCAAGAGTGAATCAAACATGTGTAGAACATTCTCCCCAACTCCACTAAATAAATGGCTGTAGCAAGAAAGAGACCGGAGAGGAGGGAAAAGAGGAAGAGAAGGAAATGAGTTTAGGTCTAAGGGAGGAATTCCCAATATATCTGGGGTTTTGGTGCTGCAGAGCATTTTCTGGAAGGGACCTAGGACGTCAAGATGTGCCCTAGAATGAAAAAGGTCATAGGAATATCTGCTTAAGGGCGACTTGTCAAGGTAAGTTCACATGATGTAAAATGGAAAATCAAGGAATGGAACTGTGGTTGAAAAACAATAAAATCTGACGCGTTCCCACCATGGCATGGTGGGTCAAGAATATGACTGCCGTGTGACGAATCTATATACATATGCGTAACTGGGTCACCATGCTGTACAGCTGAAAAACTGACAGAAAACTGTAAACCAACTATAATGGAAAAATTAAAAAAAAAAGAATCTGACTGGTGGGCTACTTGGGTTACTTGCAGAGGCGTAGATTCAGTCCCTGGCCTGGGAACTTCCATATGCTGTGGGTATGGCCATAAAAAAAATTTTTTTTAAAGAACAAAATCTGAAAGTAAAGCAGTCAATAAAGACTGTGATCTTTTTTTTTTTTTTTGGCCATGCCTGCAGTATGCAGAAGTTCCCAGGCCAGGGACTGAACCCACGCCACAGCAGTAACCCGAGCCACAGCAGTGACAATGCCGGATCCTTACCCGGCTAGGGAACTCCTGGAGACCATGATTTTGACTAGAGTCCCCCTGCTCTCTCGTCCTCTAATCCAATGAACCTGCCGAGGATCACTGGACCCTCCTTCTTCCTCTGTCTCCCATCCCTCCTCCTCCCTCTACCATCTTTTGAACAAAGTTCCTTGGGAAAATCTGCCCGTATTCACCTGTGTTACTGCCAACTCTGGCATCAGAACCTGCCCTGGCCCGCCCTGAGCTACATGCCCTATCCTGTCGACCTAAGAAGGGAATCAATCATTGCTGCTGCCCACTGAAGGACAGACTCCAGAAAGGACCTCCAGCTAAGAACGAGAATATTGGTACATCACAGAGATTATTCGCTTTGTCCCCAACATAAATCGGGGTTCCCTGTCTTTGGGAGTCAGCTCAACCATTTCCCCTGCCTCCACGGACATTCTTGCCTCGCTTCTCCTTTTCCTCTTCTAAGCAGTGCGATTTCTGTTCTGTCTCACTCACCCTGCACCCGTAGCATGAAGTCCCTTATCAGATCTCAAAGCAACTTCAGCTCATCTCAGATTCCAGCCCTAGTGCAGATGGGAGACGATATATGACTATCCTGCCTGTCACCTGCTTCAGGCATAGCAAGTGGCCCAGCCTGGACGAGAACTTGTTCGGTTTCAAGGCCACGTAGGTACCACCACTCTATAGTGCCTGTCTGTCTCTGATCCTCAGAGGTCTGTCTTGTGTACACCCTTAGCAGCTAAAGGGAAGTGTAGTTCCTCCTCCTCCAACAAGTGTATCTTTAAAATGAAGAAATCCGAGTCCTCTAGGTACATTTCTGGACCACAGAGCAGAGAGGCAAGGCTCATCTTGAATTGTTCATCCTTGTGGAGGAAGCCATTTGCAGAAACGCTGGTCCCAGCAGGGCAGGAGAAGGCAGAAGAGAGGTGAGGGCTACTACTTGAATTGGAGCAACTTACAGTGAACTAAGACCCTCTCAGCGGTCCGAGGTGTCCCTCTAGGTGACCAAGGAGGTCAACCCCTTTGTGAGAAGAGGAACCGTTAGTCTTGAGCAGGCAACTGAAATGTGCCATCCCAACAGGAAGCAGGGGGTAGGAAAGGGCTAGCAGATATAAAACCTCCAGGCACCAGTGTCCAGTTCTTGCCCACTCCCAAGTCCTTCTTTTCTTTTTGCGGGGGTGCTGCCTTGCCATATGGAAGTTCTCAGGCCAGGGACTGAATCCTCAACACAAGCCGCTGCAGTGACAACTCTGGATCCTTAACCTGCTGAGCCACAAGAGAACGCCTCCCAAGCCTTTCTTTTCTCTTTCTTTCTTTCTTTCTTTTTCTTTTTTCCCTTTTTTTGGTCTTTTTTTTCTTTTTTAGGGCTGTACCCGCAGCATATGAAGGTTCCCAGGCTTGGGGTCCAATCACAGCTGTAGCCACCAGCCTACACCACAGCCACAGCAACGCAGGATCCGAGCCGTGTCTGAGACCTACACCACAGCTCACAGCAACACTGGATCCTTAACACAGGGATCAAGCCCTCATCCTCATGGATGCTAGTTGGGTTCACTAACCACTGAGCTACAACAGGAACTCCAACCAATCCTCTACAAGAGCCAGAAAGTAATGCTACCGGCATGTGCCAGGAGGACAGGGTAAGGAAAGCCTTCAAAGGAGGACCCCAGGAATGAAAGAACTACTGGAAGCTGCAGGGAGATGGGCACACTGCATGCTCCTGACAGCTTTGATTGTCTTCATCCTTGGCATGGGGTCCAGGAATGACCAAGGGGCACTCTAAAGTCACTCAGGGGGACATCTTCCTCCTCCCAAAAAGCCCAAAGGCCCTGACCAACTTCCCCCGCAGGAAGTACAGATCCCCGAACCCACTGAGACTGAGGTGGGGGTTACAAGGGAGTCTCTGTGACAGCAATTTGCCTCTCCGTCTACCTCCGTCTACCTCTGTCTCCATCTCTTGCCCAGCTTCTCACATCCTGGGGCATTATTTCAGAGGTCTCTACCTTGATCTGTCTCCAAGTCTCTAGCAAGATCAAAGCTCCTAACACCTGTTTTGCTTGTCGACTCCTAGGTTAGAAAAGAGGGGGCAGGGTCCATCCTGAGGCAAGAGGAGGGCCCTGACTTCCCCTCTTTCCAGGTCAGAAGGGAGACTGGAAGGTTGGACCAAGGAAGGAACCAAACTCGAGGCCCGGTTAAAAAAAAAACGCCCCCTAGTGGGAAGGCTGTTATTCTTATTCTGTTATTGATTTTACTACTATTGTTACTCAGGTTATAAACTGAATTAACTCATCATCACAGCAGGGTAAATATATGACAGTGACCAGAAAGGCCTTTCCTAAACTCCCTATCTAAAGAACACTCCCTGGGAGTTCCCGTCGTGGCTCAGCAGAAACGAATCTGACTAGCACCCATGAGGATGCAGTTTCGATCCCTGGTCTTGCTCAGGGTTAAGGATCCAGCGTTGCCATGAGCTGTGGTGTAGGTCACAGACACGGCTCAGATCTGGTGTTGCTGTGGCTGTGGTGTAGGCCAGCGGCTACAGTTCTGACTCGAACCCTAGCTGGGAACCTCCATATGCCACAGGTGTGGTCCAAAAAAAAAAAAGAAAAAAGAAATAAAGAAGACTCCCTGTTATTCTTTATCACAAGATCCTGTTTATTTCCTTCAGGTTTCTATCACAATTTATAATTATTTGAACATTTGTGCTCTTCTTATTGTCTACTTCCCACTAGGAAAAGCTCTTCATTCGAATGAGAGAAAGAATGAATGACGAATAAATGAATTACATAGGAATAGAGTTCCTACTGTGGTATGGCAGTTAAGGATCCAGTGCTGTCTCTGAGGTGTGAGGGTTCAATCCCCAGCCTGGTGCTGTGGGTTAAGGATCTAGTGTTGTCACAGCTGTGGCATAGCTTGTAGCTGCAGCCCGGATTTGATCCCTAGCCCAGAAACTTCCATATGCCATGGGTGTGGCCTAAATAAATGCATACATAAATACATAGATAAATTATATAGGACTAAATCTACCAGTGGGATAAAAATTCCTTAATAATACGATCTATATCTGAAAGTATCATATCCAGACTTTTATTGACAATAATATCCTTAATCAATGTCCATAATACCCCTACCTCTATATCTCTACCCATGACCTCTTTCCCTACAACTGTGTACCACTCATTAGTTATTTAACAATTCTAGGGAGTTCCCTGATAGCCTAGTGGTTAAGGATCCAGCACTGTCACTGCTGTGGCACAGGTTTGATCCCTGGCCCAGGAACTTCCTCATGCTGCAGACGCAGCAGCCCGCACCAAAACTAAAATAAATTCATACAACAATTCTAAAGCACTATGGAGAGGATATAAAAATATACTTGTACAGTCCCTTTATCCCAGAAGCTTACGGTTGAGGAAGGGAAGATACACAATAACCACAACTGAAGACCCCTTATGATAAGACCGCGAATAATAAGACTGACACCCAAAGGGGTATAGGAATTCAAAGGAAATAAATTGCTTCTGGCTAAGGTTATCCAGAAAGGCTCAGGCAGAAGGTAACATTTGAGCTGGACGGTGATGATTGTATAGAAGAATGTTAAAGACATAGCCACTGGAAAGGATTTCTTGACTTTGGGCATCATTTGACATTGGACTTCTTTTATCATTACATAGTGAACTGAAAGGACCAGTGAAATTCCAGATAAATGCAGAGGCTTGAGGCTTCAAAGAGAGAAGACAGGAACCAGGGCCTGGGTCCCAGCTCAGGTTCTACTTATCCCCAGAGCTCTGGTCTTATTTGAGGGCTACAAGGTTCAGATATGACATTATGCCTCCATCTATATGCTCCTCGTCTCCCTTCTCCTTCCACTGAGTTCTTTACTAACGATGAAATGATTTTTTAATCTCATTACCGAGATGAGCACAAAGCCCAGAAAAGCATATGCTACACAAATTAAGTTAGGTAATTTGCATACCTGGGAAAGGGAAGAAACCCCTCCTCCTTCCATTTCCATAGTCAATTTTCCTCAATCTTCTGACACCATATGTCAATAAATATCTGTATTTCCTCCTTCCCTGGACAAGAGATGCTGTTAAATGTCAAATGTAAAGCTTGTCATAAAAATCCCTCATAAAAATATCTCCCAACTACAGCATTGGAGGAGGGGAGTTTCTATGCTGTGTTTTCCTCCTAATAATGTTCAGGTCATCCTGCCTCCTGCTTCCAGGAGCATCTCAGACAACCCTTCTTTTCTTTTCTTTGTCTTTTGTCTTTCTAGGGCCACCCCCATGGCATACGGAGGTTCCCAGGCTAGGGGTCTAAACGGAACTACACACACCGTCCTACACCACAGCCACAGCAACGCCATATCTGAGCCGAGTCTGCAACCCACACCACAGCTCACAGCAATGCTGGATCGTTAACCCACTGAACAAGGTCAGGGGATCGAACCTGCAACCTTATGGTTCCTAGTAGGATTCGTTTCATCTGCGCCACGATAGTAACTCCTCCTCCTTTTCTTAAAATTTTCTAAAGTAGGAGTTCGCATTGTGGCTCAGCGGAAACGAATCTGACTAGGAACCATGAGGTTGCCGGTTAGACCCTTGGCATCGCACAGTGGGTTAACGATCCAGCGTTGCCGTAAGCTGTGGTGTGGGTTGCAGACACGGCTTGGATCTGGTGTTGCTGTGACTCTGGCATAGGCCAGCAGCTACAGCTCTGATTAGACCCCTAGCCTGGGAGCCTCCATATGTAGCACCTGCAGCCCTAAAAAGACAAAAAAAAAAAAAGGTTTTCTAAAGTAAACAGAGACATGCAACTCATCTTACCACCCCTACTTCTGTGAAAGTTCATTCTGTTTTTGTTTTTTATGAAGTCAGTTTCACAAGTGACCAGTTTCTCACAATCTCAACTCTAGATTTCTTTTCTTTTCCTTCTTTCTTTTTCTTTTCTTTTTTGGTAATGCCGTGACATGCAGAAGTTCCTGGGTCAGGGATAGAACCCATGCCACAGTGGTGGCAGATCCTTAACCCACTGAGCCACCAGGGAACTCTTAGATTTCTTTTTTTTTCTTTTTTTTTTTTGCCTTATCTAGGGCCGCACCCGCGGCATATGGAGGTTCCCAGGACAGGGGTCTAACAGGAGCTGTAGCTGCTGGCCTTCACCACAGCCACAGCAATGCGGGATCCAAGCCGCGTCTGCAAACTACACCACAGCTCACGGCAACGCCGGATCCTTAACCCACTGAGCAAGGCCAGAGATCGAACCCGTAACCTCATGGTTCCTAGTCGGATTCGTTAACCACTGAGCCACAATGGGAACTCCCTAGATTTCTTAATCAGTGTAATCTTTAATTCCTCTTTCTGAGATGGTTAAAGTATAGAGTCCCACTTGGAAACAAACAAGGAAATAAAACAGCTTCTCCTAGCACCTTCCATCAAGGGGGTTCTAGGAGAGTAGGGGTGATTATGCGGGTGGTGTACATACAAGGGCGACTGTGTATTAGGCTAGAAAGTAAAAGACAGGAGGGGATTGCCTTGCAGCTGCTGTTTCTCTTTCTCTGCAAACCTCCTCTGATTATAGCAGATTTATAGGGGCCCCAAAGCAGCCCAGCATCTTAGCCATAAACTTCCCAGAAAGAAAACTCATTGAGGTTCCCTTGAGAGGTGATGAAAAATAAATATCAGGGTTTGGTACAAACACATCAACCAGGGCCAGGGGTGGAAGGCAGCCAGTTCCCTTTAGCTGGTTTAACTCCTTCAGGATTTGTGTACACACACACACACACACACACACACACACACACACACACACACAAAGATACTCATGTTTACAGACCTACCAAGATAAGCATGTCCCACTCCTTGGTGCATATTATATTTCCAGTCAAATGAAAACATGTACATCCCTACAGCATACATACACACACGACCTTCAACGAGTTGCTTTATGAATATAATTTACCCAGCCTCTCTCCCTTCCCAAGCTCCTGACTACAGGGTGGAGCACAGGGAAGGTGAGTGAGAGAATGTCTGAGTATAAACTTGCATGTGTCACTAAGTGTGTCTCTGTCGACATTCCAAAAAAACAAACAGAAATTGTCTTTTCATTATTCACTATTTCAAACCATTCACTGTCTCTCAGTTACTTCTCAATATGCCATCAGTTTCAACGATCCTCTCTCCCTTACTGAGCTGCTGCTCTGTGCAGAATACAGAGCCCATGGGGTAGCAGCACGAACTTTGCACAAACCTGAGGCAAATCCCAGCTTCACTACCTTGCATAAATTACTCAACCTCTCTGAGCTTTAGTTTCAACTTCTGTAAAATGAGAACAATACTCACCACATAGAATTGTCGTATTAAATTTGATGATTGTGTAAAGTCCCTTTTTTGTTGTTTGTTTTTTTCTCTCTTTTAGGGCACCCGAAGCATATGAAAGTTCCCAGGCTAGGGGTCGAATCAGAGCTGCAGCTGCCAGCCTACAGCACAGTCACAGCAACACTGGATCTGAGCCAAGTCTGCAACCTACACTGCAGCTTGGGGCAACACCAGACCCTTAACCCACTGAGGGCAGGGATTGAACCCTCATCCTCATGATTACTAGTCGGGTTCTTAACTCACTGAGCCACAATGGGAACTTCTGTGTAAAGTGCTTAGAACAAAGTGCAGGGCACAGTACTCAACAAATGGTAGCTATTATAGTTGTCACATTTTAGGCATAGGATCTATAAAGAAGAAATAATCAAAACAGATACTCTTTTCCCTTAGGAGTTTTAAAACCTCGTTGATGAGACAAAATAAATGCATGGAGAGTGAAAGGACATTTGGTTTCCATAACCTAAAACTCTTATTTGAGCCCCCAAATGCAACATATCTATTCTCCTAAATCCAAGGCCTGTTTTGAAATTTTTAGCAATGATTTCAATGCTCTGAGACTGTTTTTTCTTCCATCATTCATCCTCCCATGCCTCACTACCTTACACACACCACACACCCACCTCAGCTGTCCATGTATGGAGTTGAGTAGAGAAGCCTTGGGATAGAAAAGATTATGAGAGTCCATTTCATGCATTTCCCTGTTTCCAGGTAGAAACCTTTGAGCCTTCCCAAACAAACTGATGCAGACATGTGCACACCAAGAGCCCCCAACTCTTACCTCCCCCATCACCCCTCTAACCTCAGAAGACGCTTCCGTATTTTCAACCTCAATTTATTTTCCTTCAACATTGACCTCTCCTTGTCACTCATTCTTACTGGGGATGAAAAGTTCTTAAGGAGTTCCCATCGTGGTGCAGTGGAAAAGAATCCGACTAGGAACCATGAGGTTGCGGGTTCGATCCCCTGACCTTGTTCAGTGGGTTAACGATCCGGCATTGCTGTGAGCTGTGGTGTAGGTCACAAATGTGGATCGGGATCCCAGTTTGCTGTGGCTGTGGTGTAGGCTGGCAGCTACAATTCCGATTAGACCCCTAGCCTGGGAACCTCCATATGCCGTGGGCGCGGCCCTAAAAAGACAAAAAAAAGAAGTTCTTAAATGCCTACTTGATAACTTTTTCTCACTGCTTATCACCCCAGGTCTCTAGAATTATATGACCTCAAACATTTATTTGTCACTCATCCATTAAAAATTATCAGAAGACCCTTTTTTGGCCACACTCGTGGCATGCATAAGTTCCCAGAGCAGAGATCAAACCCACGCCACAGCAGTAACCCAAGCCATAGCAGTGACAGTATCAGATCCTTAACCCACTGAGCCTCCAGGGAATTGCAAAAGAGCCTTTAAAAAGCATTGATTTGGAGTTCCCGTTGTAGCTCAGCAGGTTAAGGACCTGACATTGTCTCTGTGAGGATGCAGGTTTGATCCCTGGCCTCACTCAGTCAGTTAAGGATCTGGTATTGCCATGGCTATGGCGTAGGCCATAGCTGCAGCTCCAATTCAACCCCTGGCCCAGGAACTTCCATATGCCGCAGATATGACTGTAAAGAGGAAAAAAAAAAAGGCACTGAATTGACCCTTACAGGGGTATGACTCCCTGTAAGTTATCTCATCTCTCCTTAAAGCTTTTGAAAGATGAAAATATCCTCATTTCCATGACAGATAGTGAAGAACTTCTACTTCAATCCCTCCAAACCCCCCAGACTCCTCAATTAGTATAATCAAATAGTCATTCATTTGATTAAGGGACAGAACAACCCTGAGGCAGGGGCATGACTAATATGACCTCCCCGGTCCCTTTGAGTCCATCTATACGAAATCGGGGAAGCAAAATTGGCAGCAGTTCCAACCCACGCAATGCTGGCCCCAGGGGAGCCCCTGAAGACTGGCAGACTCCAGTGTGGGCACAGAGGCATTTTCCCAAAGTAGGCAGAGGGCCAAACCCTGGCATAGCGACTGGTGTGGGAGGCCTGAGACAAGGAGGTGAGCCAGGGCCCACACTCCCCCCGCTTCCCTCCTCTGGTGCTCCCAGTTCCAAAGACCTCAGTCCCTTCCACGGTGTTCACCTGAGGCCAGATACCTAGCATCGATCATCAAAGGTCAGTGCTTCTCAAACTTGAAAGAGCATACAAATCACTTGGGAGTTAAAAACGCAGATTCTGATTCAATAGGTCTGGGTTGGGGCCTAAGAGTCTACATCCCTAAGCGGTTCCCAGATGATGCCCATGCTAAGTGGTCCACGGACCATACTTTGAAGAGCAGGGATCCAGATGACTGTAGCAGTTTCTACAAGACTCTCTCAGCAAGAAGCCATCCATCTCCATCTGTCTGTCTATCCTCCAGGCGGCAATGAGAAGCGTATCTCATACCTTCCTGATTCAGAAATCTCCCTCCATGGCACAATACACAATACAAACCTGGCTCATAAATTCCACTGCAAATGTGAAAAAACATCCCTCACAAGAGTCTCATTCTTTCATCACTCTAAAGGTCCCTGTAGCCTAGAATTACTGTCTCATCTCTCTTCCAACTTGCCTATCCCTCTTTTGTTTCTTGAACTGCTCTACAGGCCTCCTCCTCCAGGAAGCATCTCTTGTCCAACATTCTCTTTCTTGACTTCAGCTCATACTTCCATAGAAATGACATCTCAATCCCTGTCTACTTACTCATGCCTCCTATTTCAGTCCCACCGTTTCTCCCCATTTCGGGTGTTCATTCTCTCTCCCCAGAGAATCTTGGATGCTCTCATGAGGTTTTTGCACCAGTCTCAAAAAAAAAAAAAAAAAAATCATCCAAAGGAGTTGGAAAGAATGTGGGTAACTCTGCTTCTGGCAGGTTTCCCTGGTGTCACCTGTTTCTTGCTGGGAAAGCCCAAAAGTAAGAGAGTCACTGCCCATCTCTTCCTCCCAGGGCAGGCCCCACATGTAAACACAACAGAAAAACACCGATCCTTCTACGCCAAAGCATAAAACTCCGACTGCTTCAGGAAAGACGCCTGTTGTGCCCACGCTGGAGCCAGTCTAGGCTGCAGGGAGTCCCTGGGGTCAAGTAGAGTGGGTTGGGCCTTCCATCAATTTTGCTGCTTCCTGCTCCTCCCCAAATTCCACAGGATTAGAGAGAGAAGAACCAAAGGAGGTTGTTTCAGGCAGTCTCCTGCCCCAGGGCTGGATTATACCTTATTGCTCTTTGAATGAACTGTATTCTCAACTCTTCGGTGCAGAGGAAGGGGAGAACCTAGTCCTCGCCCTGAATGAGATTCCACTATGATGGAACAGACAGAAGAGTTACCAGGCCTCAGGCAGAGCCGAACAAAAGCAAAAGTACAAGCGGGTGGGTACAGCTCTAGATGCCGGAAGGATGGGGAGAAATGCTCTTTGTTAAAGATGTCTCCTCGAAGATAGATTTAAAGGAGTTTTAAAGGACAGGGTAGGCTGGAAGGGAGGGGAATCTTTTACACCAAAGAACTGGATAAGGTTCAGTTCGATTAAGCAGGTATTTAGTCAGTGTTCATTTTGCACCTGGCACCTAGCTGGATGCTGTGGGGGAATGAACAAGATGCGCCCCATACCTATGATCTCCAATCTAGGGACAAAATTAAGACAAAGACCCACAGATAACTATGGTATTTTAATCGAGGTGCTTCATTAAGTGAAGCTAAGTGTCAAGAGGGAGTCTTCGTTTCTCTCATTTCATCTTTACATGTTGCGAGGCTTCAGTGGGGTCTTTGGTTTTCCAAGTGTGATCCCTGGACCAGCAGCATCAGTATCACCTGGGAACTTGTTAGAAATTCAAATTATGGGCCCCATCCAGACCCCCCTGAATGTGAAATGCTGGTAGTGGGGAACAGCAGTCTAGTGGTGGTGAGTTTTTTTGTTTGCTTGTTTGTTTGTTTTTGCTATTTTAGGGCCACACTTGAGGTATATGGAGGTTCCCAGGCTTGGGGTCGAATTGGAGCTGTAGCTGCTGGCCACAGACACGGCCCAGCAATGCAGGATCCAAGCTGTGTCTGCTACCTACACCACAGCTCACGGCAACGCCGGATCCTTAACCCACTGAGCAAGGCCAGGGATCGAACTGGCATGTTCGTGGATCCTAGCCAGGTTCGTTAACCGGTGAGCCAAGAAGGGAACTCCCAGCAATCTGTGTTTTAAAAAGCTCTCCAGGTAATGTTGATAACACTCTAAGTTTGAGAACCACTGAGCAGAGTAATATTCCTAAGCCTCTCCACCCCTCTCTCTTACTGTGACTCCCTTGATTTGAAAAGACAACACTGACCATGCCCAGCTCAGCCTCTTCCAGGCTTCTGTTGGTTTTCCTTTGTTTCCCAGAGCCAGCCTGCCCACAGGACACATGTGTTCCAACTTGTTCATACACGAGAAAAATCTAATAAAAGTAGGTTCTGTCCCGTGGTGTGGGGCAGGTGCATGTTCAGCTCTACCTGCAACGCGGGGTAAGTCTAACTTAGTGATGCACTATTAGCGGGAGGGTGCAGCTGCAGCTCTAGAGCTGACTGTTTAATCATCTGTCTAATCATCTGTCTGTCTCTACATCTTGATTATCAATTGGTTCCAAATATAGAAGGCAGAAAATGGGTGTTATTTATCGTATCCCTAAAACTCCCACAATGGGTTATCATGAAAAATGGGCAGGATGCAGGCTCAGATTGCTTGTCATAGAGAGACCTGGTTAAGACAGTAAGGGAAGGAGTTTCTGCTGTGGTGCAATGGGATCAGCGGCATCTTGGGAGCACTGGGTCGCAGGTTCAATCCCTGGCCTGACACAGTGGGTTGAGGATCCAGCGTTGCCACAGCTGTGGCTTAGGTCATGACTGTGGCTCGGATCTGATCCCTGGCCCGGGAACTCCATATGTCACAGGGAGTAAGGAAAAAAAAAAAAGAAAAGAAAGAGAGAGAGAGAGTAAGGGCAAAAGAAACAGAGGAGACCCACCACCTACCTCTCATGTTAGAGATAAAGAAGCGGGGCATTAAAGGACTTGAGTGGCTTTCTCAAGGTCATATTGCTAATTAGCAGAGCCAAGACTAGAACCCCGTACACTTGGCTCTCAGCTGCGCACTTTCTGAACAGGTGGACCAAGGCAGAATTTAAAGAGAAACTTGGGAGTTCCCGTTGTGGCTCAGTGGTTAACGAATCCAACTAGGAACCATGAGGTTGCAGGTTCGATCCCTGGCCTCGCTCAGTGGGTTAAGGATCCAGCGTTGCCGTGAGCTGTGGTGTAGGTTGTAGATGTGACTCGGATCCTGCGTTGCTGTGGCTGTGGCGAAGGTGGGCAGCTACAGCTCCTGTTAGACCCCTAGCCTGGGAACCTCCATATGCCGTGAGTGCAGGTCTAGATAAGCAAAAAGACCAAAAAAAAAAAAAAAAAGAATTTAAAGATAAACTTTAAAGTCCAAAAATGCATATATCACCAAGCAGAAGAAGCAACCCCAGAATTTTCAGTGTGGGTAGGGGGTTCAAAGTCAAAGTACTCTGTGCTTATAAGAGAGCCGAGGCTCCAACACCACTATGCACGATGCCCCTTCACTCAGCCAGGGCTCAAGCTGCTCTCCCTGCTCAGTGTGCTCTGAACACACCTTCACTCTCCTGTGCTCCTCCTATTTTATTCTCTCTGCCTGCAACTCTCCCCCTGGCTCCGGGTATGGCAAAATCTTATCCATCCTCGAAGAGAGCCAACTCAAATATCAGTCCTCTGCAAAGTCTCCTTGATTTCACCAATCAGCCCTCTCCACTGTGCCAGCCAAAAACGATCATCCTTGGAGTTCCCATTGTGGTGCAGTGGAAACGAATCTGACTAGTAACCATGAGGTTGCAGGTTCCTCCCAGGCCCTCGCTCAGTGGATTAAGGATCTGGAGTTGCCGTGAGCTGTGGTGTAGGTTGCAGACACGGCTCAGATCCTGCATGGCTGTGGTTGTGATGTAGGCCAGCAGCTATAGCTCCGATTTGACCGAAAACCAAAAACCCAAAAACCAAAAATGATCATCCTTCACTCTGAATTCCCAAGACGCTTTATTTGTATATAACTCATGGCACTTACCACTCTCTACTTGGTGTTGCAGCTAGGCTTTATCCCTTGCATCAGAAGATAAGCTCCTCAAAGGCAGGGGCCATGTTTTGTCCTCTATGTGCTATCCTTCTTAATGCCTAAGATGTGGTGGACAGTAAATATTTACTGAGCCCATCATTCAACCAGCCAACCGAAACGCAGAAGTCACATGTCACCTCTTGCAGCCCAAATATCCCAGAAACTGACACAGAAGCACGTCATAGAAAAATCAACCCTGCTTTCCCCCCAGAAAAAGTGCCAAATACCTCCCAACATTCTGCTTTTTTACGCACCACATGACATAATCCCTTTTGGGTTCGTCTAACTCATGTAGCTTCATGTACTAATTAAGCTGTAAGACACAACAGGGCATGAATTTATTGTGCAATAATTCACATGCGGGATGTTTGCGCAGTGCTTGGGCGTGAGTTATGACACATTAATTCACGGCCTAGAGGGCCTCGTTGCAATTACAGAACCATTTTTAAAATATCATCTGGATTTAAGATACAAACATTGGTCTCCCAGTCTTAAAACCTTTAGCCCCAAAATGCAGCCAGCCAAGGTCAGAGGTCACTTTGGCCCCTTTCTCTTGTTCTGCATTATCCATTGAGCTGTCCTGATGGCAAAGAATGCCCTCTACTTCACTCACCTAGGACCACAGGGGCACTGAGAAAAGAGGAAGAGGGGTAGAAGGGACAGGGACTTCATAACTAGCTGCAAGAAAGAGAGGAACTGGCTGTGGGGTAAGAAAACACAGAAATGGATGCAGCAGCCAACGAGGGGTCCATTACTGAGCAAGGAGAAGAGCCAGAAAGGACATTTTATGAATTCTGACATTCAATAAACCTCACCCAAAGCAACCAGGCAAAATTCACTACCGTTTTTTATGTCCACAGTTAGGACAGCATGATGAGGATGGAGAGAAGAAATAAGTCACCTGGCTCAGTAGCTAACAACCAAAACAATTCCTTCTGTCTGCTCTCTCCCCAGGGTCCCGGGGAGAGAAGGTGAGCTCCCTTCTGCAGCCACAACTCTCCTCCTTGCTGGCCACACTGTGTTCCATAAAAACTTTGTGCCATCTGTGATGTCAGCCGCCAGCCACCTGCAGAATCTGCCCTGCTCCGTGAGCTTGTATTAAAACACTCACTTATAACTCCCTATTAATTTTTCACGAGGAGTTATTTTTAACTCGCTCAAACCATTGTCTGAATATGCCAAATATATTTTCTTAATTAACGAGCCCAGCGTGTGGTTTCCTCCTTCCTCCTACTCCCCTGCTGCTATTCAAATGGTCCCCTCCTCATCGGGAGCAAAGCTTCAGTTGAACAATTCACAGCAATGTCCCGGAAATGAGTAGCGGAGAACAGAGGAAACCGAGTCAGGGGGTCCATGCTCTCCTCCCTACTCAGGCTTTGGTTTTGAAAGAATTTCAGGGAGTGTTGGCAGAGGTTTTTAATAACGGAGAGATCAAGTCGACATGGAAAAGTCTTCTCCATAGATCATCAAAAGGGACCCTCGGGGAGTTCCCTGGTGCCTAGCTGTTAAGGATCTGGCACTGCCACCGCTATGGTGCGGGTTTGACCCCTAGCCTGGGAACTTCGGTGTACCATAGGCACGGCCAAAAAAAAAATAAAAAAAACCCTCGGGTTATTGGGTCAGGCCTTCCTTCTACAAGTCCATCTAAGCTCCTTATTTGCCACTCACCAGTCCTAGTATCATGATTTACTCACAAGCAAGAGAGATAGATAAAGACAGTCAATTCTTTTTTTCTTCTTCGTTTTACAGCCACACCTGCGGCATATGGGAGTTCCCGGGCTGGGGATCAAATCGGAGCTGCAGCTGCAGGACACAATACCACAGCCACCACAACACCAGATCGGAGCCACACTGAATGAGGCCAGGGGTCAAACCTGTATCCTCCCAGAGACAACATAGGATCCTTAACCTGCTAGGCCACAGCGGGAACTCCAAGAGAGTTAATTCTTAATTGATGGGATCTTTCTAAACTATCGATTTGATTGAGTTGCCCCACCAACAGCAACACCGGCACCAACAGCAACAGCAAAACAAACACCACCGTAAAACCCTTCATTGGTTCCCCACTCCTCTCAGGATCAAAACTAAATTTAGCACAGTGCTTGCTTTCTTCATCATCTGACCCACGCTGATTCCTCAAGCCTCAACTCCTTCCCATCGCACGTTCCAGCAGCCCAGTTCTAGACTCACCCAGTTCCCGTGCACCCTTAGCCTCTTCGCTTTGCCAGCTCCTACGTATCTTTCAATTCCCAGCTCAGAAACCACTTTCCCTGACTCTCAGGTTGGATGCGGTGCCCTTCCTAGGTACTCTCACAGCACCTGTGCTTATCCCATTTGCCATTATAATAATGGCTCAGAATTCCAGCTTGGCTGTCTGTCCCTGTCACTAGACCATGAGTTAGGTGTTCAACAAATATCTGTTGAGCAAATATACAAGCCGAAAAGAGGAAACCTGAAAGAACACATAATCCAGAATTCCTATTTACTTGACTTTGAGCTGCACACTTTGTAACCAAGCAACCTTTATAAATCTGAGGCAGAAGGCAATCAAAATGAAAAGTGTGAAGGGAAAACCAACTGTGATAAAACCTTGACCGCAGATAATTCATGGCATGTGTAAGCCACACATAGGTGATGAAGAATCGTTGAGGATACTTGTTTTAGAAATATCAGGATGCCTTGGGTTACGGGGAGCCAACCACTCACACCCAATTAGAGAATCTCTGCTTTCTGGAAAGTTATCTTGCTCAGCCCCTATAATCTAGGGAAGACACCCACTAAGCCAGGGGTTCTCACTTTGGGAGACAGAAGGAGGCATAATGAAGACACCTGGGGACCATTTTCAAACTTCCTATCCTCGCCCTCTGGGGATTCTTTTCCAACCAGCCTTTTTCTTCCCATGACTACCAGAAGCCATCCCAGCTGACAAGGAACTCTCCTAAATTTAAAAGGGAGGTGATTTGAAAATCGTCCTTCACAGGAAGGCGACACAGTCTAATAACTGAGAGTAAAAGCTCGGCAGGCAGACCGCTTAAGTTCAAGCCTCAACTCAGCCTCAGAGCTGGGTGACTCTGGACAAATTATTTAACCTCTCTGTGCTTTAGTTTCCACGGCTGTCAAATGGGAGTCAAAGTAAATACCCGCTCCTTGGGTTGTTGTGAGGATTAAGGTAACTAATGCTTGCAAATTACTTAGCTCAGTGCTAGCAAACAGTAGGTACTTAATATAATCCACGTAACATTTAATATTAAAATCGGATCCAAAGTCCCCAAACTTTGAAAATCAATTAGGTTTTTTTCTTTTTACGACTGCACTTGCAGCATATTTCCAGGCTAGGGGTTGAATTGTAGCTGCACCTGGAGCTGCCAGCCTACACCACAGCCGCAGCCATGGCAACACTGGATCTGAGGCGCATCTGCAACCTACATGGCAGCTTGCAGCAACACTGGATTCTTAACCTATTGAGCAAGGCCAGGAGTGGAACCTGCATCCTCATGGACACTACGTCGGGTTCTTAACCTGCTGAGCCACCCCAGGAAGTCCCAATTCATTTTTATAAAGGTCTAGCCTCAAAATCATCCATTAAAACTTGAGCCTTTTAGCTGGCCCTCATGAGAAAACAAAAAACAGTCTGATTCCATATAATTTGCCGTGAGGCTCTAAGGACTCTAATTAGACATTCTCATACATGCTTAACACCTTGAGGGTTCCTAGGCTTACTGAGTTAGACTTGAAAATTTCCAGGCTTGGGAGTTCCCGTCATGGCGCAGTGGTTAATGAATCCAACTAGGAACCATGAGGTGGCGGGTTCGATCCCTGTCCTCGATCAGTGGGTTAAGGATCCGGCGTTGCCGTGAGCTGTGGTGTGGGTCGCAGACGCGGCTCGGATCTGGCGTTGCTGTGGCTGTGGTGTAGGTTGGCGGCTACAACTCCGATTCGACCCCTAGCCTGGGAACCTCCATATGCAGCAGGTGCAGATCTAAAGAAAAAGGAAAAATTCCAGGCTTGGAGTTCCCTGGTAGCCTAGCAGTTTAGGATCCAGTGTTGTCACTGCTGTGGTGGGGGTTCGATCCCTAGCCTGGGAATCTCTGCATGCTGTGGATGTGGCCAAAAAAAATTGCAAGGCTCAGCTATAACAACAACAACATTGATAATGATCCCCATTTATGAACATTTACTATTGGACCACACCAAGTAGTTCACCTCTACTTCCTCCCAGTGATCCTGAGATACAAGTCTTATGATTATCTCCGTTTTACATGTTGGGAAACTAGGGCTTATAAGAGTTTAAAAAAAAAAACTGTGCAAGAGTTAATATACCTTAATTATCATTGTAAAATTGATTTTAGATTGAGAATAAAGTTCCCTGGCTGTTATTAAAAAAAAAAAAAAAAAAGCTGTGCAAATCACAGAGACAGTAAATGATGGAGCCAGGGTTTGAACAAATTATCTGATGCCAAATCAAAGCCAATACTCTACCATAGCACCTCCTTCCCTGTGGCTACTGCACACGGCTTTCATTCAACACCTCAGTTCCTAAAATCAAAGGAGCCTGAGAGGAAGGCCACAGTTTCCTTTCAAAGGCTCCTTGAACCTCAAGAATTTTGTCTTCTTTCCAACTAGCCCGGAAGAGGAAAAATAGCATGAATAGTAGTAATAATAATAATAATGACAGGAGTTCCCTTCGTGGCTCAGTGGTTAACGAATCCGACTAGGAACCATGAGGTTGCGGGTTCGATCCCTGGCCTTGCTCAGTGGGTTAAGGATCCGGCGTTGCCGTGAGCTGTGGTGAAGGTTGCAGATGCGGCTCGGATCTCGCGTTGCTGTGGCTGTGGCAAAGGCCGGCAGCTACAGCTCCTGTTAGACCCCTAGCCTGGGAACCTCCATATGCCGCGGGTGCGGCTCTACATAAAGGCAAAAAGACAAAAAAAAAAAATAATAATAATAATAATAATAATGACAACAACAGTAATAATGTCTTTGCCGGAGTTCCCATCATGGTACAGCGGAAACGAACCCGCGTAGGAACCATGAGGTTCAGGATTTGATCCCTGGCCTTGCTCAGTGCGTTAAGGATCCAGCGTTGCCGTGAGCTGTGGGGTAGGTCGCAGATGCGGCTCAGATCTGGTATTGCTGTGGCTGTGGCACAGGCCGGCAGCTACAGCTCCAATTCGACCTCTAGGCTGAGAACCTCCATATGCCATGGGTGCGGCCGTAAAAAAAACAAATAATAATAATAATATCTTTGCCTATGGATGCCTCATCTTATAGTACTGGGTACGAGAGTGGTAAGAGCAAAGAACACTATGACAAAAATTCTGGGTTTGAGCCCTGGCTCTTCAACGTGACTCTGTATACTTGGATAACGGGCTTAATCTCTCTAAGCCTTAGATTTCTTATCCATAAAATGGGAATAATAACACTCACCTTATTGAATCACTATGGGAATTAAACTAGAAGATACGAACTATCACACACTGCTGGTGGGAGTGTAGCTGGGACCATCCTCCTAAAGCACAATCTCAGTGGAATTAAGTATGCACCTAACGTCCGACCCAACAATTTCACTCCTCAGTATGTACCCAAGGAAACTCTCTCCTGGGTCCATAGGGAGGCCCATATGAGGACGTTCATCACAGCATGGCTTATGGTAGGAAGAAGTTGGAGGCAACCCAAGCATCTATTATTACAGGAATATATAAGTAAAATGTGCACGGTGGAATATTACACAGCAATCAAGATAATGAGAGTCACATCTAGCAGCATGGGGAGAGATCTTAGAAACAACATCAAATGGGAAAAGGAAAAAGTAGGATGAGATGTACAGCACAATGTCATCTCTGCACATTTTAAAAAGCCAAAATAACACTGTATTTCTTTTTGGCCATGCCTGTGGTATGCAGAAGTTCCCAGACCAAGGCTCACCCCTTCGCCACAGCAGTAACCAGAGTCATAGCAGTGACAACACTGGATCCTTAACCCGCCGAGCCACCAGGGAACTCCAACACTGTGTATTTTTTTAAGATACACATATATCTGCTTAAAATGTACAGATCATGTTATTCCTCTGCTCAAAACTTTCCTCTGGTTTCTCTTTATATTCAAAGTATAAGCCAAAGCATGTATTTTTTTTCAACAGCCTACAAAGTCCTGAATTAATTGCACTGACCCAGCTACCTCTCAACCTTCTGTTCCTCTCTCTTTTTACTCATTTGCTCTAGATTCTAGGCTCTTAACTACCAGGCGAGATTCCACCTCAGAGCCTTTGTACTTGCTGTCACCTGTACATGGACCACTCCTAACCCAAGTATCCATACGGCTGCTCCCTTAATGGCATTGGTGAAATAGCACCTTTTTAAGAAGGCCTTTCTTTTTTTCTTTCTTGGCCATATCTGCAGCATGAGGAAGTTCCCTGGGGCCAGGGATCAAACCCGTGCCACAGCAGTAACCAGACCCACAACAGTGACAATGCCGCATCCTTAACCCACTGAGCCACCAGGGAACTCCAATATGGCCTTTCTTAATCACCCCACATAAAATTGCAATGGGCTCCCAACCACCCACAACACACCTTATCCCCTGCCTCTTTTTTTTTTTTTTTTCATAGCACTTGTCACTATTTAAGGTACTAAATGTTTGGCTTATTTATCTGTTCATGATTTGACTCACTCCACTAGAATGTAAGCTCCATGAAGGCAGGAGTTTTGCAGTGTTTAGTTCATGCTACATTCCTAGCAACTACAATCTACAACCCATAATTGGCACTGTACATTTGTAGAACAGATGAGTATATATAAACATACAGAGCATGGATTGGAAGAGCACTTTTTAAATACACTAAAGCAGCTGCCTCCAGTAAGGAGGGGAAATAAGAATAGAGATGAGGGATGAAAAGGAAAAATAGAATGAATTGGAAAGTGGCCTGACACAAACCGATGATGCTAGCGTGCCATGAACTGGGGGAGGTAATTGACTCAATTCTGTGCCCTTGAGGGTCAGTAAAGGAACTGAATGAGATGATGTCATGAGAGCACCTGGTACAAAGCCTGATCAATGGCAGACACACAACTGGTTCAGAATCAGAATCCTATGGTCATCAGAGTGTGTCAGGTACAAAGAAGGAATCTCAGCTGGAAACGGGATGAAGAACAAGGGAAGATGGGGCACCCCTCCTGCTCATTCCCTGGGCACCTCTTTCCCTTCTCCCAAGTCCTCCTCCTCCTTCCATCTCCTTCAGCTGTCCTTGGAGGCTCCTCTAACTGGCGCTAAGGATGCTTAGACCCCATTTCTGTCTGGGGAACTGTCCTCAGACACCTACCTCTCAACAAAGAGTAAAACAGTGCTTCTTAACATTTTTTGAATCACAGACCTCTTTGAGGCCACTCATCATAGAAAAGTGTCACACATTCCTCTGAGGTCCATCCGTGGACCCTGAGCAACAGCCCCAGATGAGCAGCCTGTGAATGGCAAGGTCGGAGATGGGCAAGATTTCGGTTTCCCTCAACTTTGTTCTGGGGGGTAGTCCTTGGGCCCCTCCCTCTTTTACTGAAGATGAATGAAAGTGGACCCACAAAGCATGAAGACACCAGAGAAGCAACCTGAAGAACAAAACAAATGGGAAGTACAGACTATTTATTATGTATAAAACAAGCTATGAGGATATATTGTACAAGGGAAAATAGCCAATACTTTATAATAACTATAAACGGAGTGTAAACTTTAAAAATTGTGCATCACTATATTGTACTCCTTACATAATACTTTAGTAAAAGAATGGAAATTAAATAATCCTATTTTATCACTCAGAAGCAGGCAGGACAAACAAATGAACAACCAACTTTACAGAAGAAAAACGGAGTTCCCATCATGGCTCAGTGGTTAATGAATCTGACTAGGAACCATGAGGTTGCGGGTTCAAGCCCTGGCATCGCTCAGTGGGTTAAGGATCCGGCGTTGCTGTGAGCTGTGGTGTAGGTTGCAGACACAGCTCGGATCCCGCGTTGCTGTGGCTGTGCTGTAAGCCGGCGGCTACAGCTCCGATTAGACTCCTAGCCTGGGAACCTTGAATCGGAGCTCTAGCTGGCAGCCTTCACCACAGCCACAGCAACACCAGATCTGAGCCGTGTCTGTGACCTACACCACAGCTCATGGCAAGGTCAGATCCTTAACCCACTGAGCGAGGCCAGGGATCGAACCTGCATCCTCATGGATGCTAGTCAGATTCGTTTCTGCTGAGCCATGATGGGAACTCCGGTGCAAGTATCTTTTTGAATGAAAGTTTTGTCTAGTTTTATACCCAGGAGTGGGATTGCTATATCATATGGTAGTTCTATATTCAGTTTTCTGAGGAACCTCCAAACTGTATTCCGTAGTGGTTGTACCAATTTATATTCCCACCAACAGTGAAGGAGGGTTCCCTTTTCTCCACACCTTCTCCAGCATTTATTATTTGTAGACTTGTTAATGATGGCCATTCTGATGGGAGTGACTTACCCTCCATGCAATGAGCCTTTGGCCCATGTAAGTTCCTCGCCCCTCCAGGGGTGCCCTCCTCACTCCCTTCTGTCCAGTCTTGACCCTACGGCTCTTCTTAACCCTGTTCTACAACCTTCCCCTGAAAGTCTAGAAAGCCTTTACCAAACTATCCTGATTGACTCTCCAGTCTCCATCCTTCCTTCCCACCCCACCAGCACGTTTAGCTAGCCCTGATGCTCAGCTGAAACAAATATTCCCTTTCTGTCTGGTGGTATCCTGGGTGTGTCCCTTAAATTCCTTTGCAGTCTAAAAGCTTCCAGAGGGCAGGATCCACGTACCTCCTCCTTCTGGATTCCACTCTCCCGCCCCAATTCTCTCTCCCCAGGACATGGATCTGGTCTTAATTGTACCAGGCAACCAAAAGAGGCATTTAGGACAGAGAAGATGAATATATAGATGTATCGATTGATTACAAATATCTTAAGATTCCTAGAAGTAGGAATTTCTCTCTTTGAAAGAGAGAAAGGGTCAGAGAGAGGCGGAAACAGGAGTCTAGAACGTGCACAATCAACTGTTTCAAGAGCCTTTCCTAAGGACATTTCCCAGTGAGGGCCCTGGGCCTGCGAATCTCAGTTTAATTAGGGAACAGTCTCTCCCAAAGGAGATGCTTGGCACAGGGGAGGTGCTTAAAGAAATGCAGCAAGAGGCCCAGGAACAGGAAGCCAGCTTGTATGAATTCCATAATGCCCCCAGCCCCCTCCTTCCTCCCTCCTCCTCCCTGTGTTTCCCCGCCGTCTCTGAGCTCATTCCAGACTCCAAAACAAAAGTTCCATCCCGAGTAGCCAAGGAAGTTCATGTCAAATCCAATAATCCACCCACTAAATTGCAGGCCGTCCTGCTTCCCCAGCCAACCCCACCCACTCCCCTATGTCCTGGAGGTCACTGTGTTCACACCTCTGTCTCTAAGAAGGGTACAGAACTTTTCTTTCCAAAACATCTATCCAAGGCAGTAAGTTCCACTGGTTCTCTTGGCTGGGTGTTAAGAATCCTGCCAGTCAGGAAGTTTGGCCTCGTGGCTCCTGCTGACTGGTTTCAAATACAGTTTAGATACAAGTTGCTTTGCTGGAAGTTTGATACAGACTTGAGAGAGGAAGGCTAAGGAGGCTGTTAATTATTTTCAGGTCTCAAAGTTTCGGACAAGTGGACTTTAAATGTCACATTTCCAGAGATTATATCAATTCCTTTGTATGCAAGTATAGCTCCTTTCCTGATCCCAAGTTATGTGAGTTCTCTCACCCTTAAGATTTCCAGAGAATGAAAACTCCCAGAGCCAGTCGAACCAGTGTCTCCCAGAGTTCCCACTGTGGCTCACTGGGTTAAGAACCTGATATAGTATCCATGAGGATGGGGGTTCAATCCCTGGCCTCACTCAGTGGGTTAAGGATCCGGTGTTACCACGAGCTGCAGGGTAGGTCACAGATGTGGCTCAGATCCAGTGTGGCCAAGGCTGTGGTGTAGACTGCAGCAGCAGCTCTGATTCAACCCCTAGCCTGGGAATTGCTACAGATGAGGCTCTTAAAAAAAAAAACAATGTGTCTCCCAAACAAACAAGTATAAATTTTTTGGATATGTAGGCTTCCCCAGAAATTCAAAAATCCTAACTCAAGCACCCTTGCAACTATGGTGGCTGGGGTGGCGGGGGGGTGCAGTCAGAAATCCAAGACCAGAGGCTTTGAGTTCAGGGTGAGAGCTTTAAATAATCATTAGTATGGAGTATGGAGAAAACCAACACTTCCAAATTGGAAAGCAAAAGCCACCAGGAGAACTGGTCCTAATCTCAGATCCAAGGCTAGAAGAAATTCATTAATCAAGCCAAATGAAAAATTACACCTTCCCATTTCCTTTCTGTTTATACCCACTCTGTCTCTAGCCATGGTCATGGTCATTCATTCATTCAACAAATATTTACTGGCCCCCAATTATTCAGCACTGCTGATATGGCAAAGAAAAGCCATAGAATCCCTCCACTCAAGTTGTTTACATTCTTCAGGAGGAAGCAGACAGTGAATAAATGAGCAATAGGAATATAGATTGTGTTGGATTGCAATCAGTTTGCAAAGGAAAGTAAAGCAAGAAAAAGTTGGGGGAATTCTTATTGTAGCTCGGTGGTAACGAACCTGACAAGCATCTACGAGGATGCAGGTTCGATTCCTGGCCTTGATCAGTGGGTTAAGGATTGGGTATTGCCCCAAACTGCAGCATAGGTCACAGAAGCAGCCTAGATCCCATGGCACTGTGGCTGTGGTGTAGGCCCACAGCTGCAGCTCCGATTCAACCCCTAGCCTGGGAACGTCCATATGCCACAGGGGCGACCCTAAAAGTAAATAAATACATCAGATAGTTCAAGAGGGCCTCACTGAGAAGATGACATTTCACAGTCCGAAGCAGGTGAGGGAATAAGCCATGATGCAGATCTCAGAAAAGAGCAAGTACCAAGACCCTGGCCATATTTTAAATAAATTTCGTTATTGTGGTAAAATATACATAACATAAAATTTACCATTTGAGACAGTTTTAAGTACAGTTCTGTGGCCTTAAGTCCATTCCACACTGTTGTGGAACCACCCCCACCTCCACCCCCAGAACAGTTTCATCTTCCTCCACTGAAACTGTCCCCATTAAACATTCCTCCCTCCCTCCAGTCCCTGGCCACCACCATTCTACTTTCTGTCTCTATGCATTTGACCCCTCTCAGGACCCCACATAAGGGGAATCATCCAATATCATCCTTTTGTGACCAGTTTATTTCACTTAGCATAGTGTCTTCAGGGTTCGTGCCTTTTGCAGCATCTCCCAGAATGTCCTTTCTTTTTAAGGACGAACAGTAATTCCATTGTATGCATAAACCACATTTAGTTTATCTGATGATGGGCACTTCAGTTGTTTTACCTTTTGACTGTCATGAGTGGTGTTCTTAGGAACATGGGTAGGCTAACATCTTTTTGGGTTTCTGCTTTCAACCCTTTTGGATATACACCCAGAAATGGGAATGCTGGATCACAGGGTCATTATAGGTTTAATTGTTTGAGAAATCATCATACCATTTTCCACAGTGGCTGCACCATTTCACATTTTTGCCAGTAGTATAATATGAAGGGTCCCAATTTCTCCACATCCTTGCCAACATTTTGTTATTTTCCGTTTTTTTAATAACGGCCATCCCAGTGGATGTGAGGTGGTACCTGCCCGTTTGCAGGAAGTAACAAGGAAGCCTATGCGGTGAATGAGGGGGAGTCAAAGAGAAAGCTGCAGGCCCAGATCCTTCTCAGGCTTAGAAGGGCCTGAGAGTCACTGCAAAGATTTTGGCTTTTACTCAGGATGTGATGGGAACCCTAGATGAAAGCGATTGTGTCATACGTTGGCTACTGATTTCCATGCTCTTTGAATAAGTATTTGATTTTCAAACCAAGGCTTAGTCCTCTAGAGTTTGAAAACGAGGCACGGAGAGAAGTAAGGCAGAGCTCTCAATGGATGTCTGGTGCTTCTGACAACACAATGAGCACTGCACAAGCTGAGATTCTCCTATCTGCCTCTCTCTCTAGGTACCAAAGAAAAGATGCCATACACCCTCCCATGGGAGATTAACATGATAGATTGCTTTCATCAAAGTTGTTCCCTTTATGGATTATCTTTAACTAGGTTTCAATCACAAAAAAAAAATCAAACCAGGGAGTTCCCTTCATGGCTCAGAGGTTAACGAACCCGACTAGGATCCATGAGGATGCGGGTTCAGTCCCTGGTCTTGTTCAGTGGATTAAGGATCCAGCGTTGTTGTGAGCTGTGGTATAGGTCACAGACTCGGCTCAGATCTGGCGTTGCTGTGGCTGTGGGGTAGGCCACAGCTGCAGCTCCAATCTGACCCCTAGCCTGGGAACTTCCATATGCCACAGGTGCGGCCCTAAAAAAAATAAAAAAGCGAAGAAAAAAAAAAGGAAATCAAACCAAAGTCATCTTGGTATCATTCACTCTAAGATTATCCCCTCCATGATTGTGGAGAATCGAGAACTGACATGGAGAGAAAGGGCACTTTTTCCAGAAACTGTTGAAATCAAGAGCTGCAAAGACAGTAGGCAGCAGGCTCTGAGGAAAGGGGAAGGAACAATGTGAATCAGGCGCTCCCCAGCCTTGCAGAATTAAATAGATGAATCCAGTCCCAAGCCCCAGATGCCTCAGGAAGGATTGTCAGAAACGTCTGAGATGATAAGAGCAGGGGAGAGAAAGGGCCCCAAAGGGAAGCCTGAAAACACATTTTTGAGAGGCACAGAGTACCTCTCATAACCTCACTTCCCCCAGGCGACAGGGAAGAAAGCTTCTACATCAAAATGAGAAGTCCAAGGAGTTATAGATTTTCTCAACAATAAATAATCTGGAGAGAATGGCCGCCCAACCACCGTTTATAAATGTTAGAAAATACACGCTTGTGTTGGCGGCGAGGGGGTTGGGGAGGGATGGAAAGTAGAGAAGGAGAGAATTATGGGGTTGTCCCCTCTGGGAAAGGAGGAGGGACAGAAATCAATTTTCACTCTGGCATTCTTAGGATTCAAATGGGGAGGGAAGTATGGTAAAATCTGGAAACCTAAATAACTAATTTCTCTCCACAAGAAAGCAGGCTGTTGTACCCCTAGGTTCTATGTGTTTTTTCTTTCCATTAGAGAACCACCTAATTCATCCTGTCATCTCAACTCAGTGTGATCACCACCACCCCACCCAGGGTAGAGGCGCCACTACTCGCCTCGCACCACAGTCCCCATCTCAGTTCCCTTCTCTGTGGAGTCATCACTGAGGGGTTGCACTACCTTTTTAAGCTCCAAACATTTACAATAATAAAGGGACTAGGACAGAGAAGACTGCTCTTCAGGTAGGAAAATAAGGGACATAAATGACAATGCAAGTTTCAGGTCACTCATCCATTCATTCATTCATTCTTTCAATAACGATTAAGCACCTTCTAAATGGCAGTCGTTGTGCTTGGTATGATGGACACAGCAGGGAGGGAAAAGATATTCCTTGCCTACATAGTACTCACTGTCCTTAAAAATGTTCTTATGGGAGTTCCCGTTGTGGCTCAGCAGTAATGAGCCCGACTAGCATCCACAAGGACGTAGGTCCGATCCCTGGACTCGCTCAGTGGGTTGTGGATCCGGCATTGCCATGAGCTGAGGTGTAGGTTGCAGAAGCGGCTCGGATCCCGTGTTGCTGTGGCTGTGGCGTCGGCTGGTGGCTACAGCTTCGATTCGACCCTTAGCCTGGGAACCTCCACATGCCTCGGGTGTGGCCCTAAAATGACAAAAAGACAAAAAAGAACAAAAAGTTCTTATAATGTTGACAAAGGGGAGGGGGGTGTAGATTGGGGGTTTGGGATTAACAGATGCAAACTACTACATAGCAAATGGATAAACCACAAGGTCTTATTGTATAGCACAGGGTACTACGTTCAACATCCTGTGATAAACCAAAATTGAAAAGAATGTGAAAAAGAATGTACCTATATGTATTACTGAATCACTTTGCTGTACAGCAGAAATGAACCCAACATTGTAAATACTTCAATAAAATAAAAAAACAATGTTCTTATATAATACCCTGACAAAAATATGTAACCTGAATCTAATGATATAAACAGTCTACAAAACAACTTTCTATAGAACAAATAACCTGTACTCTTCAAAACTATCAATGTCAGGAATGATGAGCTGAGGAACTATTCTAGATTAAAGGAGACTAAAGAGACATGACAATGAAAAGCAATGCATAATCCTGGACTGGACCTGGATTGCAGACAAACACTTTACAGTAAAAAACATTATTGGACAATTAGAAAAATTTGAATATAGACTGAATTTCATATATATATATATATATATATATATATATATCTTTCATATATATGTATGTATATATATGAAACAGAACATGCAAATGTGGCACAATATGAACAACTGGCCAATTCTGGTGAAACATAAGTGGGTATTAATTATACTCTTCTTGAAATTTTTCTATACGTTTAATATTTTTCAAATGAAAAAGTTAGGAGGAAACCACGAATGTCCCAACTGTAAAAGTTATAAAGTCTCCTTCCTCAGTGACTTTTTTTTTTAGGGCCGCACCCGCAGCATATGGAGGTTCCCAGTCTAGGGGTCCAATTGGAGCTGTAGCCTCCAGCCTATGCCACAGCTGCAGCAACATGAGATCCGAGCCGCATCTGCAACCTACACGACAGCTCACAGCAACGCCGGATCCTTAACCCACTGAGTGAAGCCAGAGATCAAACCCGTGTCCTCATGGATGCTAGTTGGGTTCGTTAACCGCTGAGCTACAACAGGAACTCCCTCAGTGAGCTTTTTAAATGAGCTTGCCGTCACTTTTGTTTGGAACAAAATCCCACCCAGCATGAGCAAGCCCCAGATCGGGAACTCCAGATCAGAGGGCTGGGTGGGAAGATAGAACTCTTTTGCCTTTGATTTACAACCAAAATTGTCAGCAAGGAAAAATGCCTGGAAAGAAACCACAATCTTGGCTCATGTTAGCATGGTTATAAAAACTACATACTGTTATTGTCATTTTGTGGGACTAACACAAATTAATAAATCAGGGCCCTAGTCCTGAACTCTATGAGGCATTCGGGAAGATTTGCAGAGGCTGAGAGGCAGAGAAAAACGGTGTCTGGAAAAGAGGGCTACCAGGTACATGTGCAAGAATTAAGGAACATAGGTCAGGGAGGGGGGGAGAGAACCAGAATTTTGTTGAGCTGCAAGTAATATGCATGTGTTATTTCATTTAACCCCATCACAACCCAATGAAATAAGTATTATTATTCTACTTTGCAGATTGAGAGATTAAATAACCTTCCCAAGCTCATATAGCCAGTAAAAAGATGAGCTGGAATTTGAACTTGGTTCTTTGTGTCTTCAAAGCCCACGTTCTTTCTACTGCAGCACCCCGCCTCCACGAAGTAAAAATTCTAGGCAACTAATGGAGAACTTGAGCCCGTGCTACCCTCGTTTCTAAGTCACTGCCTGTCAGCGCCTTCCTTTTCCTCGCAGTCACTGATGGGCCTGGGCCGGAAGTAGTGAGATCGTTAAATCTGAAAGCTCCAGTGTCTATGGCCATACCACCCTGAATGCGCCCGATCTCATCTGATCTCAGAAGTTAAGCAGGATCGGGCCTGGTTAGTACTTGGATGAAAGCTCCAGTTAAACCGTATCCTGCTAAAATCCTAATCCAATCCAAGGCCAAAAGGTCTCTAGATTTTCCTCCTTTTAGATGCCAAGAAAACGGATTCCAGGTATCCCTGTAACCATTCCAATAGTTCCCAGATAGGATTTTACATCTAATTATAATTCCTACGCACAGCTTTAACCCATCTCCTTTTGTTCGGCTTTTAATAGAAATATGGGAGAATATATCTCTAGACATCTATACGTCACCCTCATCAGACTCCTTTTCTCTTGCTCTTCCAGATATTTTCTATTCACTACCTCATTCTTTTTTTTTTTTTTTTTTTTTTTTTTTTGTCTCTTTGGGGCCGCACCCACAGCACATGGAGGTTCCCCGGCTAGGGGTCTAACAGGAGCTGTAGCCGCCAGCCGACGCCACAGCCACAGCAATGCAGGATGCAAGTCGTGTTTGCAGCCTACACCACAGCTCACGGCAACGCCGAATCCTTAATCCACTAAACAAGGCCAGGGATCGAACCTGCAACCTCATGGTTCCCAGTCAGATTCATTGCCGCTGTGCCGCGAAGGGAACTCCCACTACCTCATTCTTGAGAAGAGAAAAACCATCTTCAGTGAAGGTGAGAAAGTGCTAGAGAAGGAAATGAAAACTTGATTCTCCTTGGCTAAAGGAAGATGGGGGGAGGGGGAGCAGACAATATTTTAATGGGAGCCCGGTGGCAAGAAGATGACGGCAATTTCCCTGTCAATTCAAATCCCTTGGGACTTGGCCTCCCCCAACCTCAGCCATCACCCAAGGTTTCCAGATGCCGCCGCCACACACCGTTAGGAAACATCTGTCACAAAGGACAGCCCCAACTGGGACAAAGGAGAGTAGGAAGGCAGACGGTGCCAGTTTAATGAGGATGGTTTAATGAAACATCTTTTAGGCTTCCTAATTCACTTGGCCATTTGCTCCCCAGAACTGGCTGCCAATCAGGAGCAGACTGGGAATGTTTGCCAGAAAATGGCAATCTCCCCCTTATCCTGAACCTGGAAGAACCCACAAGCAGACAAATACGATTAACCCCGTTCCAGAACTGAAAACTCATGGAGTTCTCCGGTGGTGCAGCAGGTTAAGGACCCAGCGCTGTCACTGCAGCAGCTCAGGTTGCTGATTGGTGGGGTTCAATCCTTGGCTCAGGAACTTCCACATGCCATGCATCCAACTTACACACACACACACACACACACACAAACACACACACACACACACACATGCATCCAAAAAATTCGTGATGATTCTGGGGAAAAGGACTTCAGCTACATCAGGATGATCATTGTGGTTAGACTGTTGCTGACAATCAGAGACTAGACTTAGTAGAATATCAAAAACGGGCATTAGTGCTCCCACTATGACCCATGTCTGTGACCAACTCTGAGCTCATAACACCTAGAGCATTCTCAGCATTTATAAATCATCCATGGATATAAGCACAAAGACCAGTGAACATCAGGCATCAACACAGATTTCTTAGTCTTTATATGGGATCCCTTCTTTTTTTCTTGGCCACATTTGCTGCATTCATAGGTTCCCAGGCCAGGAATCAAAACCACACCACAGGAGTGACAACACCGAGTTCTTAAAACTGCTAGGCCACCAGGAAACTCCCTAATTTTTTAAAGGTTATTATGGGATATGGACTCCAGATAAGAAAAAGTGGGTATTCTGGCGTTCCCGTCATGGCGCAGCGGAAACGAATCCGACTAGGAACCATGAGGTTGCAGGTTCAATCCCTGGCCTCGCTCAGTGGGTTAAGGATCCAGCATTTCCGTGAGCTGTGGTGTAGGTAGCAGATGTGGCTCAGATCCCACATTGCTGTGGCTGTGGCATAGGCCAGTGGCCACAGCTCCGATTAGACCCCTAGCCTGGGAACCTCCATATGCCACAGGTGCGGGCTTAAAAGGACAAAAAAAAGGAGGGGGGAAATAATGAGTATTCTGAACATGCTATCAGTATAAGATCAAGAGATAAGATTAAAGGATCGTCTTACTTTTGTTTCAAAAGTAAGAAAGCTCCATGAATGTCCAAAGATAAGGGGGCTGGTAAAGCGGCTTCTAAGGGTTTTGATTTTACTCATGGAAACTGCATGACAATTTAGATTAAACCTAGAGCACTTCAGTTGAAATCACTGGTTTTAGATATCTGGGGATTACTAGCCTCAATTCAATTCGGCTGACACGAAGTCACTGAAACACGCATCACCTTGTCCCCATCAGACCTCTATCTTGTAAATAGTATATACCCAGGGCCAGCCTCATGCCATACCCTTCTGGTCCACCCTCCTGCTCCATAAAATCAGTAACTCTAAACAATGAGATCCTTTCAGATCCCGCTCAGATTCACCTAGCAGCCATCAGAGAGTGCTGCCCTGCCTTGAGGCAGAGACTACAGCCCTAAATCACATCCACCCTGACTGCTGCACGGCAGCAGATAACTGAAGTGTGAGTGCCCTCTACCCTCCTTCTAGAAAATGACAGTCTCCTTCAGTCTTAAAAAGACACACACACACACACACACACACACCCTTTCTCCCATCCAGATCTGCAGTTTCCTGCTCTCAGTTAAATCTAGACTTCTAAGATTGTATTCCCAAAGCTTTCTTTGTTTCTTTCTTTCTTTTTTTTGGCTTTTCAGGGCCGCATCGGCGGCATATGGAGGTTCCCAGGCTAAGGGTCGAATCACTAAGGGTCGAATCAGAGCTGTAGCCGCCGGCCTACACCACAGCCACAGCAGTGCTGGATCCTTAACCCGCTGAGCGAGGCCAGGGATCAAACCTGAAACCTCACGGCTCCTAGCCGGATTCATTTCCACTGTGCCACGACGGGAACTCCTCCCACGGCTTTCCTTTCACTGTTCTTCTACCTCGTCTTCCTACTCTTAAGCTTTTCTGTGGCTCTCTGCCTGAACAGGACAGATCTTTCTACACATGTGAGCACCTCACTGTCATTCACCTCAGCCCGCACACAGACTGCCCCTCTCCGCCTGTAACGCCCTTTCTCCAAACCTTTCTCGACATGATCCTCCCTCAGAAGCTTCTCTAGACACACGTACCGGTATCTGATCTCTCCAGTATGCTCTCCCTGCCCCCTGCTCTCCCTCATGAGTGTCCAGTCGCTGGCCTAGAACTTTGCCCTGGGAGACACCCAGTTAGGGAAGAGAGCAGGAGTGACGTGGAGCGGAGGAGCACGGCTTCTGCCTGATGAGGCTTTCCACTGCCCTCTCCTTCCCCAGCTGAAGCTGCCCCAGTGGACTGAGGTACAGTCAACTGGCCACAGCCAGGAAAGTGCCCCAGGGTGGCTAGCCCAATTTGTCGACGTCAGAGATCTGAAACAAGAACTCGGGTCCAAGTCTTTTTCACCATGACACAGTCAAAGCACAAAGGGAGTAACCCAGATTGTCTGCGACAAAATATGTTCTCTGTGATGTTCATTATTTGCTCCGGTCTCATCCCCTTGATGTCCAGTGACTGAACAGACAGAAAACACCATTTCATTACTTTCATTGCTTTATTTAATTTGGAAAATAAGTCACCTAATGCTTTGCCACTAGACAACATGATATGATGCTCAAACTGCAATAACTGGGGAGTTCCCATCGTGGCTCAGCAGAAACTAATCCGACTAGGAACAATGAGGGTGCGGGTTCGATCCCTGGCCTTGCTCAGTGGGTTAAGGATCCGGCGTTGCCATGAGCTGTGGTGTAGGTAGCAGACGCAGCTCAGATCCCGCGTTGCTGTGGCCGGCAGCTACAGCTCCAATTACACCCCTAGCCTGGAAACCTCCACATGCCACGGGTGCATCCCTAAAATGAAAAAAGGGAAAAAAAACTGCAATAACTAAGTTTAAGATTGCACTACAGAGGAAGTTCCCATTGTGGCGCAGCGGAAACAAATCCGACTAGTATCCATGAGGATACGGGTTCAAACCCTGGCCTCGCTAAGTGGGTTAAGGATCTGGCATTGCTGTGAGCTGTGGTGTAAGTTACAAACAAGGCTAGGATCCCACATTTCTATGGCTGTGGCGTAGGCCAGCAGCAATAGTTCTGATTCGACCCCTAGCCTTGGTACTTCCATATGCTGTGGGTGTGGCCCTAAAACAAAAATAATTCAAAAAAAAAGATTACACTACAGAAAGAGTTCCTGCTATGGTGCCATGGGATCAGCAGCATCTCTGCTGTGGCAGGATGCCAGGACGCAGGTTCCATCCCTGGCCCACAACAGTGAGTGGGTTAAAGGTTCTGGCATTGCCGCAGCTGGGCATAGGTCACAACTGCAGCTCAGATCTCACCCCTGGCCCAGGAACTCCATATGCCACAGGGTGGCCAAAAAAGAACAAGAGAAAAAAAAAAAAGATTACAGTACAGAACGGAGGGGTGGTCCAATAGTCAAATGGCTGGATATTGTTCAGAATAGGATTTTACTTGTTTCAGGAGGATGGGGAAGCATGCGTGAAAGCTGGTTATGTTGTAAGCTCCTGGAAAAGAGAATTTTCTGAATTTGCCATCATTTATCCTGTACCGTCTACAAATTAGCACACAGATGGATTCTGGTTTGGGCTGGGTCTAAAGCGAGAAACTGGATAATCCCTGTATGAATTTGGGTTTCTCATGGAAACCACAAAAAGTTTCCAAGTGAGAAAAACCACATTCAAACTATTAAAAATCAGATTTCAACTAAGTGTAAATGCATCAAAGGCAAATTCCAAATTAAAACATTCAGACACCAAAATGATTCTTTGTGCAAAAGAATTCAAGCAAAACCAATGTCTTTTTCCCCAAAATCATTAACATTGCCTCCAAATCACCACACACTCGTTAACACACAGTGTGACAAACAGAGTGGTGACAAAGAGAGAGCTTGCCTCTCTGGGAACTTAAAATTAGGGACATTTCCTGAATTTTTCACCATCTCCCCAAATAAGCAAAAGGTACATAAATAGGAGTTCCCTTCATGGCTCAGTGGTTAACGAATCCGACTAAGAACTGTGAGGTTGTGGGTTCGATCCCTGGCCTTGCTCAGTGGGTTAAGGATCTGGCGTTGCCGGGAGCTATGGTGAAGGCTGCAGACGCGGCTTGGATCCCACGTTGCTGTGGCTGTGGCAAAGGCCAGCAGCTACAGCTCCTGTTAGACCCCTAGCCTGGGAACCTCCACATGCTGCAGGTGCGGCTCTAGATAAAGGCAAAAAAGACAAAAAAAAAAAAAGGTACATAAATAAGGAACCAGAAATGGTATTCCTAAATTAGAAATGAATAGTGTGGAGTTCCTGTCGTGGCTCAGTGGTTAACGAATCCAACTAGGAACCATGAGGTTGCAGGTTCAATCCCTAGCCTAGCTCAGTGGGTTAACAATCTGGCGTTGCCGTGAGCTGTGGTGTGGGCTGCAGACGAGGCTCGGATCCCGTGTTGCTGTGGCTGTGGTGTAAGCCAGCGGCTACAGCTCCGATTAGATCCCTAGCCTGGGAACATCCACATGCCACAGGTGCAGCCCCAAAATGACAAAAGACAAAAAAAAAAAAGAAAGAAAGAAAGAAATGAATAGTGTGATATTTACAACCGAGGCAAGGCTATGTTAAGATCCCAGATGACAGAAGATAAGAGGAGTAAGGGCTTCCTTTTCCAGTGTTGGCGAGATCAGGGCGTGTCCTCTGTGTACCATGGGAAATCCTAGAAGGCTGCATGGAAGAGGAGGGAATTGCTCCATCTTGGCATTTTGTCTAAGTGTCTCCAGAGAAACATCAGTTAAAGCTACATCTTCCTGACAGCGTGAAGCCTGGGCTATGATTCAATAAATCTAGCCTTATTTAGGCCTTCCTTTCGTGCCCCCCACCAAAGACACAAAACAAAACGAATTCCACCACACTCGGAACCACTAAATCCAGTTTGCCCAATGACATAGACCCAGTTAAAAATTTGCTATAGATACGAATACAGATCTAGGTACTAAAGTACAACAATACGGGAGTTCCCATCGTGGCACAATGGTTAATGAATCCGACTAGGAACCATGAGGTTGCGGGTTCGATCCCTGGCCTTGCTCAGCGGGTTAAGGATCCGGTGTTGCCGTGAGCTGTGGTGTAGGTTGCAGACGCGGCTCGGATCCCACGTTGCTGTGGCTGTGGCGAAGGCTGGCAGCTACAGCTCAATTAGACCCCTAGCCTGGGAATGTCCATATGCCACAGGTGCAGCCCTAAAAAGCTAAATAAATAAATAAAAATACAACAATATGGAAAGTTCTCAGTCTCGGCTTGTGCAGAAAAGGAAGAGTCAGTAAAAAAGAAACCATTTCAGTGCAATAAGTCTGTTACTTCTCCCCTGGGGGGACAGCAGAAAGCTTCTCGGAAAGTCTGGAAAGGAAGCTGAAGTAACCAACCCAATCCAGCTCATACCAGAGAAAATAAATACACAAGCTTATCTACCAGGAGTCTTCCAAAAAAAAACAACCTCACCACATGGATCCCTTACTAGGCATCCTCTCTTCGCTTGTGACCTGACTTGTACTGCATTCTGTTCGAATGTTCCTTAGGAGAATACCTGGTCTCCCTTCCTAAAATAAAAACTCCTTTAGGGTAGAAGCTGCTTCATGTGCCCTCACTGAGGCCAGAAACCATAATTCTGCAAGTAAATATTGCTAGTTGCAACCCAGTCTTGAACCTGAAAGCTGTGGCAGACCCCAAAGGCCACCTCATCCAACTCAGCTCCTGCCCTATCACCCCCACAACACTGCACCTCTCAAATCCCACCCCAGTCTGTCAGAGGCTGAACTCCAAGTCAGTGAAAACCCATCCCAATATGGACCCCAACACTCCAGACCACATTTAATCCAATATGGTGACGACAAAATGCGCCCTCCCAAATATAGACCCAAATCCATCAAGATGTTAACCAACACGTTTTTGCTTCCTTCCCTCAATATTTATGGAGCCTGTACTACACACAGACACTGTGCCAGTATTGTCACACCATTATTCGAGTAAACAATCAGATAGCCAGAGCTTCCAGTATTACATCCAATATTCCTCATTCATGATTTGGCACAGGTTTAATTTGTCAGAATCCAGCCCGGGAAATTCTTACCATTTCTATCACACCAAACGAGATTATCAACCTGACAAATTCAGAAGCAGAAGCCTCTGCTTCTAGAGCTCTTTAGTAGCTAGATAGGCTACTAGGAAGAATCAGAATTAGATCTTCCAAGCAGGATTCAGAAAGAGAGCTGGGGAAAAGCCAGGAAGGGTGTGAAATTAAAGGACTAGAAAATGATGTGATACGTTGATGTCAGATGTGAAAATCAGCCCCTTCTCTCCTTCCCCCTTTGATTCTCTATGCCCCTTTCCTCAACCCTGCATCCTACCAACCCCGAACTTCCAATTAACGTCCTCAGGAGAAAAACAGCAGAAGGAAATCCATCTGCCTGTCCACCTTATTTTCCAGTCTACAACTGTAAAACAGGATGGCCTCTGTCTCAATGAGCACTAATCTACACTCATTTTTTTCCCCAAGAATCCTTGCTAAATAGCTTTAGTTCTGTTTTTCTCCCCAAATCCCTCCTTTCCTTGTAAACATAGAATCTAGAAGTCCATCCAGGGAGTTCCCATCATGGATCAGAGGAAACGAACTGACTAGTATCCGTGAGGACACAGGTTCGATCCCTGGCCTCACTCACTGGGTTAAGGATCCAGCATTGCTGTGAGCTGCAGTGTAGGTCGCAGACACAACTTGGATCTGGCATCGCCGTGGATGTGGTGCAGACCAGCAGCAACAGCTCCAATTCGACCCCTAGCCTGGGAACCTCTAAATGCCTCAGGTACGGCCCTAAAATAGAAGTCCATCCAGAGGTCCCATGTCTCGCCATATCCTGTCTCTACTTTTAGACTAGCATCTGTGAGTGGCCAGAGTCCATGGCCCCTTCTTCCATATGCTTCTTCCCCAAATCCACAATCATGCACTGCACACAAGGTGGGGCTTAAGAAACAACAACTATCTCTCTGGCTATCTTCCTTCATATCTCTAAAGGTGTCCTTCTGTCCCCCATGCCGGTAGGTGACCATCTCTCTTTCTGTCCTCTCTCACCAAACTTTGTAAGTTTCCTCTCACTGCCCTAGATTGCTGCTCCACGCCCCCACCATCTCCCTTGGAAAGTTAATTTACTTTGTTTTGTTTTAGGAAAGACATTAGATCATCTGAGCCATATAAAAGTTGTATCACTCCTCCAAGTCCTGAGTTTTGTTTTTGCTTTTTCCCCTTTTTAGGGCCGCACCCGCGGCATATGGAAGTTCCCAGGCTAGGGGTCAAATCAAAGCCACATCTTCCTGCCACAGCAACACCAGATCCGAGCCGCATCTCCAACCTACACCACAGCTCATGGCAACACTGGAGCCTTAACCCACTGAGCAAGGCCAGGAGTCGAACACACATCCTCATGGATACTAGTCAGGTTCTTAACCCGCTGAACCACAATGGGAACTCCGTGAGTTCTTATCCAAATATAGATCAATATGACTTCTCTACCAAGACCCACCCAGTTCACGCATCACAATCCACAACAAAGAGCCCTTGCATCATGCTTTTTATATGTTTTTATTTTCTTGCCACACCCACAGCATATGGAAGTTCCCAGGCCAGGGATCTAATCCAAGCCACAGCTGCGAACTATGCCACAGCTACAGCAATGCCAGACACTTAACCCACTGCACCAGGCCAGGGATCAAAACCCGTGCCATCACAGAGACAATGCCAGACACTTAACCCACTGCACCAGGCCAGGGACCAAAACCCGTGCCATCACAGAGACAATGCCAGATCCTTAAACCACTGCATCACAAAGGGAGCTCCACCACCATGCTTTCAAGGGGACACTCTCTAACCTTATTCCCTGGTTCTTTCTATTCCCCAGTCTCCCTCATGATTTCTGTGATAATAAAAGGAAAAAAAAAAAGGACAAGGCTAAACCAAAAGGATATAATCCAAACATAACTTTTATTAATTTGGAATACACTTTTTAAAGGAAATTAGCCTTTTCATTTTTTTTTTGCTTTTTAGGACTGTACCCGCGGCATATGGAGATTCCTAGGCTAGGGGTCTAATCAGAGTTGTAGCCGCGAGCCTACACCACAGCCACAGCAGCACAGGATCCGAGCCGCGTCTGCAACCTACACCACAGCTCACGGCAATGCCAGATCGTTAACCCACTGAGCAAGGCCAGGGATTGAACCCGCAACCTCATATTTCCTAGTCGGATTCGTTAATTGCTGCGCCACAAGAGGAACTCCGGAAATTAGCCTTTTGACATGATTTTTCTTTAACTCAAAGTTCAAATGAGTCTGCTTCTGAAGGCACACATCACGTGTCCATTGATAACAGAGAGAAGTTGCCTAAGAGCTGCTGGAGGGCAAGAGAAGACAACTTAGAAATAAACACTTGCCACATACAATCATTACAACTGCTGTCACGCATGGGTAAGTGTGGTCTGGGCTTCTGGTATTGGGGTGTTGCCCAAAGTAGGGAGTGAGGAGTCTAAAACTCCAAGGGCCTATCATGTTTTGTGATAGCAGCAAACTGCCTCTTGGAGACCCAAGAACCCAGTCCTATTTCAGGCTTCTACTCCGAGCCTTTATCAATCAATAAATCTACCTATCATGTACATAAAATTGATAGATTCCAAGAGAGAGAATAGGCCATCAAGTTTCAAGGTTTATTTAGAACCGGCTCATTGACAACATACTTGAGACGTCAGACAAGGCTTCATACAATGTTTTAAAGACCACTAGGCAGCCACACCTCCAGTGGGATGTGGTAATCTTTCTTCTCACAGTCTGACCTGGCCTAAGGTCCCCTCAACAGCTTTTTAAAATTCGATAAGAAAGGCCAGGAGAGGAGTTCCCATTGTGGCTCAGAGGTAATGAACCTGACTAGCCCATGAGGATGCGGGTTTGACCTCTGGCCTCGCTCGGTGGATTAAGCATAATGGCCTTGCCACAAGCTGTGGCGTAGATCACAGATGCAGCTCGGATCCAGCTGCTGTGGCTATGGCGTAGGCTGGCAGCTGCAGCTCCAATTCAAACCCTAGCCTGGGAACTTCCATATGCCACAGGTGTGGCCCTAAAAAGAAAAAAAAAAAAAAGGAAAGGCTGGGAGATCACCTTCAGCAGCTGTAAAAAGTGCATCTCTAACTCCTTGAACATCCAGGAAGGAGTTCAAATCCTCTCTCATTACTGTGGAAATGGGATGGATGTTCTGCAAAGTCCACATCAGTGTCCTCCCTAAGAAGATGAGATATAGATACTTTCAGAACCTCAAGTGAGGAGTTCCCTGGTGGCGCAGTGGGTTAAGGATCCAGCACTGCCACTGGCCAGGGAACTTCTGCATAGCACAGGTGCGGCCAAAAAAAAAAAAAAAAGCCTGAAGGGAGAAAACACAAAGGAAGCAGCAGACCCAGGAGAAAGAATCTTCATTTATTCAAAGATCACATCTAAATACCCATATGCGAAAGAAAGCTGAATAAAGCGAGCCCCGCATCAGGCCAGAAAGGAAATGCCAGGAGGGAAGACCCCTGCAGAAAAGCCAAGGAACAGGCTCCCCCAACTCACATTTTCCTAGGAAAATGAGTCCCCGCTCCGGTAAGGACCTTCCCGGTTTGGAGGAGAATGGAGTAGAGGCCCCTGAAGCACTCCAGCCCCGGCACACCTATCCACCCTCCCCAAGCCCCCAAGGCCTCTGGTCTGCACCCTCCAGTCCCAAGTCCGGCCCTGGCACCATGGACTCCCATCTGCTCAAAGCCCGCAGGACTCCTGCGGCCAGCAGCCCTCTGGGCCCAGGCCCTTCTTCCTCTCTGGCTCCATTTTCTTACCAAGTCTATAACCAGGAGAAATCACTTCCCTATGGTCTTTTTCTGCCTCAGAGGGGAGAGAGCTGGGGAGAAAAACACAAGCCAAACCCAGGGAGAGGTAGGAAAAGCTGGGCCAAGCAGCTCCTGGAAGGTCAAGGAGCCCCCCTCCCCGGGGGGGTGATTCTGGAAGGAGTGGAAAAGTGTAAAAGAGGCGGGTGGCTTAGCCAGAAAGCCAGGAGGAAAGCTGGTGGTGTGCACTGGAAGCAGAGTGGGGCTCTGTCTGGGTGAGAAGGTGGAGTGAGGTTCGATGGAGGCTGGATGGAGACTCGGCAGGAGGATGTGGACTGAGAAGTAAACACACTTTCTGGGGTCCTGGGTGTGAAGCAGGGCTCCATGAGCTGGAGGAGAGTCTGGGGAGGCAGTGGAGCCCCACATATGGAGATCTGGGGACCCATCTCAGACCCGGTTAAAGGACCTCTGCTCAGGAACCTTTTAAATAGGATAGAAGCAGGGAGTTCCCTTTGTGGCTCAGTGGTTGACAAATCTGACTAGGATCCATGAGAATATGGGTTCGATCCCTGGCTCTGCTCGGTGGGTTAAGGATCCAGCGCTGCTGTGAGCTATGGTGTAGGTCGCAGACATGGCTTGGATCCCGCATTGCTGTGGCTGTAATATAGGCCAGCAGCTGTAGCTCTGATTCGAACCCCTAGCCTGGGAACTTCCATATGCTGAGGGTATGGCCCTAAAAAAAAAGCAAAAAAAAAAAAAAAAAATAACAATAAATAGGAGAGAAGTAAACCCCTCCCCCACCAGCCTCAGCCAGAATCTTCCTACCAGGTTATGTACTACTACCAATCATCTGGGCCCCCTCACCCACATCTCCCATCACTCTGGAGACAAAACTAAAAGGGAACTGATTTAAGCTTCCCCACAAGGTGAAGACTGAGACAGTCATTCAGCTCATAGCATCTTCTAACTGAATATGCACCGGGCATTTTGCTAGAGGAAATAACGATGAAAGATATAGACCCTACTCTTATCTCTACATCCTTCCTGCTCTCAACATTCAAAACGTAGGCCTTCCAAGACACGGAAACAATGACCAAAGGAAGGTGCCTCTTCCTTTCCAGAATGTTAATCTGCCGACAGAGGAAAGTCTGTGAACTGGCAGGGGCGGAGCGGGTAAGGCTGACTTAGAAACTGAGGGCTGCATGGCCAAATGATCAGCCCCATAAGCCGTCAGTCTCAAGAAAAGGGGGCGCCCATGCCTTTACATGATGGTCCTGCTACTCCTCTAAACCCTCAATTAGGTACAGCAAAGACTGGGGTGGAGGAGTTCCCTTGTGGCGCAGTGGGTTAAGGATCCAGCATTGTCACTGCAGTGGCTCCAGTCGCTGCCGTGGAGCAGGTTCAATCCCTGGGCCCAGGAACTTCCACACTCTGTGGGTGTGGCCAAAAATAAAGAAAGAAAGAAAGATTGGAGTGGAAATGGGAGATAGGCGAGGAGAAGGTCAAGGCAGGACCCCGAAGAAGTAGTCTACACCAGCTCCATCAAGTCAGAGCATTGACACTGCTGCGGAAGGAACTGCTCCCGATCTCAGAAAGAACCTCCAACGGAGGAGAAAGCCTAAAAATCACTGACCCTGCCTTCATGCGTCTCCATCAGGCATGAGCATTAACTGAGCACCTCCTGGGTTCCAAGCACTATCCTAGTTAGTGGATGAATGGCCCCAGCCAAGGGTACAGAACCCAAATTCCTAGAGGCCAAGGAGACAGAAGGGCTGTGCTGACAGAACCGGAGGGGAGGGGCATCTGGGCGTTTGATTTATGCCTGTTCCAGCAGTCCTAGGCTGTCTTCCCCTGCCTCAAGCTGGGATTTTCCCAGATGTGCATCTGCCGGAGGGAAAGAAGGGCGGGTGCGGGGGGAGGGGCTCCATGTCCTTGCATCTGGTCCCAAGAGCAGTCCCTTCCCCTTTCTCCCTGTGCTCTCCGCTGCCTGCTGGGTGGAGGGTGGGGGAAATGCCAGGGCCCCCAGATAATCACCAGGTAATGAAAAGAACTGGCCCAGGGCTGGGGGGGAATGCAGAGGATGCAGAGTTGGGGCCATAAATCTCTCTGGGAGGAGGGGGTCCGGACTGGGGGGACCTGACAGTTGGAGCCCATCCAGGTGATTTCACATGAAGTATCTGAACCTTGAGGGGTGGGAGGAGGGAAGATGAGAAACAAGCGGGCAAGGGGTATGAGCCAGAGACCCGGGAAGTCGCTGAAAGAGACACGGAGAAGAGAAGCAAAAAAGAGAGATGGAAGGGAGGGCAAGAGACAGGAACAGGGACAGGGTGGGGTGGGGGCAGCAGCAAAAGGGGACAGATGGGAGGAGCAGGGGGTGGACAGACTAAAAGGCACACAGGCTGAAACTCATAAAGATGTGATGGTATGAGACCCTCAGAGGGAGGAACAGAAGGGAGGAGGGAGAGAGAGGAGCTGATGGCAGGCAGAGTTCTAGAAAGACTCAGACCCAAAAATATCTGGAGTCAGAGACACAGACAGATGGACCAATGGACAGACAGATCTGTGCGACAGAGGTGAAGGTGAGGGACGCAAAGAAGAAACAAAGAAAACAGGGATGCGGTGAGCAGTGGGGAGGGAGCGAGACAAAGAGAGAGCAGGAGGCCTGTGCAGAGCAGGAGGAGGGAGCAAGGCCGGGGAGGGGGATATATATTTTCTTTATGATCCTCTTCAATCTCACTCGGCTCACTGCTGAGCTGCTTCCCCTCTCAGGTGCTGCTCGCCGGTGGATGTGCCCAGAAAGCTGATAGGGTGAAGCCACTGCCATAGCTGCCCCCAGGCTCCCTCCCAGCCCCAACCTGGGGGATCTCAGAGACCCCTAACGTGAATATGAAGACCCCGCCTGCCTCCCCTACCTTCTCCCTCTAAATGCTGCAATGAGCCAGGCCTGAAGCCTGGCCTGCCATTTGCAGAGCGAATGCAGCCTGGCACAGAGTGAAAGGCGGAGGGGGGCTGAGGAGAGAGAGAGAGGCAGGCAGGTCTAGAGGAAGCGCTGGGGACATACTCTGGTTGGGAATCACTTGGAGAAGAGCAGGGAGAGGGGATGATTGGGAAGATGTCTGCCTCGGAGAGCTAAATAAGCAGCATGCCAAGTATAAGCAACATAAACTGCCAGAGACTGTCCATTAATTTGGAGTCAACCATTTAGACACCTTCTGAGCAATGGCGATCAATACATTCCAGAAATTCTCCACCAGAAGGTCCCCACAAATATACACATGAAACCCACAAACGAGGAAACTGAGGCAGAGAATAGAGATCCTAAGGCCAGTGCACATGCAGGAAGCTGGGCTTTAAGGGACGGGTGATGGAGCAACCAGCCAAGTTTCTGAGGACTTAAGACTTAGCATGGCAAGCTGGACCCTGCCTTTTTCCCCAGGCTTTCTTGAGCTGAGCTCTGCAAAGACTAGCACCCCCAGCTCCTCTCAGGGCCAGGGGAGACCCTAAGAACATCAACTCAAACGATCTGAAGGGGAATTGTTTTCCCCACCCCTCTCTCTGCCAGCCACATTTTAAGATCCCAGAGGTCAGACGTCCAGCTGTAGCAAAGAGTCTATAGCTAGACCAAAGAGTCTCTTCAGCAGCAAGAAGAAGCTTATCACAGCTGGTTTGGGCCTCCCCAAGGTAAATTCAGAGGCTATGGGCCAATAATCTACCTTTTCCTACAACCATCCCAAAGGGGTATGGGTGGATGGCCACCAGGGGACAGGAACAGAAGGACTTAACAGGGGAAAGGAGGACCCAATCCCCAGGGTCCCTGTCAATAGCTAGGAAGGTCAATACTTCTGGAATAGGAACAAAGGTTGGGCAGCCCAGGCTCCAGGGCAGCTGATGGACCCCCAGGCAGCCTGGATCAGTTTCTCCACTGGGTCAAGCAAGGCTGCAACTGGGAAGTTCTGCAATACTAGAGGGGACCGCTAGTGAGTGCCCGCTGCAGCCTGGCTCCCGGGAGGCAGGAGGAGCCGGCTGACTTGAAGGAGACCGGAAGGCAATCGATCAGAGTCGCCCTGGCAACCGGGCTGAGCCAGAGACAGACAGCACGTCGATAATGAAATCATCGTTAAACGACTTCAAGCCCTAATTAATAATCCGGGCCAACCGAGGCCATGCCTGACTGGGGTTGGAGGAGGGGAGGGGATGTCATTGTTGGGGGAGCATTGGAAGCTTCTGGACAATTAATCAATTAATCCACTCACTCAATAATTGGCTCCTTTGTCCTCCGCCGTGCCCCCCTCCCCCACCCCATTCACCTCTGACCATGGAAAGGGTAAGAAGAGAAGTGAGTCTCATCATTTCCAAGGGTCTTGGTGCCTCTTCTCCTTTTTAGCCGCACGTCTGTTTCCTGGACCAACTCACAAACCTTCCCCAAGATTGCACTCTTCTCCAAGGCCCACCAAAGGGCAAATATTTCAGGACCCGGAGCCCTAGCTATCCAGATGCCTCCCCATACCCCCTACTCCGCAGCCCAGCGCACCCCCACCCCCACACACAGGCACACAGACTAATCGCCCACCCACAGCCCACCCTGACTGAGGAAAGAACACAGAACTCCAGTCAAGAGAGTCGGGTCACCGCCAAATGTGTGACCTTGGGCAGATTACACATCCTCTCCAAAGACCTCGGTTTCCCCAGCTGTCACCTGAGGGGCTCCAACTGATTTCCAAGATTTTCTAAGATAACTTCCTCCCCCATAGAGAGTCCCCTGTGATGCTAATAACTGGGCCTGGATCATCTCCCACTCCTCTCTACTGAGTTTCTTTGCCTTCCAAGGGGCAAGAGGGGGACTGGAAGGAGTGCCAGGCGCTGATGTATAAAGTGCCCCATCCCCAAAGAATTCACCTGGACACCTGGAAAAGGGGAGGTGGCAGAAGAGTGTATGGAAGGTCGCTACCCCCAGCCCATCCCCCACCTGCCCCAGGGGTCTGGTCCTTGCCACCCACCTTGCTTATTGCTGCCACAACCCCCAGCAGGAAATGAAAAAGGTACAGGAAATTGCACTTTAAATCCCCCAGCTCCTGGCTCCCTCCACCAAGCCAGGGAGCTGGGGACAGACGAACCTCACAGACCAGGCTTTCTGTTTGTAATTAGTAAGCCACTTAGGAAGGGAGGGGCTCCCTGCAGAAAGAGCCCCTCCCTCCAAACCCACCAAGTTTTGGCTATCCAAAACAGCGGTGTTGGGGAGAGCATGTGGATTTGGACAGAAGGAACCAGAGGATGTTGTGAAGGACAATGATAGCCAGTGAGACACCTGGTCTGGACAGGTAAGAGCCTCAGGTCTGGGAGAGCTGATCTGCAGAGCCACCTATAGCTGGGTAAACCGGTGGGTAGCCAAAGGCTGGGATGGGGAGGGAGGGGAGAGAGGGAACCCTCCAGAGAAACCCTGCAGAGAAGACCAGGGAGCAAAACCCACCAGATCCATCCCACCCCATGGACACCGAGTAGTTTAATAAAGTTCAGAATGTTCCAGGGCTTACATGTAATTAAAGCCAGGAGCTGGGTAATTATATTTCTTCTCCAAGTTCGACCCTTTACCCTCTTCCTCCCCCACATACTCACATCTTCTATGAAAGACACCAAACCAGATCCTGGACTTTGGAAAATATCTCCACTAAAGAGATGAGCTTCAGTTCAGCAAAAGAAATTTAGAAGACACTTTGGAAAGAATCTCTTTAGAGTTAGGGTTGGCAAATGCTAGAACAAATGAGAAGAGAAACACATGCATACACAGGAACACACACACACACACACACAGGTATATACCCCAAACAGGAAAAGGAAAGCCCTCTCTTGACTGCTCTTTTCTTTTCATGTGGGGTTGACCTCTAGATGATGTGTCCCATGTCATGGGGCAAAATACAGTCTCTCTAAAAACTAAGAAAATAATTTCCTGGAATTGGGATGTACAGGGAGTTTGGGGTTAGTAGACGCAAACTATTACATTTAGAATGGATAAGCAATTAAGCAATGAGGTCCTACTGTATAGCACAGAAAACTATATCCAATCACTTGTGATAAAACATGATAAAAGATAATATAAGAAAAAGAATGTAGGAGTTCTCATCATGGCTCAGTGGTGACAAACCCAATTAGTATCCATGGGGATGAAGGTTCAGTCCCTGCCCTCATTCAGTGGGGTAAGGATCCGGCATTGCCGTAAGCTGTGGTGTAAGTCACAGACATGGCTTGGATCCAGCGTTGCTGTGGCTGTGGCATAGGCTGGCAGCTGCAGCTCTGATTCGACCCCTAGCCTGGGAACTTCCTTAGGCCATGGGTGCAGCCCTAAAAATAAAAAAAAATAAAAAAAAGAACATATATATATGTTTAACTGGGTCACTTTGCTGTACAGTAGAAATTGACAGAACATTGTAAATCAACTATAATTAAATTTTTTTTTAAAAAAAGTATTTCCCTCTAACCCTTAGCTCTAGGAGGGAGATGATGGTTTTCCTTCAAGGTCATGGCAAACATGCTGCAGAAGGATTACACAGCCCATAGGTAAGAGTCCCACAGGATGATGCCTAGCCTGGCATCCTGACCCCCAACCACCCTCTTCCGTTTTATCTAACCTCTCTGCCCGCCCCCCCATCCTGTGAACCCAGTCCTGGGGAAGGGAAAGGGTCCCAAGAGAGGAGAAGACAGGGCCCTGATCTCTAGAATGTGAGAGAGACACATGACAGGAGACCTGGGCAGGGAAAAAAATGTACATAAGTGAATAGAGTATAGACAGATCAAGTGCTCAGGGGCCTATGAAAAGGAGAGTGAAAATAAAGACTGAGAGTATAAAGCCATAAGCTAGAGGGTGCAAAGGGCTTGGGAGGCAGGAGGTTGATGTGCCCAGCAGGTATGGAGAGAATAAGTTGGGAAGATATCAAAAGCTGAGGATAAGGATGATTTAAAATGCCAAGGAGTTCCCGTCATGGCACAGTGGAAACAAATCCAACTAGTAACTATGAGGTCGCAGGTTCAATCCCTGGCCTCGCTCAGTGGCTTAAGGATCCAGAGTTGCCATGAGCTGTGGTGCAGCTCGGATCCCACGTTGCTATGACTGTAGTGTAGGCCGGGAGCTGTAGCTCCGATTAGACCCCTAGCCTGGGAAACTCCATATGCCACAGGTGTGGCCCTAAAAAGCAAATAAATAAATGAATATTTAAAGAAATAAAATGCTGAATACAATTAAATTCATAAATCTTTTCAGCTGAACATAGTTCTTTTGCATAAAACTGATTATATCCTCAAGACCAAGCCCCTGAAGCAAGTTCTCATATCGCCAGTTAATAAAACTAAGGCACAGAGAGGTTGAGTAACTTGCTTCAGTTCACAGAGATGGTAGGTGGCAGAGCAAGGAATTAATTTGTGTATTCTGGTGCCAACACCTGCAGGTTCTGCCCTGGGGAGCAGCCAGGCATGAGGCCTAGTTCTATAAAGGGGAGATTACTCCCCAGAGGGCAAAAGACCTGCCTCCTGGTACCCTTTACAGCATGTTCCGCTCAGCAGACCGTGCCCCCCCATGGGTTAATTAACTTGTCTAGCTCTCATCTGTGAAATGGGGAAGTAAGATCTTAACCTCTGAAGACGGAAGGTTAAACCAGGGAATTGAACAAAGACTTTTAGCTTTAAAAAGCATAATTCACTCCATGAAAGCGATGAATAGAAGGCCTAACCCAGATAAAGGTCTCAAAGACGTCTGTCTTCCCATTACCCCTCCCCATGCCATCTCCCTCTCCCTCTTTCTGCCTGCTGACCCCCAGAGGCCTCTTCCCTACATTTCACAGCCTGAGCAGCTGTCTCCACCCAGCCATGGCTCAATAGCCCATGAAATCCCGGCTCATTTATCCTCATGCCCTAAGAGGACACATCAAGGCCAGGGAAGTCAGCCTGGTTTTCCAGCATCTTGTCCACTCAGCCCAGCATCACTGTGGAGCTGCAATGTGGGACACTGGACGTTGCTGCCCCACAGCCCCGCCACCACTGCCACCTCATCACATCTCACCTCCTCCAGAACTTCTCAGCCCAAGCCCCTCCCTCCAGCAATCTTGCCCTGCTTCCTCCATCCCTCCGCCTCCCCAACACACCTTCCCCAGGTGAGCATGTGCACACGCGCACACACACACACATGTGCAGGGCACACATTTCTTCCTCATCTGCCTCCAAGGCTCACATTTCCCACATTCCCCATCCCATGATAATGCGCTTACTAGGAGATCGAACTCTGTTCCCCTCCTCTCAACTGCATTGCTCCCTGCTAACGAAATGAGTGCCATTTTCCTTGTCTTCTAGGCTTCCTCCTTGTCTTCCTCTCTCCTCCCTTGTCATTCCCAGTCTCCTGTCACCAAAATCATAGGGCTTTTTAGCCCGGTTGCTTTAGGCCAACTCAACTCACAGGCGTTTGCTGAAGGAGTGCCCAGAGTGTCGCTAGGTCTTGCCTATAGGCCCCATCTTAGCGTCAGCCTAGGGGCTCCCCCAAGGCAGGACCCATGCTCCCTCCTCAGGATCTCCCCTCACTCTGCTTGGGCAGAGTGTGTGACTCGCTGATTTTGTTCCCTGGGAGAGAGGAGGAAAGTGAGAAGGAAATGCAAGCAACGGTAGAATTCAGAGCCCACACTTGGCCCTGTAAGGTTTAGTGTCAGAGAGAACAGCACCTAGAGGGAATGGAATTGATCTCCAGTGCAGCACTGCTTTCCTTTGGAAATCCAGGGCAGTGTGTGTGTGTCTGTCTGTCCCTTGCATGGAGGGGAGAGGAGGATGTGGGTCTAAGGCTCTGGCCATCTACTTCCGGTGTGGGGTGGGAGTATCGGGGAAGCTGGACTCCTAGACCCACTGCAGCCTCCCAGTGGAAACAGTCCCATGACTGTACCTCTGGAGGGCGGCTCCTGCTGCTGCTGGGAGACTCACACAGCGTGGACTCTGGGCATCCCTCCACACTCCCTGGGCTTGAATTTGCTCCAAACAGTGCACCCATCTACATGGTTTCCTATGCTCTGTGGTTCAATACAATCCCCATCCTCTTCCTCCTTGTCCACACTCAGTGCTCAGAACTTACAGCATTTGTTAGGTTGAACCATGTGAAATTCCCCATGTTCAACTGGTTTGGGGCCTATAAAAATCTATTACTTTGGTTCTTCTACCCTCGAAACATTTATTTAACTCCAGACTAAGGAGACGGGGGAGCAGAGTGAGGAAGGATGAAGAATAATAACGGTCTGCTATTTACTGAGTACATAGTATGTGCCGAGTGTGTTACATTCATAATCGCACCTAAAATTATGTCCCACGTTTAACAGGTGACTAGACCCGGGTTAAAAGGCTGCACGGTGAATGTACCATATCTTGCCTATCCACTCTTCTGTGGATGGGCATTTAGGTTTTTTCCATGACCTGGCTATTGCATAGAGTGCTGCAATGAACACTGGAGTACAGGTGTCTTTTCGGGTCATGGTGTCTGCTGGATAGATGCCAAGGAGTGGGATTGCTGGATCAAATGTTACTCAGCCATTAAAAGGAACGAATTACCAACATTTATAGCAACATGGATGGACTTAGAAATTATCATGCAAAGTGAAACCAGTCAGACAATTAGACAGCAACACCCAATGATACCGCTTACATGTGGAAACTAAAAGACACAATGAACCTTCTTACAGAGCAGACAATGACTCACAGACTTTGGAAAACCTTG
>PVHT021183647.1:3728251-3768595 GCA_004024745.2 Catagonus wagneri
CCATTAAGAGAAAAAAAAAAAAAAAAAGGCTGCACGGTGAGAAGCTAGGACTGGGATTGCAACTCGGCCGAGACTCACTGCTTTAACCACTGCCATCCACAACCACGGGAGTCCTGGACCAGACTGGGAGCCCTGGACTGGCTGGGAGCCCATGAGCCATGCCTGTAGCTTCCCAAAAGTAAGGCAGAGGAAGAAACTAGCCGAATTCTGGCTCAGGCCACAAGAGCCCAATCGGAAGGGGGCGGGAGCAAAGCCCGGGGGCGCACCTGAAACCTAAGGGGCAGCAGGGCCAGTCAGAGAAAGAATCCCAGGCAGAAACGGTGGGCTCGGGTGGAGGCCGGGGGGCTGCGACAGCCGCAGGCAGAGAGCGAGAGAGCGGAAGGAGAACGCGGAGGGGGAGGCCAGAGCGGGTGTAGACAGAGTTGAAGGACACCGACGTGGGGGAAGCGGGCTACAGAGCCTCCGACGCGAAGGAGAGAACGACTGCGAAGGCAGGGGGAGGAAAGATAAAGTTCAGGCTAAAGCCTGCATCGTGATAAGGGAGGGAGAGAGCCTATGGAAGAAAAACGGAGACTGCGGCAAAAAAAACGACCGGAGGGTTAGAGGCCGAGCTCGGAGAAGGGGAGCTGGAGTCGGCTGCGGGGAGGGAGGGAGAGAGAGAGTGAAGGGAGGAAGAGACAGACCCGAAAAAGAAAGCCAGAGGCTCTCTCTGGCCGTCTGGCGTGGGAAGGGACCTTCATCTCAAGGACACGGAGAAAGGCAGATGGATGGTGGAGAAAATGGGGGAGCCGCGACCCCGGCGGGGCGGGCACCAGACCGGCGGGCAGTCACCGGGCGGCGCTGTCCTCGCCCCCGACGCCCCCGCCCCGCGCCCCGCGGACCCCGAACGCGCCCCCACTTCCAGGCCAACCCCCGCCCGGCCTAGCCGGTGCTCGGCGCTGGCATGAAATTGGCTGCAGCCGTAATGAGTCCGCGCCTCGCGGAAGAGGCTGAGGGCCCGCCAGGGAGCTCTGCGCGCCTCGTTTAGCTTGTTTATTGTTCAGGCCTAATTAAAACGTTCCACCGCGCTGCGTTTACATCCGCCCCCTGCTAATGAATTCTCGGCCGCCGGGCGATTTCGGAAACTGCCGCGGGCCGGAAGGGGGGGTTGGAGGTGGCGGGCCTGGGGAAGGAGTGAAGGAGGGGACGCGCACAAACGCACACAATGCACCGCACACACACTGCACAAGCATCCTTCCACGGCCAAAGGAGCATTTAGACATCCGGTGATTGGCTCCGAGGTCCGTGCAAACGCCCCCAGCTCCCGTCGCCCCAAACACGCAGGCAGGAGGAGTTTGGAGGTGCTGGAAGGCAGAGGTCGGAGGAGGGGCGGGGAGAGGGAGGTCACGAGCGAGCGAGTGTGATTGTCCTGTCCATGGCAGGCCTGCGTGTGCCTGAAAGTGTGCGTGTGAGTGCACCTGCTCCAGGGAGCGCCGCGGAGCGACGAGTGCGGACAAGATTCTGTGTCGGTCCGCCCCTCTGGCTGTTTGCGCAGGTTGCTCCCCCGATGGGGGAGTCTGCGCTTGGCATATAATGTTTCTGGTCGTTCTGGGCATAGCGTTTTGCTGTTTGCCTCCTTATCACGACCTCAGCTAGGGCAGATGGAGCCAGTGGAGGGAGAGACAGACGGTGATGCTTGGGCAGCCAGGACTCCCTGCCGCCACACACACACACACACACACACACTGCCCCCCACTGCATGTGGCCAAATAAAATACACAGAAAGCAACCGAGATGCTATTTACACGTGACCACATGGAAACACAAATGAACAAACAGCTCTCAGACTTGCCAAGCACACACGCAGATGGAAAGACTGGGACACGGAGCCACCTAGATGTACAGTATGCCCCCCCCAACACACACACACATAGAAGACACGCAAACATGGGTACACACTTCTCCAGACAACTGTGAGTGAATACATTACTGCCTGACACATGTCAGCGTACCGTCCAGTGGGCCCGCATTCCTCCCACAGCAAATTCAGATCACCCAGCTCTGCCTTCAAAATCTGCCCCTCTCCATTCCCCTTTATGCTGGTTCCCCAACCCAACTGGTTATTCCTGGCCAGCAAAGCTATCCCTGCCTGGCTTAGGGTCTGCTTCTCCTGCTCCAGAACCATCAGACAAGGGTACCCTTCCTCTTTTCCTACTCCATTCCATGTCCTGTTGTGTTTCTCCTTCCACAGCCCATATAACTCTCCTCCTCCAGGAAGCCTTCCCTGATGAACTGACTCTGAATTTGCCCTAGTCGTTTGCACTTGTTAATCTGGGTATCGGTGCGTGTCACCAGGTTACTCTGAATACTACATTGGCCAGGAGAGGGACTGTAAGTTCCCCCAGGGCCCGACAGCTCAACCAAGTATTTCAGGCCAATGCCAGAGCTCAGTCCTCCAGTGCTAGGCCGCAAATATCCCTGGGAGTACTATAACCCGGTTTTAACAAACAATCATAAAAATGAGACTGATCTTGCTGGATAGCACCAGGAACTAGGTCTAATCACTTGTGACGAATCTATATATGTATGCACAGTCGGGTCACCACGCTGTACAGTTGAAAAATTGACAGAAAACTGTAAGCCAGCCATAATGGAAAAATAAAAAATAAAAATGACAAAACAGGAAAAAAAATGAAACTGGCCTGCAAGCAGCTTTCAGGAAGTTCTCTTTCTGTCACATCCTGGAAGTATCTCCTTCAGAATGACCTTTCAGATCCACTCGGGAGGAAGACACACCCTCCACTGGGTCTTCCCACATTCATCTTGTTCTTAACTGGAAACATGGCTTCCTAACTGGATGCTCACCTTATTCTCCAGCCTTGGAGAAAACTTGGCTCTTTTCAAAAATTAGATCCACCCTAAAGAATAAAAAATTGTATCTCTCTTTCTCTCTCTTTTTTTTCTTTTTTGAGAGGATGCTCAGAGCTGAACTGCAGGCTCTAAAAGCAATCCCCAAAGAGAAATGCCAGGAATGATCGTGGAACTACAGCAGCAGCAGCTGAAAGTGCTACTTTCAAGACAACATGCATTGGAATAGGTTCTTTGTACTTAAAAAAAAAAAAAAAAAAGACAAGGTCACCCTAAAAATCTACTCATTGCCTGCCTCTCCAACTCACCCACAGGGTTTGTTTCATCCCAGCCCAACCTCTGGGGAGACAGGTGCCCTGCCTGCTAGCCCCCCTTCCCCTTAGCCTGCCTTCTTCTCAATAGCCAAGTCCCTCCTTCCTGCAGTGAGAAGCTCCCTCTCTCTCTGTGTATTTCATCCACACACACCTCCTTCATTTTTCTTTCTCCACCTTTCTTTCTCAGTCTTCTGTCAATCTCTCTATTTCCTTTTTCAGTATCAGTTTCTCTCCCCCTGATCTCTATTGAGTCTCTGCCCTTCCTCTTCCTAGCTCAGTCTTTCTCTAACTTCCATCTTTTTTCTGTTCTCCCCCCCCACCCCACCCCAACCCCATGCTGCACCTCCATGGCTCATTCACTGTGGAGGGAGGGTGTGTGGAAGTCTAGTTTAGCACCAGATGATTCTGGAATTTTGAATACAGCCCTGAATTGCTGTGTACACACACACACACACACACAATGACCGTCTCCTGGCACCAGAGTCCCAGGTTCTGAGAAGCCAGCAAAGCCCTAGACTTGGTGTCTCCATCCTCTGCAACCTCTGCCTGCACCTTCTCATTGTCTTCCCACCCCCTCCTCTGGCTCCCACCCCCTTCTCCCCTTCTCTAGCTCCCTCTTTCTGTGCCATCTTCTTAGACCTGGCCCCAGGTGGATCTGGCTCTGGCTCTGGGTCAGGGTTTTTGGTGTCTCCCTGAGCTGGGGGTCTAACTCGGGTCTCTGAGTCCCTGTCTGTCTCTGCTACCTCTGGCCCCTGGGTGTCTCTGACTTTGTGTCTGACTTCCATCTTTCTACTCTCAGGATGATCCTTTCCTTTGCTCTCTCTCCTGTCTTTGGGTCTCTCTGTCCCCTGTCTCTGCCAGTGTCTGTCCCTGTTCCCTTGTGTCTCTCTATAGAAGTCTCCAGGGTGCGGTGACAGACTCTGCCATAGCGGTCGCACAGTGTCGGTCTTGGCTTGGATTTATTTACTGAGTCTTTCCGTCCCTGTCTGTGGGTCTGTCTCCCTCGCCTCTGCCTGTTGGCGCAGCCCGCAGGCCTGGGTGGGCTGGCGCGGAGGGCTTCGAGGGCGCCGGGGCGGGCGGCCCTTTGTGTGGAAGATTGACGGCCGCGCGGCGCAGCCTCCGCAGCGCTGATTAGGATGCAGCGCGGGCTCCGACTGCAGCATTCTCCCGCCGCCGAATGTTCTCCACATCTCCAAATGCTGGCCCCTCCCTGCCCGCTACCCCGGCCGCTCAGAGCCTGTGGCTCACCCCTACCCCGCCCCAGTTCGTCTACTGGGAACCACTGGAAATTCTGGGAGGGCACTCGAGGGCCCCCTCTCTCACCCAGGTATCCACGCGTATGGCACATTTTCAGAGAAAGGGAAATGTCTTGGAGAGCTGGGAGGTCGCCAGCAGGCGCTTTATCCGAGGAGGGCTAGGGTTGGGGGTGTGAGGGGCAGAAATGTGCCCCGGTGTGTGTGTGTGTGTGTGTGTGTGTGTGTGTGTGTGTGTGTGTGTGTTGTCTCAGCATCGTCCTTGGCCGAGAAGAGCCTAGCAGCTCCTTGCACCCCTCAGATAAGCACACGTGAAGCAACAAGTGGTGGTGGGGGGGAGATGCCGAGGAAAAGGGGGGCAGGAGATATGACTGCCCCTCTTTTCTCCTCCGTGGCACCTGTAACCCTTCCTTGTATATAGTTCCCCCCAAAATTACTATTTCACCAGTTATCCCCAAATGAGCACCTAAATCTGTGGAGCTTTATTTCCTTAAATATGCCTTCTCACTCGCCCCCAGCAACTCAGCATGTGCCCCCACACACACCGTGGGAGCCTTCCAAACACCCCAGTGATCATGGGACCCCAGCTCCAAGTCCCAGTCGTTCCAATCACTCCTCCCAGGCGTCTGCCTGGTGTTCCTCCTCCTCCCCTCCCTCGCTTGCCCACCCCAATGCAGCCTGGCCGGCACTGGTTTCTCCCCAAAGACAGTCACTAACGAGCCTGGCTTCTAGAAGGGGAGGGCCAAGGGCAGCCTGGTGGGTGGGAGGGGATTCCAGAGCTAGCAAATAACGAGCCCTGTCAGCATCTGTCAAATATGCCATCTCCCTCCATCATCCCTGTCTCCTGCCTCCTGGCTCCTGCCAATCCATCTCCCTGCTGACGCTGACGACTGAGCTCAGGTGCAAATTCGCAGAAGCCCAGATGCATAATGCGTGTGCTGCTCTCGACCCATTTTCTCCAAGAATAACACCAGACCCTGACATTTTTCTTTGAAAACTTATGATGATCCTAGAAAGCTGGGGTTGTAGGTGGAACCCAACGAGGAAGAGGAGAAATTGCCCTCACCGCTCAGTGTTCCTTGTCTCAGCCCCTGGTCTCCCCACCCCGCTCCCCGCACATCCCCAAAAGCAGAACTTAAAATGTCAGGCAATGGTATAGAGGCTTGAATCTCAGGAAGCTTTTCCCAGCCTTAAGGAGGCCGGGGGTGCCTCCAGAAACTAGGGAGATGGGGGTGGGGGCGGGGGGGGGTGCTGTTGGACAACCGAAGATCGTTTCTTGTAATACACACAATTTCCACCAGGGGGCGAGGGACGCAGTTCTGCAGACAAGTGGAACCTTCTCAGTGGCCACCTGCGCAGGGCTCGGTGGCCACAGGAGGGCGGCAGAGAACGGCGCTCCCTGCAGAGCCAGCCCTCGGCGCTGGGCGCTGAAATGGGGCTGCACTGCCTAAGCTCCGGGAGTCTCGCTCTAGCAAGAACCCATGAGTTTCCGAATTCAGGAAATCTCTCTTGCAGCCCTCTCCACCGACATCCCTTCTCTGGCTCTCAGGTTCCTACAAGACCACCTCAACCCCCTTTCCATTTTCTGGTCCCCCAGCACTGGGTCTGCTGGCACAGAATGACCCTGTGACTTTTCCATCATGGTTGTGCAGTGAATGGAACCCAAGCTCAAAGAGGTGACGTTTTAGGAGTTACTGTTGTGGCGAAGTGGAAATGAATCCTACCAGTATCCATGAGGTTGCAGGTTCGATCCCTGACCTCACTCAGTGGGTAAAGGATCTGGTGTTGCCATGAGCTGTGGTGTAGGTCGCAGATGCAGCTCGGATCTCACGTTGCTGTGGCTGTGGCGGAGGTCGGCAGCTATAGCTCCGATTCAGCCCCTAGTCTGGAACCTCCATATGCGATGGGTGTGGCCCTGAAAATAAAAAAAGAGGTGATGTCTCATAGGGTCCCAGCTGACAACTGAAGCCAGAGCTGGGCCCCAAGTTTTCTTGATTCTCAACACAGGGGTTTTCCCATTGCCCTGGCTGTTGTTCCTGAAGAAAAGCATACTTTACAGGCCCCAATGGAAAGCCAGCTCACAACCCTTGGTTTAAAAAAATCAATGTCATGGAGTTCTCTTGTGGCACAGTGTGTTAAGGATCTGGCATTGTCACTACAGTGGCCCAGGTCGTTGTTGTGGCGCAGGTTCAATTCCTTGTCTGGAAACTTCCACATGCTACAGTTAAGGGAAAAAAATTTTAATTAAATAATCAGTGTTGGAGTTCCCATCGTGGCTGAGCGGAAACAAATTTGACTAGGAACCATGAGGTTGTGGGTTCGATCCCTGGCCTCGCTGAGTAGGTTAAGGATCCAGCATTGCCGTGGGCTGTGGTGTAGGCTGCAGATGCGGCTCGGATCTGACATTGCTGTGGCTGTGGTGTAGGCAAGCAGCTATAGCTCTGATTCAACCCCTAGCTTGGGAACCTCCATATGCCACGGGAGCAGCCCTAAAAAAAAAAGAGAGAGAGAGAGAGAGAAATCAGTATCAAAGCTACACTCTTACCCACATCTACATATATAACTGGTACACATGGAACTGTTAAACACCAAACACAGAGATGTACCGCCTCATCCTTAGGTCCGCACACCCTCCACCCCTCTCTTCCTGCTTCCTGAACTGCAAGAGGAACATCTCTTCATTGATAATTTGTGTTTTTCCCTCCATTGGCAAAGGCTCCTTGAAGCTGCAGACAGAGAAGCACTTTCCCAAGTTCTAACCTTGGTCCCTCCTCCCAAGATGGAGGAGAGGGACTTCCTGGGGCTCCCACTCTCTCTTCCCAGCCATCCTCTCTCCCAAGCTCCATGTTCCCTCTCCCATCCCTCTCCCATCCCTCTGCTGACAGGCCTCCTTCTCCTCCTCCAGATCCTTCTTGCCACTGGCCCTTCTTTAACCTCAAAAGCTGAGTCACCTAGGGAAGTGAGCACAGAAAATAGAAGGAAAGGCAGAAGGGACAGGGAAGAAAACCTAGCTCCAAGCCAGGAGAGGGCTTTGGCCTGTTCCCATTACACTCAGCTGGGAAGCTCTACTTAGAGTGTGACCCCAGTCTTCCGGCTGGTCCTCACTCCTTCTGCTCTCCTTAGAGCTAAAGAGCTGACAAAGGTGAGGCTCAGCGGTAACAAACCCGACTAGCATCCATGAGAATGCAGGTTCGATCCCTGGCCTCACTCAGTAGGTTAAGGATCTGGCGTTGCCTTGAGCTGTGGTGTAGGTCGCAGGCGTGGCTCAGGTCCCTCGTTGCTGTGCAGACCGGCAGCTGCAGCTCCGATTCGACCCCTAGCCTGGGACCCTCCATATGCCACACGTGCAGCCTGAAGAAAGCAAAAAAATAAAAAATAAAGAGCTGACAAAGGTGAATGTGAGGGAGGGAGGGATGGAGCCTGGGGCGAAAAATGGAGAGGAATACATTCAAATGCCAAATCCATGTGCAGAGTTCAGGTGTCCAGGAGTGCCACAGCCCACCCCTTCCGCAAAGCCCCCACCTATGTACTCCCGAATTCCCCCATCCAGGACTCCTTCCTTATAAAACCAGAGGAGAAAAATATCCCAACTTCTCAAACATCTTATTCCAACTTTCACTCTCCAGGGGAAATCTGAAAAAAAAAAAAAAGCCTCCCTGTCTTTCCCCTCCCCATGTGCCACCCCGTCTACTCTGGCTTTGGAGCTGTCCCCCTAAACCCTGGGGTGCAGCCCCCACACCTTCCTCAGCACTGAGGAGGCACCAGACAGAGCCTCCTTCCAGCAAAGGACCGAGACAAACGCCAATCACGTTGGGGCCTCTCACGGTGCCCATTCTGCTATGAATTCCCAAGGTCAAAACCATTCTGGTGTTATTAAAAACATAAATGTTGCATACCAGGCAGCGGGGGAAAAAATTATAAGGCAGCCAGACGAGAGGGAGATGGAGGGGCCGGTAATTGTCTTCGTCTTCCCAGAGTCAAGCTCCACGGGGCTGGAGCCGCACACAGAACATTGCTTTTTAATTTAACTCAGTAAGGTCAGCGGCAGCAAATGAGGCAGGGGAGGAATGGCACCTCAGAGGGAGGGTGCCTGGGCACAGCCCCCACCCGGAGCCTGCAGAGCCAGGGCTCCAGGCCAAGATCTCCAAGCAGTGCCGGTGGGAGCAGAGGGAAGAGGGCAGGGAAGATTCAGTGACTCTCAGGCCGCCAAGGAAGGGGGCTGGACCACGGGGCAGCAGGGGTGTGTTGGAAGAAGAGGTGCCACAGAGAGGGCTTCTGAGGAACTGGGATTTGGGTGGAGGGAAAGAAAAAGCCTTTGCAGGGACCCTAGGTGAGACCAGAAGGATTCAGGCTGATGAAGACAAAACCCTCCCCTCAAACTCCCCTCCCCAAAATACCAACAGGAACAGAAGAGAATAACAAGGGCCATGATGGGACCTCGGGGACTCACCCTCCCCAGCACCTGTGAATCCTGAAGTCCATGCAGAGAGTTCTCCATGAAGCGCACCGTTCTGTCCCAGCCCCTTCGTCCCCAAGGAGCCAGTAGGGCAGGGGAGTGGAGGTTGAAGGAGGAACTGAGGCACAGCTGCCCTCCCTCAGAACTGTCCTCACAGGTTTCTCTGGTCACCTTCTCATCTGCAGCTCTGCTAGCTGTCCAGTGGTTCTCTCCATTTCCAGTGCTGTAGGAAGGACTGGAGTTAGACTACAGAAGGGACTTCCCAGATTAGCATCATTGGTCATAGCCACAACCCACGCTAAGGTAGAGAAGGCTAAGGAACCTGGGCTTTTCTGAATAGGCCCAATGAGCTGAGCATCATGAGATCAGGAAACCTGGAGAAGGTGAGCAAGTTACTCGGTATGGGGAGAGGGGTAGCTTTGAAAAAGTTGTGCAACTGTTAGAAGTTGTGGCATCAAAAAACACTTTGGGATTTAGTGGGAAGTTCTTCTGCAGGTCAGACTTCGGCTCCTTCCACTTTAGCTTCAGACTGTTTCCCTTTTAGGGCTTTTTGGGGGAGGGAGAATTTGAACAATAGGTTTGAGACTTGAAGACAGAGTTTCAATTTTTTCTAGAAGTGTCCTTGCCACTTGGCTTTCCTCCCAGGTTTCTACTCCCCTGTCAATTAAGAATCCAAAGGCTCCCTGAGGAAACCGCCAATGTCATTTAAGAATTTCGAGGCCTGCTACCCTCACAACACACACTCCTATAGGCCTGCCCGCCTCGCCCCCGCCCCTTCCCCGAGGTCCCACTCCCAGCACTAGAACCCCAACCCTGCAGTTCTCAGTGCCTGCCACAAGGTGGCGGCCGAGGCATCGACAGGTCCAGAGCTAGACCCGGTGCCTCACCAGTGCCAGGAGCCTCTCTTCACCCAAATCTCCACTCATCCTACCCCTCCTCCCCAGGCAGGATGCCAACCCTGTGGCATCATAGTGGAGCTCCCTGCCACTCCCCACCCCAGGCCCGGCATCCCAGGAGCCCCAGGGCAGTAGTCTAGAGGGGCCTGTGAACTGGACCAGATGCAACCAGGAACAGGAAGAGGACCAGGAGCTGGGGGTGAGGCACGACCCAGAATAAACACCAGGATTTGGACCGGGAAGGGTCTGCACGGCCACCTGCCCCCTCGGGATGAGACCTAGTTAGATGCCATTATTTCTGCCTTTCCCAGAACAGAGAAAACAGGGAAGGGTTCAGTCAGTTCTCCACTGCAGTCCTGACCCTCCTGGTGCATGGAGAGGGGTCCCAGGAGGGAGGAGAAAATACGGTCCTGCCCACAGAGGCACCTTCTATTTGGTGATGGGAGTGGGAAGCAGGAATAAGACACACAGCTGGAGGGAGAGAAGAACCAGGAAAGACTTGCACCTACCCTGGCAGCGATTTAGAAAGAAAGTATTTGAGATCCAGAAACAGGATTAACCAAGGAAGCCTTCTCAGAGGAGGAGACAATGGGGTGATGTGGCAAAGGGCATAGAGGCTAGTCTGCAGGAGGAGGAAGAGAGGAAATGGGTCAGACTGGGGACAGGCTATGAGGCTGCGGGTGGAGGACTGAATGCTGGGACAGCTGCCCAGGTGCATCTAAGAGAGCAGATAGGGGGGTCCTGCAGAGGGAGAATGGGACGTTAGGGAACAGGTGTCGGTGAGTGAGAAGCCTCGAAGCCCAGCTGGGAAGGCTGGGAAGGAGTGGCCAGAGGCTTCAGCAAGAAGAGTGGGATCAGCGCCCCATTAGCTGAATTACTCCTCCCTCTCTCCTCATACCTATAAAACCGAGAGAATAGGAGTAGAGTCTTGGGACCTCCAAATGGTACACAGTGGTCTAGGAGTCGGGGGTCTTGGTTTTCCAGAGACAGCCACATGGAGCAGGGGACACTGATCTTCCCACCTCTGAGGCCTCTGGCTCCTGTCTGCAAAGTAAGAGAGCTGGAACCCATGGTCTCTGAACTTTCATCTCTGAAATTGTCCTGCTGATCCTTGTCCTCCTCCCCAAGAATGCTCTGACACATCTGTGACCCATTAGCCTTTAGCTCCCCATTCTCCTGGTGTCCCTACACTCCAGACCCATTCCCCTACCTGCTTCCATACCAGGGGGGATGGAGGGTGGGGCGGCAAGGTTCTAATTTCACAGACTCAGCCTGAGCTTACTGGGCACAAAGTGCAGCAAGAAGATTTGAGGTTACACTCAGGAAGAACTTCCCAATGCATGAGATCTGACAGCCTCAGCTCGTACGTCTCCAAGAGACAAGGACTTTTGTTTTGGAGATGTCTGGGTAGTGCTGACCAGAGAGAGGGCTTTTCACTCTGATTATGGTCCCCCAAGTCAGGTTTCTTGCCAAGACTTTCAGGAGCTCTCCCCCCACCACCACCACCAGGGTAGAATGAGTGGCGCCTAGATCTAGGAACTGCGGCCTGCAGAAGACGTTCCGGAAACCTGGAGGAGGAAGAGGGGCAGAGGGTAGGCCTGACCTCTCCTGCCTGGGCTCCTCTGGCCCCACCTCCTCACGGCCCTCCCTGATCAGAGCGGGGCATCTGAGCACTTTCAGTTCAAGCCCTGAGTGAAGACCTCAGGACCCAGTCTCCATCCAGCCTCAGACCCGGGACCCTGATGCCATGTCCCGTGCTTGGAGAGGCTGAGACACCCACTGCTCAGGCTATGCAATCCCCCACACCCCAGGCAAGAGTCTTCCTCTTCTGGCCTCTAACCTCAGCCCACCACATACCACATCCTAGAACCTGCTAGAGATCTGCGTAAATGATAGACACCTTCAGCTGCGAGGCTGCCCCCAGGACACCACAGCCCCGTGCACACATTCACCCGCACACACTCAGATACACACACACCGAGGCACACACTCCTACATACACACCAACATGCACCCTCAAAATACACACCTATCCACACCCACACATCACAAACATTCTCATACATCAGCAACACAAAGATACATCCTTGGAGTTCCCTGGTGGCCTAGCGGTTAGGGACTCAGCATTGTCACTCCTGAGGCTCAGGTTACTGCTGTGGCTCCAGTTTAATCCCTGGCCTGGGGATATTCCACATGTCACTGACGTGGCCAAAAAAAAAAAAAAAAGATACATGCTCATAAACTCATTTATAGACAGGCATATACACACAAACTTACACATACTCCTACACTCATCAAACACACATGTCCACATACATACGTGTGTCTCTACACCTTTCTTCTGACTACGGATGAAAAGCCCAGTCCTCTAGATTCTACAGATCTAGAATGCCCAGGAGAAGCATGGAAAACACAGGAAAACTATTCCCAGTCCTGACCCAAACTGGAAGCCCTTTGCTGTGTGCCCCTTCCTGCCTCCAGAGTTTCTGGGACTTTCACCCGCATCACAGATGTGGAACCTGCAAATTCATTCATTCATTCATGCAACAAATATTTTTGAGCACCTACCTGCCACACATATACACATACACACACACACACACACAGCTACATGCCGGAAGATGAGGCAGATACATAAAAGAGTGAGACTTTCTGCCCCGTGGTGCGGTGGAAAGAGCAAGAGCTCAGGAATCAAGTGCTTGAGTTCAAATCCTGCCTCTGCCTCTTAATAACCTGTGTTACCTTGGAAACCTTACATAACCTCTCTGAGCCGTCTCATCACCGCTAATGTGGGGTTAAGAAATTTTACCCAATAATTCTGTGAGGATTAAAAGACAGGGAAAGCCTCCATCAGCCACGTGTCCACCGGGGAAAGCCACCTCCTTCCCTTCCCCAGTCCCGCTGGTGAGCATCTCCCAAGCGCCCTCCTAGTCCTGCAGCTCTTGAAACAGAGACCCAGTCTCCCTCAGGCTCAGACCCCTCCGGAAAGGGAAACTTGATCTCCGACTTGGCCGGTCGGCTCCATCCGACTCCCCCGCCCCCACCCCGGCCCCCGCCCCTCCTGGTCCATCATGCCTCTCGCCCGTTTGCAGGTCGCGTTTTCCGTAATAACCTTTAATGCGGCTGGCCACGGCCCAAATGTTCGCGATGGAGCGCTGGGCCCCGCGCATCAGATGGACGATGAAGTGTTAATCATCCCCCAGGGAGCAGTCCCGCGGAAAGTCGTCATTAATTTCTCTGAATTACACCAATTCCGAGACATTCTTTATGGACAGACAGTGCGGGAGACAGTTATATGACAGGACTTGCTGTGCTAAGCAGATGTGGGAGAGATTGCGTCGCCCCATGAATACTAAACAATCGCTCGGAAGAAACCCCACTTGCTTCTGCTCTTGGAGCTGGGAAGCCGCCCAACCCGCCCCCACCCTAGTGGGCACACCCAGCAGGTGCCCCGGGCTGGGGCAGGAGACAGGGATTGTACCCCCACCCCTGCTCTTCAAGTGGCTTCCTCAGCTCCCCTCCAGAGGCAGGCCTCCGCGTCAGAGTGGGAAGTGGTTCTGGGGGTCTTACCCTCACCTTCCTGGGACCCTCCAAGGACCGACCAACACCCCTGCTTTCTCTGCCACAGCCTTTGCTCCCTACATTCCTTCCTGAGCCTGGCCTGCTTTCTTAACTGCTGCCATCCCCACTCTGATCCTACTCCAGCTCTCCTTCCAGACAGTTCACCGCCTGGACCATCTGAGTGACCATGGGCATCACCCCATCCTGGTTTTCCCACCTCCTCACCCTGCCCGGTCTCTCTAGTACTCCACCCTCCTCCGCCTGCTCCATCACCCCACCCGGGCTCCCCCCACCCCGTCGCAGCCCCATCCTTCCGACCCCCTCAGCCTTCCCACATCCTACGCTGTTCCCTCCCACCCTGGCTAACCTCCCCTGCCTGACCACCTTCTTCCCGTGCCCACCTCCACGGACAACCCCACTTCCCGGTGGGCGCCGCTTTCACATTAACCTCCATCCTACCATTTTGCCCCAGTTCAAGTCATTTACCCTACATCTGCTTTCACACCTCTCCCACCCTTCAGAACCTAGGTGGGGAAGGGCGAGGCACAGAACAGAATGAAAGGAAGGTTTGCACCCCCCCCCCCCCAGCTCTCTGTCTGCCCTCCTCCATCTCTTCCTTCCGGCAGACAAGTGTAAACGAGAGCTGAAGAGGCTCTTCCCCCCTCTCCTCGCCCCGGCAAAGTGGTGGGCGGGTGTGGGCGGGTGAGGAAGGAAGAGGGTGACCAGGGGAAAAACCTGCCCAGGCAATTCGGTCACACCTGAGGGAAGCCCCGCCCACGAAGGCACGCCCCGCCCCCTCCTGATCGGCCCCTGGAGGCCGGCCCCCACCCGCCCACAGCTCGCCCCGCCCCAAGTCCGAAAGGGCCCTTGGCAGCGCAGGGCCCTCGGTCACCCCAAATCCACCCCCGACTTAGGGAGAGGGCAGAGACAAGGCGCGACTGTTCCCCCATCAGGTGGTCCCACTACCCTCGCATCCATTCGGGCTGGAGGGAAGAGCCCCCCGCCCCGGCTCCTAGCGCGCGTTTGGGGAGAGAAAGGGAAGAGCGCAGCCTCTGCGTCTCTTCTCCTCGCAGATAATTTATGTCTAAGAGCCGAACAGATGGCGGGTAATTTAGCAATTACCGTGTGCAGGAACGGGACTCGCGCCTCCACACGGAAGCCAAAGGCTCCCTGCCGCAGTCTCATCTTCCCTGCCCGTTCTCTCTATTTCGTCTCCCCTTCCCCGCTCCCGCCACACCTTGCTGAATCCCACCGCTCCGGAGGAGAGCATCTCCTTCCATGGGTCGCTTTCCTCCCAATTCCTCCCTGTACCCGGCGGGGGATTTCTGCCTCAGAAAGCCAGCTGTAGAGCTGTCTGCTCACTGGAAGTTCTTCCTCTCCTCTCGCCTTAAGCTTTCTTGCTGCTATAAATGATCATACTGTCCTGGGAAACTGTGAGATGCACTCCCAACCTTTTCTCCTCCCCCTCCTTCTTCAGGTTTTCCATGCTATTTCTCCCAAATATCTAGGTTGCAGTTCCCAGCCTTCAGAAGAGGCTTCTGGTCTCTAAGATCCACCCAGGAGCTGAGGACTCTGCGTATCCGCACGGGCGGCAAGGGGAAAGTTATTAAGGTGAGAATGGTCAGAGAGCCCTTTGGAGCTCTGTGCACACAGTGAATGTGTAATTAGTGTGAAATGGCTGGTTGAGAAGCCGGCTCAGTGAGATAGCGGAGGATGGAGGGGACAGCAAAGGGGCCCAGAAAGGTCTGAAATTACTCATCACCATTCCACTCCCTCCCTCTCCGAGCCACCTGGAGAAAGGTTGCTCTAAGGCAGGCCCTGAGGCTGGAGTCCAACCTTCCACCCACCTCCACCCAGCCCAGCCCGGGACACCTACGACTAAGGGCCCAGGCCATTGTACCCGCCACACACCCTCTCTTCAGCCAGGGCTCCCAACTCTGTGGCCCCAAACCCTGCACACCAGCCTCAACAGCCCCCTTCCGGCAGAACCTTAGGTGACCTTTGGGCTCTGAAGAACTGGGCTCTTAGGCTTTGAGACACCACCACCACCACCTCCCCCAGATCCTCCTCATTCCTCGACACCAGAGGAGCACTAATTAATTAGTGTGTGCAACCAGCCATGGGCACGATCTCGTTACTCACCACAGGGACCCGCTGTTAACACACCAGACCCCCGGGACGCGGGCACACACTAATTACACAGCCAGCAGCTCAGCTAATCACAGCTCCTGGTGGCTCACAGAGGAATCCCCAGCTTCCCTCTCCTCCTCCCAACATCCCCTACCCCCACACTCCTGTCTCCTAGAACAGGAGGCTGGAAAGGAGGAGGTAAAGACTGGTTGGGAAAAAGTTGAAACCTGATGGGAAACAGGCCAGCCATGGAGTAGCTGAGGGGAAAGTGGGCATGAAAAGTTAGAAAGAAAAGAGAATTTTCCTACTAATCACTTTGGGCTATACATAGCCACTCTGAGATTAGTAACTACAGCAAGAGGGAGTGCTGGTTAGACTACAAGAAGGACTACCTAAGGAGTTGCTAAGGTAGGAGTGAGCCTGAGAAAGAGCGGCTTTTCTCCCTACATACAGGAGGCAAGAGAAGATGGCCACTGAAGTGGAGGAGGAAGGGAGAGGGGGAGCAGTTCTAGAAACTTAGGTATCTGGTTCCATCCTGTCCTAAGTTGCAGTTCAAGGGTACAGAGAGGAGGCAGCCTCACCGCAGACACAGATAGACGGCTTCCCCCACACACACGTCCCATTGACTTTGCCATTCCGCTGTCACTCCACAGCTTCTCCAAGATTTAACATATTGACTCTTCGAGCTGCAGAAAATTGAATTTTCTTCATTACGACTGTCTCCCGACAAAAGCAGCTCATAAATTCTCCCATCTTTTTCAGGCTTCCCGCCCCCTCGCCACCCAACATCTTTGCAAGAGAGTCACATGTTTGAACATACGATTCACATGGGTGTGAAGGCAAGGCTCGGCCAGCACTCTCCAGGGACACACCACCCACCAAGACCACCCGTCGCTGCCCAGGCACAGATGCAGTCTATGCCCAGGCCAGGCCGCAGCTCTCAGAATGAAGGCACACGTCTTCCACAACCAGGGTCCATGTACATGCACTCATGTGCCCATAGAGCAGATACCCTTGGTCCATACTGGGGGACTAAAGGCCCATGCCTCGGTCATGTTTGTACAGCTCCCGTACCCTAACGGCACTGTCACAGATGTCACTCCCACATGGGACAGATTCATGTGTCCTGACATGCAGTATTCACTGCAGGTTCACCTCTATGCTGCCTGTGCATAGCTAAAGGCCCCTCCCCGTGGTATTGGAGCCCTGCACACAGTTTCACCAGTTCCACATGATTTGCAAAGACGCGGAGGAAAGAAGGAAAACATCTCCTAGGACCCAGTAGGGCATATTCCTCCACAGCATGGCTACCGATGCTGTCCTCTCCCAGCACTGCCCCCTAGAGCCTCAGGAGCCCTCCCCAAGACCCAGAGGCCCCCTTCTACCACGGGGGTAGCGGTGCTGGCATTGGTGCCCCCCTTCCAGGGTGCGCTCTCTCCATCTGACTCTCCTCCACCTGGGCCTCAGGAACAGAATCGGGGAGGGCAGGGCCTAGAAGAAGTTCCTTTTGATACCTGTGCCAGTCTGGCAGCTGAGGCTGTAATGGATGGGCAAGAGGCCAGGCTGATGGCCAGCAGCATGTGGCTCATGCCCAGGGCCAGATTGGGGCGGGATGTAGTGGGCCGGGTGCCCAGGCACTCCACCCTCCAAAATGCCACACAATCTGTGAGTGCAAAGAGACAGAAAGAGGGACCCAGATAGATACAAACAAGGACGGACCCTGAGACCAAACTAAACCAACCTCTCCCCCCATCCTGGCCCCTCAGCAGCTGCTCCCTCCCCCAGGACACTGACTGAGGCACAAAGGGAAATTACCCTGAGGTGCCAGAAAGGAGGGCAACCAGTTCTTTCTTTTCAAGTACGACCAGCCCAACCTTACACAGCAGGAGCTAGGAGTTTTGGGGGTGCAACCAGAAAAGAGGAGAAGGAAGATTCCTCAATTAGGAGAGGGGCTGAGACTTAGGAGGTCTTTATGCATTTTTATGTGCACTAATTAACGTGCAAATGTTATGCATAGTACAGATGAACATCTATTGTCTTTGTAATCCCAATCTGCTCCTAATAGTATTTACACACACACACACACACACACACACACACACACACACACACACACATTCTCTTTATTGTGTCTATGATTGGCTCCTGTTTCCACTGGCCCCTGAATTTCTGAACCACCCTCCATCTTCTCCTTTAAGAGCAAGTCCGGGGCTACAGAAAGATGGCCAGGAAGGCCCAGCTCCACAGTATAGAGATTGACTTTTTGGAGATCAGAAAGTACTTCGGGCCCCCTATGTCCAGAAGTAGAACTGCCCCCACCCAGCCCCACCCCAACACCTGCTCCTTCTACCAAGGTCCCCATCTCCAGGAGGGACCACCATCCACCAAGCCGGAAACCTGGGATCAGCCACGATTCTTCCTTTTCCTTAAGTTAAGCATAAGGGACACATTAAGTTACTTAAGTGACTTTTTTTTAATTTAATTTTATTTTTTTTTTTGCTTTTTAGGGCCGCACCCCTGGTATATGGAAGTCCCTGGGCTAGGGGTCAGATTGGATCTGCAGCTGCCAGCCACAGCCACAGCAACACCAGATCTGAGCTGCATCTGCAACCACAGCCCACGGCAATGCCGGATCCTTAACCCACTGAGTGAGGCCAGGGATTGAACCCTCATCCTCATGGTTACTAGTCGGGTTTGTTACCGCTGAGCCACAGTGGGATGGGAACTCCTTAAGTGACACCTTTTTAAGCTAAAAGTTTAACTTTGTTAGGGTCACACATCCATAGGCATCAAAATGACTTCAAAAAATCAAAATGTCCCACCTCCCTCCCCTTCACGCCGACACCCTGCCCATGCCACCTCCTAAATAACTCTTGAGCCCACACACTTGGCTCTATTCTCTCTACCGGAGGAGAAGCATCTCTCAGCAAGATGACTGAGCTGCATCCTTATCACTTTCCCTGGCTCCAGGGTCAACCCTCTCCACTCTCGTGGTACTGAGGAGGCCCAGGAAGCTTAGGGGACCTGCCCACCCACACACCTTCCCAAAGAGAAGCATTTTAGATGACAGAACTGTCAAGTACATGAAACCAACTACCAAAATTATGACTACAACATATTTGTTTTGTGATAGTGTAAACACTTTCAAACTTTTCAGAAGAATATAAAAATAAGGAAAACTATACGCTTCAGGGGGAAAGAATGCTACTATCTCCAATCGGCCGGTGGCGTGACACTCCACCAACATTTAAGTCTTTCCAGAGGAGGCATCTTTTCTCCTAGGACAATTCTACCAAATCTAGAATGTTGACTCAACCCCATGATGACAGAAAGTGGAACTAGCACGTGGCTAAACTCAATCTCCAGCCCCTTTGCAGTGAGGTAAGGCCATATAACTGGTTATAGCCAATGGAATATAAGCAGAAGGAATGAAGTACCTGCAGGCTGAGGAAGCTGAGAGTGGTTATGGCTTCTCCTACATGCTGATTCTTCCCCATCTGCTGGCGGATGACACCCAGGCAGCCTGGGGCCACATATATAAGATGGCAGAGCCACAGCATGAACAGGTCTGGATTCCTGAGTCATCTGACCACAAATATCCACACTGGGCTAGTGATACCTAAGTCTTTATCATGTTAAGATGCTGAGTTCTGGGGGTTGTCTGTTGCTGCTGTTACATCTACTCTAATATACAAACCAAGGTAATGAGGCCAAAATGGCAAGAAGCCAGGTTAAAGGCACCATAGAATTTGGACTACAATGGATGTGGAGGGCAGATGGAAGCATTTGGGAGTCATAAATTCTTGACCTGAATTTTATACTAGTGGGGTTCTCATCATGGCGCAGTGGAAACAAATCCAACTAGGAACCAACTAGGAACCAACAAATCCAACTAGGAACCAACAAATCCAACTAGGAACCAACAAATCCAACTAGGAACTTGGGTTCGATCCCGGGCCTCGCTCAGTAGGTTAAGGATCCAGCGTTGCCGTGAGCTGTGGTGTGGGTCGCAGACGCGGCTCGCATTGCTGTGGCTGTGGGGCAGGCTCACAGCTGTAGCTCCAATTAGACCCCGAGCCTGAGAACCTCCATATGCCGCAGGTGTGGCCCTAAAAAAAAGGGCGGGGGATTTTATACTAGTTCTGTGACCTTGGTTAAGTTATTTAGTATTTCCCAGCTTTGATTTCTTCATCGATAAAAGTTACATAGTAATAATACAACCCACAACAAATGGGTTGTGAGGAGCAAATCAGTCCAAGAATGTAAAAGACCTTTGAAACCATAAAGCTACATTGTCATTGGCTGCTATTCCAGTAGTTGACACCTAATGTTTATTTAAAACCTGTTGAATACATAGCTATGAGTGAATGAGAATAAACGGATCAGTGAGTTCTAACAGCCACATATTCTCCCCACTAATGAAGGAAGGATTAAGGTAATCTGAACGCTTTGGGATTAGAGTGGGTCTGTGAGTCCATGGAGTGAAGGCGGAACTGCAGGACTTGAGTATTACTGAGAATCCTAAAACCACCCTTCCACCTAGCCTAAAGAAATGGGACCAAAGAACTAAGTGGACACAAGAAAATGGATTAGCAGCCCTAAAGAGAAGTTCCAAAGAATCAAACTTCACCCTAAAATAATGCCAATGTTTTTCTTACTGGTATGGACTGAATGTTTGTGTTCACTCAAAATTCGTATGTTGACACCCTAAACAGCAATGTGATGATATTTGGGGATGGAGCCTTTGGGAGGTAACAGGGGTTAGATGAGGTCATAAGGGTGGGGCCCTCACGGTGGGATTATTGCCCTTCCAAGAAGAGATCGGAGAGCGTGTCTTTCCTCACTCTGTTCCATGTGAAGACTCAGTGAGAACTCATCCGTCAACAAGCCAGGAAAAGAGTCCTCATCAGGAACCAAGTCAGCCGGCACCTTGATCTTGGACTTTTCAGCCCCCAGAAACATGAGAAATAAATTCCTGTTGTTTGTGCCACCCATTCTCTGGTATTTTATTATGGCAACCTGAGCAGACTAAGACACCTACTTCCCACAGAGTCCACAGTTTGGAAACACTAGTAACAGTCTACAACACCTGATATACCAGCTGCTTCTGTATGTTCGTAAAGCAACCAGCAGAGCACCTGGCACACGGCAGGCACTCGGTAAATACTAGCCATTATGATGCTCTGAGAAAGCCTCGTTACACTGGAAACGGTATGGGCTTCAGAATAAGATTGTCTGAGAGATCTCAGGCAAGTTACTCTTAGGGTTTCAGTTCCTTCAGCTGTAAAACTGGATGGCATCTTTCAGGGTTACTGTGATGATTCGATCGGTGAAAGGGCTCTCTCAAACAGTAGCCACTCAACTTTTGGCAGCTCCTCAAAGCATTCCAAGAGCCCAGGTCCTGCTTCCATTCAACATTTATTAGGCATCGGACTAGATGAGACTTTAAACTTCACAAAGATAGGACTCATTTTGCGCCAGCTCCTTCCATAGCCTCTAGAAAGCCTTCCAAAGATCATGTCAGTCTTCCCCCAGCCCATCAAAAGTCACCCTGTATTCGGAAAACACTAACAGTCCCAAGATCTCACAACTGTCGCTTCTACTTTTTTTTTCTTTGGCCATGCCAAAGTGCCTAGGCTAGGGATCAAACCCACACTACAGCAGCAACCCTAGCAGTGACAAAGCTGGATCCTTAACCCCTGGTGCCACTAGGGAACTCCCTCCACTCTTCAAAATATCATTCCCCTCATTAATTTTCTTTTTTGTCTTTTTGTTATTTTTAGGGCCATACCCACTGCATGTGGAGGTTCCCAGGCTAGGTGTCTAATCAGAGCTACAGCTGCCGGTCTATACCACAGCCACAGCAATGTGGGATCTGAGCCGCATCTGCAACCTACACCACAGCTCACAGCAATGCCGGATCCTTAACCCACTGAATGAGGCCAGGGATTGAACCCGCAACCTCATGGTTCCTAGTCGGATTCATTAACCACTGTGCCATGACGGGAACTCCTGTACAACAATCAGTGACTTTCCACTCCTAATGGGAATCAAGTCCAAAACTTTTAACATGATGGAAAACACTAGCTACTATAAAACATCAAGCCCCAAATGTTACCAGTTTAACAAAGCAGAAACTGATTTTATGGTCAAGTGAAGTCCAAAACATGTGTTCCTGATGAGCAGGAGATTTTCTGCCAAGTAGTGATTCAGGGAACCAGGTTCCTTCCAACCTGTGACCCCACAAACTTTAACATCTAGCCTTCAAGGTCGCTGTGCTTAAAGTCATATGTATCAAGCCAAAAAGGAAAGAACATGAAGGATCTCCCTTGAGAGGTTTCACAGGCCTGGTGTGGAACAGAAACACATCACTTAGAGGAAACTGAAAACTGTTGTTTAGCTGTGCATCCAAGAAAAAGAAGGAAAAAGATTCTGATAAACACATAGCATACTCTGCCTCACCTGGTATTCAAAATTTTCCACACCCTGGCTTAAACTTATCTTTCAAATTTGGTACCATTTACCTTTCAAACTTGATACCATTAACCAGGTATGGCTATTTGTCAGCTTTGCCACTATAACAAAATCTCAGTGCCTTGCAGCAACAAAGATTTATCTCTGACTTACGTCTATGGAGGCCATGGGCAGCTCTTCTTATTCAGGGACCCAGGCAGAAGGAGCAAACCTCAGGTGGAATATGCCCACTCTAGTGGCAGAAAAGAAAAAGAAAGTGTAAATTCACATGCTCAAACATGGCATGGGTCACATCTGTTCAAAACCCATTTGCCAAAACATAAGCAGTGAAGTCCTGCTGTAGAGCACAGGGAACTATATTCAATCTCTTGTGACATAACATGATAGAAGATAATATGAGAAAAAGAATGTGTGTGTGTGTATATATATATATATATATCTGGGTCACTTTGCTGTACAGCAGAAATTGACAGAACATTGTTAATCAACTATAATAATAAATTTTAAAAACTAAAAATAAGTTTAAAAAAGAAAAATGATCAAGTCCAAAGTCAATGAAATGCACCATCTACACCTTCCACAGGAAATACTGCAAGTCACACACCAATGGGCAGGGAGGGAGAAAATAAATAATTTCAAAAAATATGTCAACCTAATACAATGGCCATCTTTCATCTGAAGTACATGACAGACTTTACTAATTAATTCTAGCATTCTTTCCTCAGAATCCTTCTCAACGCACTATTTCAGGCAGTCACTACCAATAATCTTGAGTTTGGGGGTTAAAAGTTGAAACTGATGTGCTGTTCTTACGTGACCTCCTAGGCTCCAGTAAGCTTTATACATTCCCACCACTGCATCTTTGCCTCAGCCTGGCATAAGCTCTTCCTTCCCAGACCCCATCCTGTTAAACTATCTAAATCCATTCTTCAAATATCTATATTTTATATTCACTCTTTTAACAAAATTTCTTGAATATCAAGGATAGTACCTGACACATCTATTTGTTGAACTGATCTGTTTCACATTACCTTGCACCTTGCACATAAATGCTCAGTGAACATTTGTCTCCTGATAAGAGCACTGTTCCTTGGAACAAAGGGAGTTGGTATCCCACACCAGGAGTTTCTAGGGTGGTAATATGGTGTACTGACTATTTGTGCTTCAATCCTGATTCTACCACTTACTAGCTGGATCACCCCAGGTAAGTCACTTAATTGTCTGTGCCTCGATGTTCATCTTATGTAAAATGGGGATAATAATAGGGCCTACTATATAAGGGTATTGTATAAAATGGAAAAGTCCTTAACATAGTTTAAACACATTGTAAACACCCAATAAATGAAAGTTACTATTTTGAGCTCCAGCTGAGACTGAGTTTTCCTATAAGCCTTTATACCAGATGGAAGACAAAAACCAAGAACAACTGAGACTTGGACACCTGAACACTCCTCCCTCTTAACCCACCCCAGGACCTTGAACCATCTCCGCAACCAGCAGCTTGTTTCCTAACTCATAAATCCTAAGTAATGACACTGAGATGTCACCTTAATGTTTGTGAAGCCCGATGACTTATTGTTAAGTGCTTGGAGATCTTCAGATGAAAGGCACCCAAGGGCAGGCACCAGACACCCTATTCACTCATAAAAGCAATTAAATACTACCCCAAAACTTGGAAAAGGCAGAGGCTCCATAACTTAATGCAGCAGAAAATTAAAGGAGAAGAGCAAATCAATCCTTAGACTGTAATTCCTTAATACGGAGACTGAGAGAGATCATTTTTGAATGCCTCAGATCCCTTTCAGGGTCTGGAGGAAGAGGGGAGCAGGATGCACAGGTCTTTAATGTGACTCATGACTGGAGCATGTGGGAGGAATGTGAATTTTTCACCTCTTCTAAACAAAAAACAGGAGCAACAACATGTATTATTATCCTAAAGAATTTAAGCTGGTTACAAGTTTTGGGCTAACCAGCTGGGTAAGTGGCTTGTTCCTGAACTGTGAGTTTCTGAACTGTCCTGCATTATGCCAGGTTCCCTTTTCAACGTGGTTCTTCTCACTTCACATCTGCCCTCCCCACCAACACCACCTTGGACAATGGGTCCTCCTTCTGGACCTAGAGGACGCTCCAGGGGAGCCCAGTCCAGTTTTGGCAGGCGCCTGGAACGGAAACCCTCGAGTTGGGAATTAAAAAAAAAAAAAAAAAAAAAAAAAATCGTCAGTGGTACAGGACACATAGTTTTTTCAGGACTGTCCCTGAGGCTGAAGCAATGAAGAAACTGCTACCACAGTTATTCGTTTCCTATCCTCTAAACGGTAGGTAGTTGTGATGTAGTGGCAAGAGCACTGGGAGTCGTGCAATCCTACCATCTCACAGCTCTGACACTTTAGACCGGTTCCGTAACCGTTCTGGGCTTTAGTTTCTCCATCTGAAAAGCGTGGATAACAAAACCGCCTACCTTACAGATTGTCGTTAAAAGTAAAGGCCTACCTCACAGATTGTCGTTAAAAGTAAACGAAAGTATGTACCTGAACTCGTTCGGCCCACTCTATAAAGTAATTTAAAGACAGCGTTAGAGCCGTAACTTCTCCCCACCCCCAACCACGTACAGTACCAACCGGCAGTCGCCACTAATATAGCCTGCCCCCTCCAAAGGCATCATGGGCTATGAAGTCCTTTGGCTGCCACACCCTCGTTCACTTCCATGGAAGTGAGAACTACGTCTCCCAGGATGCCGCTGTGAGGCCTCCCCCGCAGCCGCCCTCTGCTCCGCCCTCCTTGCGCACAGACTCCTGGGTTATATAGTCCCAGATCCGCACTGGCTTGCCGGCAAAAAGGCTCGGAGGAACCACAAAACCCAGAAGCCCTCGTGTCCACCCGTCTCCCTCCCCTGTTGGAGTCGGAGTGCTGTTTTTGTTGTTGGTGAAAGGTGAGGGAACAGCTGATCCGTCTGTGGGGTAAGAAACTTGGCCTAATTTGGGGGCGATCTTATGGGGGGCCACCCCACTTTCCAGCCTGTGAAAGGATAATCTAAGGGAACCGTAAAGGGGGGGTGGAGGAGCGTTTGGGTGTTAACACTTTCCGTACTGGAGAAGCCACCCCCACAGTTCTGAGAGTTCTTGGTCTCAGGGGGTGCTGATCAAGGGGGTGCCCAGGCACTGTTCTCGCCTCCGTCTCAGGCCTTATTAATAAAGCTTGAAACGCTTAAGGGAGTTGGGAGGAGGCTGAAGTCTGCTTATGCTCGGCCAGGCAAGACTTGGCCCCACAAACCTTTCCCTTCCCCTCTCTCCCACTCACTCTCCGCCCCACCACAATCTAAAGGTCTTTACTACGCTGAATCCGTGGAGGACAACATTACAAGGTGTAGAATGTCAAAGAACTCTGGAGCCCTACAGCGTCGGGGGATGGGGCCCCCTCCCCCCGCAAAGCAAACAACCGAATCTGGCTACACATACACACTTTAGGTGCCCCGCGCTCTCTTTCAGGCCTGGGGATATTTCCAGCTGTTAGGAATTTTTTTGTGGGGAGTATATGGGGTTCCCCCGGCTTAGATCTTTGAGGACAATTCACCCCCTCTTGGAAAGCCAGAAGAATTCTATTTGGGAAAAACATGGACCGGTTTTAAGTAGGGGTTTTTCAGAGATAAAAATTCAGAGAAAACTCTTGTCCTCAATTCAGTCTCTATTTGGAGGCAGAAGTAGCTTCTTTCTGTAGAGCTGGCCCACCTTTCTTTCTCTAACGCGATTCTGTCTTCTTTTAAAGTCTCTACCCACCTGACTTCAGCTTAGTGTGGTTTTGTGGTGTTTGGGGGTGTGCATATGACTAGTGGCTGTGGCTGATTGGACACCCATCTCCGGGGCTGACACAGGAGGATTAGTGGGCTGAAGAGGAGAGATGACAAGGACCACCTCGCAGGCCTGGGCTGAGGGGTCCTCTTGATTGTTATCATTCATCCTACCCCCATTTTTTCCAGTGAACTTTCCCCGCCTAACTTGGAACACCTCTTCCTCTCAGTCCCTCCTATAGCATGCCTCCAACTACCAATCCAAGCAGCTGGAACGATTAAGGCACTTGGAATTAAGGCTTAAGGGAGCAGAGAGAAAATGGGGAGGGAAATACTAGAGCTGGGTTAACACTGAGTCAGACCAGTGGGTTTCTAGCCCTGCTCTTGGCAAGACCTGAAGAGAAAAATGTGAGGTTCTTTTGGAACTCTCTTTCCTTCTCTCAACATTGTGTGTACCTTTCCCCGTCCCAAGGCCCCTTACTTCAGTCTGTCCCTGCCCTAGGGGTGGGGCTTTCCTGGCTCCAGGCCCCCACATTCCATCTCCCCACAGCACCACGTTCCTGCTGAGTGTTTCACTCCACCCTTGAAGCAGCCGCCTCCAGAATTCTTGACTTCCTGGAGTATGATTGAGAACCTGTCTTTCCTTATATCCTCCCTTTTGCTTTGTCTCTTGGATGGGAGTGCAAGCTTTCTTTTTTTAATCCATGGCGGTAGATAGCTGAGAGACAGGGAGAGAAATGAGAGGTCAGGGGCTTGAGGATTGGACTGTTCGGTCCCCCAGCCTTATTCCAGCTCTGAAGACACTCACTCATTACTTTCAGGGATAGTTCAGGTGTCATAAGTCATTCCCGATATAGCTTGAGTGGGCAAGGAGACCCACTCAGAATGACTGGGGCTCCGCACCTCGTTTGGATTTTGAATTCAAGTGTTGGAAGATGTGGGGGTGGGAGACGGGGAGATGAGGCTGAAGCATTTGGAATGTTTAAAACTATTAAGAGATGGAAAAGGAGAGACTAACGGAGGCAGAGACTGAGATTCGGTCAACGCACCTGTGAAGAAGGGAGCAGAAATTAGAGCGATCCCTCGGGGAGGGAGGTCTATGATCAGAGAAGGTACAGTGTGAGACAGGATGGATGCTGACCCAGAAGGCCAGACCTATGCCCTAGAGACTAAGATTGATACCTTTAAAGGACCCTATAACCTTCAGGGGCTGGAAACCAGATGTGCCTGCACCTGCAGGTATTGTGGCAGGGCCTGGGGGTGGGTAGGGACAGAGTTGGGAGGGGGGCAAAGAGGTGGAGGAGAGAGACTTTAGGATATTAAATCGTTAATTTCATAGGAGGGCAGAGATCTGGAGGGCAGAATGGAAGAGTCGTCGCTAAGCCGGGCACCATCCCGGGGTGGAGTCAGCTTTCTGAATGTAGCCCGGACCTACGTCCCCAACACCAAGGTGGAGTGTCACTACACACTTCCCCCAGGCACCGTGCCCAGTGCCAGCGACTGGATTGGCATCTTCAAGGTATCCCTGGGAGCTTTTTGGCTCAGGTTTATGGGCCAATGGTTGGTTGGAGTGATTTGGGAATGATTTGGTTCCTGGATTCTCAATCTCATGACGGTAGAAAAGAAGGGAGAAAGATGTCACAGATGACAGAGGCCATCTGTATAAGCAAAGCCCATCTTCTCCCCATCTTAGCCTTGCTCTCTCCTGACACACCATCCCTCCACCTTCCCTGTCTGTCACGTCCTTGCCACTTCAGCACCATCCTACCCGCCCCTGGTCCACTGCCCTTTTCCCATCCACATACTCCTCTCCCACTGTGCACTTTCACAGGTGGAGGCCGCCTGTGTTCGGGATTACCACACCTTTGTGTGGTCTTCGGTGCCTGAAAGTGTAACTGATGGTTCCCCCATCCACACCAGTGTCCAGTTCCAAGGTACGAGGGAAGGTGTAAAACCGAGAGGGAGGAGTAAGGGGATGGAAGTTTGGAAGAGGGTGGTGGGCTCAGCAGATCCAGACTCATGGGATTTTCACAGATTCAGGGATTCAGGCATGGAAGGAACTGTCGAGGGCCATTAATCCCGCCTCCTATGAAATGTGGGATTAGAGGCTGGGGAAGAGAGAAAAGTCGCATCATATGTTAACCAGAAGATGGTCATTCAGTTCTGAAAGACCTGGGTTCAAATCTCAGCTCTAATACTTACAAGCTGTTTGACCTTGGGCAAATTACTTACCTTCTCTATATCTTAACAGTAAAAGGCAGGAGTTCCCATCGTGGCTCAGCGGTAACAAATCTGACTAGTATCCATGAGGATGTGGGTTCAATCCCTGGCCTCGCTCAGTGGGTTAAGGATCCAACATTGCTGTGGCTGTGGCATAAACTAGCAGCTGCAGCTCCAGTTCAACTCCTAGCTTGGGAACTTCCCTATGCCGCTGGTGCAGCCCTAAAACACACACACACACACACACACACACACACACACACAGTAGAAGGTGATGCCTGGCTTACAGGGACAAGATGAAGATTTAAAATGATACAGATAAAGCTGTTACCAAAGTGCCTAGTACATGGTGGACACTATTACCCATAAACGGTAACTAGTATTTTATTATTATTGTTATTATTATTATTATTATTATTACTATTACTACTGAAGAGGGTAGGTTTGGGAAAGAGAGGGCTAGGCAGAAACGAAGGATAAGAGTATCCCAGGGATGAGAAATAGCCTGTGGGAGGTAGAGGGGAGAGAAAACAGCCTACTGAACAGGGGGCAAGAGGCTGGATAATAAGACACACCAAGGGGTGGGGGGACCTGCTGAGCCCTTGAGGTCCTGGGTCTGTTCTTCTTCCCACAGCCAGCTACCTGCCCAAACCTGGAGCCCAGCTCTACCAGTTCCGGTACGTGAACCGCCAGGGCCGGGTGTGTGGGCAGAGCCCCCCTTTCCAGTTCCGCGAGCCACGGCCCATGGATGAACTGGTGACCCTAGAGGAGACTGACGGCGGCTCTGACATCCTGCTGGTTGTCCCCAAAGCAACTGTGCTGCAGGTGAGAACAGAACCGCAGAGCTACCCTGGGCAAGGGCACAGGGGGATAGCATCATAAGGGGCCCCTTCCCGCTTCCCGCTCCCCTCGCTGTAGCCTCAACCGAAGCCCTCACTGGGAGTTATACAAAGCCTTGCCTTCGAGAAGGTCTCCGTCTAACACAGACAGACACGAACATGTAGGGTAGGAAAGCAAACGACCCACAGGCCAATGTCACTCAAGATTTATTAAGACCATTTTTTGCCTTCCTTCTCCCAAGACTGCATCCTGCCCTGGGCCCTCAGGGAAGATGCAAAGGGTAGAGGGAGGCCACTTGGGGAAGGAATGTTCTGAGGAAGGGGAGGATGAGACCTAGTTCCAGATGAGTGAGAAGTAAGAGCACATGGGTCGGCCCCAGACCTGCACCTGCACCATCCAGTACTGGAGCCACTACCCACACGTGGCTTTTGAGCACTTGAAATGTGATGGGTGTAAATTGAGATCTACTGTATGAATAAGAGACACACTGAATTTTGAAGACTTAGTATTTTTTTTTAAAAAAAGAGGGAATTCCCTGGTGGGCTAGTGGTCAGATTTGGCACTTTCACTGCTGCAGCCCGAGTTCAATCCTTGGTCTAGAAATTTTGATCCCACGTTAATCCACTGCATGCCGCAGCCAAAAAAATACATGTGTACATGCGTGCATGTGTGTGCATGCACATAATTAAAAATTTTAAAAAGAATGTAAAAGACCAGTAATTCTTTATGTTTATTACATGTTGAGATGGTAACATTTTGGACAGATTGGGTTAGATAAAATATTATTAAAATGAATTCCACCTGTTTCTTAATATTTTTCTTAAGTGTCTACTTGATGTTTTTTGCTTTTTAGGGCCGCACCTGAGGCATTTGGAGGTTCCCAGGCTAGGGGTACAATCGGAGCAGCTACAGCTGCCGGCCTACGCCACAGCCACAGCAATGCCAGATCCAAACCGCATCTGCGTCCTTACACCACAGCTCACAGCAATGCTAGATCCTTAACCTGATGAGCGAGGCCAGGGATTGAACCTGCAACCTCATGGTTCCTAGTCGGATTTGTTTCTGCTGCACCATGACGGGAACTCTGAAAATTTTTGATTATATATGTAGCTTCTATAATTTTTTCTATTGGACTGAATAGAAAAGAATTAGGGGGTGGAGGAGATGTTAGCAAGGAGGACTTCCTGAAGGAAGATGACAACGGGGCCAGGTGGGGAGGGAGTACACACCCCCGGATAAGAGGACAGGCCTGAGGAAGGCCCAGAAAGTGGGAACGAATAGTTTGTGATTTCAACAAACTCCTGCCTTCTAGAACCTTCTAAACACATGGAATCAACACAAGAATAGGAAGAAGATGGGTGAGCTCCTACCCACGTTCTGTTCTGTTTTTATTCATTGTTCTCATTTAAACCTTACAACAACCCAGGCTGAGGGATCACATTACACATGAGGAGAGAGACTCAGAGAAGTTCTGTGACTTGTTCAAAGTCATCTTGCTAGTAAACATGGTACTGGAGATTTAAACCCACATCTGGGGGTTCCCATTCTATGAGGACACAGGTTCAATCTCTGGCCTCGCTCAGTGGGTCAGGGCTCCAGCGTTGCAAGAGCTGTGGTGTAGGTCACAAATTCAGCTGGGATCCCGCATTCCTGTGGCTGTGGTGTAGGCCACCAGCTGCAGCTCCGATTCAACCTCCAGCCCGGGAACTTCCATATGCAGTGGGTGTAGACCTAAAAAACAAACAAAAAAAAAACACATCTGTCTGACTTCAGGACAGATATGGTAACATTAGGGGAGCCATCAGCTTTGTGTGGATTGAGAAGGACTTCTACCAAATGAGGGGTTCCTGCAATTGCTGGGCAAAGGAGGGGCCAGGCCTTGGGTGGGAAGACATAAGGGGCTGAGCGTTAGAGTGCCACGAGCTGGTGTGTCCGATGGGCGGTGGGCAGGACTCAGTAGCCCACCAGGCCTCTCCTGACTCACCTCCTCACAGACTGGACTGATGTAACTTCCCAGCCCTGAAATGCATCTGCAGAGTGGTGGACGGGACCTCGCGATGGGCGCTTCCCGGGCATCACCCCCCACTTCTCATCTCGTCCCCTGTAGAACCAGCTGGATGAGAGCCAGCAAGAGAGGAATGACCTGATGCAGCTGAAGCTGCAGCTGGAGGGGCAGGTGACCGAGCTGAGGAGCCGAGTACAGGAGCTTGAGACGGCCCTGGCAACCGCCAGGCAGGAGCACGCGGAGCTTTCGGAGCAGTACAAGGTGGGGGTTGGGCCTTTGGGGGGGGCCTGGGTACACACTTGGGGTCTAAAATCTGAACCCAGTGAAGATAGTAAAGGGGAGGCGTTAGTGGGCTGTTAAGATGATTCTGGCATCAAAGATACAGGTTTGGGAGTTACTATCGTGGCTCAGCAGAAACGAATCTGACTAGCATCCATGAGGATGCAGGTTCGATCCCTGGCCTTGCTCAGTGGGTTAAGGATCCAGCGTTGCCGTGAACTGTGGTGTAGGTTGCAATTGCAGCTTGGATCTGGCGTTGCTGTGACTGTGGTGTAGACCAGCAGCTACAGCTCCAATTCGACCTCTAGCCTGGGAACTTCCATGTGCCACGGGTGCGGCCCTTTAAAAAGACAAAAAAAAAAAAAAAAATAAGATGCAGGTTTAAGGGGTCACAAATAGGATTAAACTGGTTATGAAAGGAGACATGTCCCAAATTTGTAGTGAGGCTCAAGTTCTTGGAACACAGGAATGCTGAGTTAGGATGGAGGTGGCCATATTCACCGGGAAGGGAGTGCTTCTTTTACAAAGAAGGTGACCAGGCAGGAAGTGGATAGTTGAACTTAGGAATTCTCCTCCGAGGCCTTTGTTCCACTCTTTGAGAGATGAGTCTCACCTTCTTTCTTCTTGGGGAACCTTAATTCCAGGGGCTTTCCCGGTCCCATGGGGAGCTCACGGAAGAGAGGGACATCCTGAGCCAGCAACAGGGAGACCACGTGGCCCGCATCCTGGAGCTGGAAGAGGACATCCAGACCATCAGTGAGAAAGTACTGATGAAGGAGGTGGAGCTGGACAGGTGAGGGGACCTCCTCCGACCCCATTACTTCCCTTCCCTTCCTGTCATCCTGGAACCCCAGCCTCCCATTTCAGGCACGCACAACCTGCTCTCCATCTCTCATGGTTTCTCCTTCCCTTCTCAGCCTCACTTGGGGCATTCTAGTTACTAGGGTTATCTTTTTCTGCCAAACTCTCTTCCATCTTTCCTAACCTGTTCTGTATTCCTCACCTTGAGAAATAATCATGGTTACTGTTTGTTGTGCAGCAAAACTAAGCAGGAGCTAGGAGTGGAGGGCTTGGAAGAAAAGAATGAATAGAATAGTCAAGGCAAGAGAAGAGAAGATGGATTTCAGATTTCACCCCAGCAAAGCATGAGATTAGACTCTGTTCTCTCTACTAAGAAATGTTAGAACAGACAATCCAGAAATGGTATGGGATCTCTGACCTGAAAAAAGGTACAAATCATAGAATCTCAGCATTGGGAGGAATGTAAGGTATTTAAGAGGGCACGTGAGAGAAGAGCACTACCTCAGAAGGCGGCCTCTTTCTTCCTTTTTTTTTCCTTTTATGGTTGCACTCGTGGCCTGCGGAAGTTCCAGGGCCAGAGATCAAATCTGCATCACAGCAGCAGCGCAAGCTGCTGTGGTGACCACGCCAGATCCTTAACCTGGTGCACTGAGGATCAACTCTGGCAGCCACTTTTCAACGTCAGACAGCTATCGTTTTTGTTTCTCTTATAATGTAACTACCCACCTATAACTTTCACTCGTTGGTCCTGGTTTAGACCTTTGGAGCCACATAGAATAAATTTCTTCTGCCAGACAACTATTATTTCTACCAAGTAGCACAAATATTGGCCACCTCTCATCCTGTCCTTCAGATTTTTCCAGAAGAAGCGCTTCTTTCATCAAATGACACAATTAAGTTCTTTCATTCAGCACTGGTATAGATTTTTTTTTTTTTTAAAAAAAAAAAAACAAAACTCTTGGAACTCCTGTCGTGGCACAGCAGAAATGAATCCGACTAGTAACCATGAGGTTTCGGGTTCAATCCCTGGCCTCGCTCAGTGGGTCAGGGATTCAGCGTTGCCATGAGCTGTGGTGTAGGTCACATATGTGGCTTGGATCCTGCATTGCTGTGGCTGTAGCGTCAGTTGGTGGCTACAGCTCTGATTAGACCCCTGGCCTGGGAACCTCCATATGCCACAGGTGCGGCCATAAAGGGACAAAAAGACAAACAAACAAACAAAAAACCTCTTTAAAGGCAAAGCCATGCATGCTATCTAAAACCAAAAGTAAAAAGTGAGTTGATCCCTGAGGCTTCTTCAGTCCAGGATATGTTGGTCTTGCCCTGGGCAGATACTAAATGTCTAGGTTCTAAATCATGAAATAGAAAAGTAGGGATCAAATCAAACATCTGGAAAAGATCAGGGACTGTCTAGACAAGGGGTCATCAAACTGTGGCCCATGTGCGAAATCCAGCATGCCACATAGTTTTTTTTTGTTTTGTTTTAATGGTCGAACCCATGGCATATGGAAGTTCCCAGGTGAGGGGTCAAATCAGAGCTGCAGCTGCCGACCTACACCACGGCCACAGCAACGCTAGATCTGAGCCATGTCTGTGACCTACACCACAGCTCATGGCAATGCCAGGTCATTAACCCGCTGAGCAAGAACAGGGATCAAACCTGCATCCTAATGGATGCTAGTAGAATTCATTACCGCTGGGCCAGGACAGTGGCCCACAAGGTAAGAATGGTTTAGACAATTTTTTTTTTTTTTTTTTGCCACAGCGTGCAGAAGTTCTCAGTATAGAGATCAAACCCAAGCCACAGCAGTAACCTGAGTCATAGCAGTGACAGCACTGAATCTTTAACCACGAGGCCACCAGGGAACTCTCTTGACAATTTTTAATGGTTGTAAAACAAAAGAATAATGTTTTGTGATATTAAAATCATATGAAATATAAATTCCATTGTTTATAAATAAAGTTTTATGGGAACAGCCATGCTCATTCATTTACGTATTGCCTATGACTGCATCCATACTCCAGTGGCCTACAGAACCTAAAATATTTACCATTAGGCCCTTTACAGAAACTATCTGCCAACCTCTGACCTAGATCAAAAGTTTATTGGGCGTTCCCTGGTGGGCTAGTGGTAAGGACTCAGCACTTTCACCACTGCAGCCCAGGATCAATCCCTGGTCTGGGGACTGAGATCCTACATAAAGCTACTGCATGCCACAGCCAAAAAAAAAAAGTTTATCATCGATAATGACTGCTCCTTGTCTAGAAAAGACTAGATTCCAGCCTCTAAATTTAGTGAAAACAACTGGGAAGCTATCAGCAGAACATCCCCTAAAATAATACATAAAGAGGAGTTCCCGCTATGGTGCAGTGGGTTAGTAATCCGGCTTGTTTCTGTGGAGGCGCAGGATCCACCTCCAGCCCAGCCCCGTGGGTTAAGGATCTGACATTGCCGCAGCTGCAGTTCAGATTCAATCCCTGGCCTGGGAACTTCCATATATTGCAGGTGCAGCCAAATAGAAAAGCAAAAGTGATACATAAAGATAAAAGAACAGCTGTTTATTCTAGATCATGCTCTGAAACCAGGAATCTTGTGTACTTGGGGCTTAGAACTGGATCCTTTTGGTGTGGGGATTTGAGCACCCCAGAGAGAAACGGAGGCCTGGTCTAGAGGAGCCCCAGCAGAAAAGTCTGAGTCTTTTGCTCCTTCTCAGTGACCACTCTGTTATCTGACATTGCATCCACTACTCACAGGGCTAGAGACACGGTGAAGGCCCTGACTCGGGAACAAGAGAAGCTCCTTGGGCAGCTGAAGGAAGTACAGGCGGACAAGGAGCAAAGCGAGGTAAGGGTTCAGAGCTGGTTTGCTTTCTCAGTTGTCTCTCCAGTGTTTACTGAGTCCCTTCTGACTGCTGGACACCAAAGGGGATAAAAATGTAGAAAAGGCAGTGTGTGCACTCTACTGGGGAATGTTGGGATTAGTCAAAGTGAAAAATTGTGTCACCAGAGACGTATAATAAAGTGTCAAGGTTCCCCATGGAGGTGGATGACAGCACATCTGGTGGATGACAGAAAAGGCTTTTAAAAAGGGCGTAAACTAGCCTGGCACGTTCAAACTTTTTTAGCAACAGTTACATCTTAGGTGCAACCTCTCTGAATGATTAAGAGCCGTGTATTATTACTCTAAATTTACTTCTATAAATTCAAATGTGCAGCATTTACTTATAAAGTAAGGAAAGCAGTTGGATACTTTGATCTATACCAGACTTTGAAATTGGGTTAGGACTGTTCTGTGGAGAACTGTTCTGTCAGCCTCAGCAGCTAATGTGTTTCTGTAACCTGTTGTGTTTGTGCAGTATTGAGAACACACTGAGTCTCATGCATAAACAGGGGCAAATGATAACAATTTTTAAGCTGTCTACCTTGCTATCTCTTTGTCCTTCACTTAAATAGAAGATATGGTGAATGGGAGTCCCTGTCATGGCTCAGTGGTTAACTAATGCGACTGGCATCCATGAAGACAAGGGTTTGACCCTTGGCCTCACTCAGTGGATTAAGGATCCCATGTTGCTGTGAGCTGTGGTGTAGGTCGCAGACACGGCTCAGATCCCAAGTGGCTGTGGCTGTGGCTGTGGCGTAGGCCAGCAGCTGCGGCTCCAATCCAACCCCTAACCTGGGAACTTACATATTCCTCAGGTGCAGTCCTAAAAAGCAAAAAAAAAAAAAAAATCATCCATCCTGTGGTCTGCTGGCGAGAGAATAGAAACCATATATGGCACCGGGTATACAGCCTGAAAGTCTTGGAAAATACTACCGTGGACAGAAATGGGAAAGGCAGGGCCTGGGGTGGGGTAGGAGATAGAATGTGCTGAGTGCGGGGGACCTGCGGCACATCCAGATTGAGTTTTGATCTGAAAGAAAGTGCGAAGGAGTTCTCTTACGGCATAGTGGGTTAAGGATCCAGCACTGTCACTGCAGTGGCTTACATTGCTGCTGTGGGGTGGGTTCGATGCCACGGATGAAGCCAAAATATAAATAAATAACTGGGGAAGCAGATATGGGACATGGGATGCCTAGACTTACATAAGACCCCAGGCTGTGCCCCTGGAGACACTGGGATGTTCAGGATTGGGTCACTTGGCACTGAGAACGCAAGAAGGGCTGGCCAGGGCCCAATGCTCCAGCTTGTGTTAAACCTGACGAGTGGAACCCTGGCCTCTCATCACAGAGGTCCACCACCCTGGCCACCCTCAAATACTTCTGCTTTTCCTCACCTTCTCTCCACCTTCATCAGGCTGAGCTCCAGCTGGCACAACAGGAGAACCGTCGCTTAAATTTGGAGCTGCAGGAGGCCAAGGGCCGGCAGGAAGAGCAGAGCGCTCAGGCCCAGAGACTGAAGGACAAGGTGGCCCAGATGAAGGACACCCTCGGCCAGGCCCAGCAGCGGGTGGTGAGTTGAAGCCCCTGGGCAACAGAAGCAGAGAGTGTTCCAAGGGCTTGTTGTTGATGGGTCTGGGGGAAGAGACAGGGCTCGAGACTCAGCAGCCCAGTCCTGAGTCCGGATGCGCTGGGGGAGAGCCAGGAACCTGGTCACCTTGGTGCTTCTCAGATGACTCACTGGGAGCCCTGATTCCATCTCCTCCTTTCTCCTGAGGCTGAGTTGGAGCCCCTGAAGGAGCAGCTTCGAGGGGCCCAGGAGCTTGCAGCCTCGAGCCAGCAGAAAGCTGCCCTTCTTGGGGAGGAGCTGGCCAGCACAGCGGGAGCCAGGGACCGCACCATAGCCGAGCTGCACCGCAGCCGCCTGGAAGTGGCCGGGGTCAACGGCAGGCTGGCTGAGCTCAGTCTGCACTTGAAGGAAGAGAAAAGCCAGTGGAGCAAGGAGCGAGCGGGGTTGCTGCAGAGCGTGGAGGTAGAGGGCTGGGGGGACCCGCTGGCTACTACCTCCCCCCACATCCCCGTGTGGTCAGATCCCCTGGGAGGAGAGAAACAGGGGTGAGAACCTCAGAGGACCAGGGCTGGGGGGGACTGCAAGTGAGGTACAGTCACCATCCAGGTGTGGCCCTCCCTGTGTGGAGTGTCCAGATCCTGATCTCCATAGCACCTACCTTGGTTACCTTCTTGATTCAGACATTTACCATTCTAGGCACCCGGCCCTGCCGTGTAGTCGATTCCTGATCCCCTCCGTGGGGAGGGGGGGCTTCCTCTTCTTGGGGGCAGGGGTTACAGAGAATGAGGAAGGCAAGAAGGGGAAGTCGCAGGAGTTCCCTTTGTGGCTCAGCGGTTAACAAACCTGACTAGCATCCATGAGGACACAGGTTCCATCCCTGGCCTCGCTCAGTGGGTTAAGGATCCGGCGTTGCCGTGAGCTGTGGTTTAGGTCACAGATGCGGCTCGGATCCCGCGTTGCTGTGGCTGTGATGTAGGCCGGCAGCTGTAGCTCCGAATGGACCGCTAGCTTGGGAACCTCCATATGCCAGCGCCTCCCTTCTCCTTCGCCTTTATCCTCCCGTTTTCCTTTTTGGCGTCTCCTAGGCAGAGAAGGACAAGATCCTGAAGCTGAGTGCGGAGATCCTGCGACTGGAAAAGGCAGTGCAGGAGGAGAAGACGCAGAACCAAGCGTTCAAGACTGAACTGGCCCGGGAAAAGGACTCTAGCCTGGTGAGGCGCCCAGCCACCCGAGGGTCCCGCACCAGGACATCCCCGGGCATCAGCGCCCCTTCCTGTCTTGGCCATGGGCTCCCAGCTGCTAGGTGCTCGCTTCCCTGATGGCCACCATCCCACTTGCACACCTGGGCCCATGTTGCCTTGTCCCTTTCAGCTCTGGGTGCACATTCTGGGCCCAGTAGGGATGACTAGGGAGAATTCTGGAGTGCCCCTGCTGTGACTCCAGCCCAGAGGCAGTCACCCGGCTCCCCACTCAGGAGGCAGAGACTAGGACTCAGATGAGTCTCCCTCGGCCAAGACGAGGGACTCGTGGAAGAAGAGTGACTGGGCCTCCCCTGTGTGTGTCGGGGCGAGCAAAGGCCCAGAGGGTCGCAGTTCTAGATTGTCGTGTCCGGGTCCCAGAGCCCAGGTTCCATCTGGCCCTTTCCCCGCAGGTGCAGTTGTCAGAGAGTAAGCGGGAGCTGACGGAGCTGCGGTCAGCGCTGCGCGTGCTCCAGAAGGAGAAGGAGCAGCTTCAGGAGGAGAAGCAGGTGAGAAGCCAGAACTCAGGGCCCCTGGGTGCCCAAGTGGAGGACGTGAGGGCAGGAAGCTTTGTACCTTCTTGTCACTTCCTGACCTAAACACTGGTATCTGTAAGAGGGCCCAGGGGCTACGACTGGGACTGTGGCTCCTCTAATTAGCCGACTTGGCAGGACAGGGCAGGGTTGCTGGGGGAAGAAAGGGTGTCAGAGGACCCCAGGGGGGTGGGGGCGGGTGACGATCTTCCTTAACGCTTGGCGAAGGCGTCTAATCCTGAGGAACCCAGAGCTCTTTCTGGACGCAGGGGAAGCCTTCGCAGGGCCGCACGTTTCCCCTCTTCCCAGCCTCTGTCTCTCACCTCTTTCCTCCCCACCTCCAGGAACTGCTGGAGTACATGAGGAAGCTGGAGGCCCGCCTGGAGAAGGTGGCAGACGAGAAGTGGAGTGAGGACCCTGCCACAGAGGACGAGGAGGCCACTGCAGGGCTGAGTCTGTGCACATCCCACCCTCCCCCACCCCCACCCCGGTTCTGCTCCCTGGGCCCCAGCCCTGATTAGTGTAACCTTACCCCTCTTCCGGAGGATCCCAGAGCTGATCCCACCCTCTAACACGGCGTCCTTCTTTCTTCTCTGCCCCTCACCTTGCCTGCAGGCTGCCCGGTGGCTCTGTCAGACTCGGAGGACGAGTCTCCGGAAGACATGAGGCTCCCGCCCTATGGCCTGTGTGAGCGTGGGGACCCCGACTCCTCCCCGGCGGGGCCACGAGAGGCTTCTCCCCTGGTTGTCATCAGCCAGCCAGTTCCCATTGCTCCTCACCTCTCAGGGCCAGTCGAGGACAGTAGCTCTGACTCGGTGAGCAGAGAGGGGACGTGGAGCAGGGGCAGGACCAAACCCAAGTGGCCCAGCCTCCAGAGGAGGGAGTCTTAGCCGTACGGGGCTGTCTTTTCTCTTAGGGGAGCGGAAGCCGGCCCAGGCCCTCCTCAAGGCCCCCCAGTGGATACCACCCCAAAACCCAGTCTCACCCAGTAGCCTCACTGCTTCCAGCCCCTCCTCCCCATGCTCATTCTCTTCCTGTCCACCAGCCCCCATCAAAGCCCTTCTCCTGCCCGCTCATACTGCAGCCCTCCATTAATTCCAGCCTAGGAGTTCCCGTCGTGGCACAGCAGAAACGAATCCAGCTAGGAACGATGAGGCTGCAGGTTCAAACCCTGGCCTCGCTCAGTGGGTTAAGGATCCCGCGTTGCCGTGAGCTGTGGTGTAGGTCACAGATGCGGCTCGGATCCCGCGTTGCTGTGGCTGTGGCGCAGCCTGGCCGCTGTAGCTCTGATTAGACCCCTAGCCTGGGAACCTCCACATGCCGTGGGTGCGGCCCTAAAAAGACAAAAAAGACAAAAAAAAAAAGAATCCCAGCCTAGACAGTTTTTCCCTCACCTGGCCCAGTGAGCTGCCCCCCCATCTTGGGTCAGCACCCCAAACTCAACCCTATCCCTTTGGTGCCCAGGAGGCTGAAGATGAGAAATCAGTCCTGATGGCAGCTGTGCAGAGTGGGGGTGAGGAGGCCAACCTGCTACTTCCGGAGCTGGGCAGTGCCTTCTATGACATGGCCAGGTGAGTGCCAGGGAGGGAGGGCAGGAGGGAGGTGGGAGGATGCCAGCGGGGAGGGCACCCAGGTGAACAGTCCTGGCCGAGAGGAAACGAGTTCCCCTGTGGAGCAGCAGGTTAAGGGATCTAGCAGCGGCTAGATTGTCACTGCAGCGGCTCAGGTTGCTGCTGTGGCACGGGTTCGATCCCTGGCCTGGGAACTTCCATGTGCCGGGTGCAGCCAAATAAAAAAAGAAAAAAAAAGGAGATATAGTCGTGTTTGACACAGAAAGTGACCCACCGCCCCAAATCAACAGGTGCCTTCAAGTGACCCTCCCCCATTCCTATCAATGCACATGTGCGCTCAGAGGCCCTGCCTTTAACTGGCTTCTGTGTTCTAGCACCATCTTCCGAAGAGCCCAAATTGCCCTGCATCCCCTCTCTCCTGCCCCTACCCCTTCCCCTACCACCAGGTAAGTACGTAGGCTCCATCGGGGGAGGAAGGGAGGTGACCGAGGCCCCTAGGGACAGGAACAGAGAGAAGACGGGGGTCCAGCCTCCATCCGGTCACCCCTTAGATGCTGTCCCTCTTCCCTGACCTCCCTGCGGGACCTCTTGGATGGAGGATTCGGATGTCAGATTGCCCCCCTGCCTTCCCTTTTCTCCAAGGCAGGGGGCAGAGTGGTTTTAGCATCCAGCCCCCAGCTTTGCCTGCATGTGAG
>PVHT021183647.1:3768695-3858484 GCA_004024745.2 Catagonus wagneri
GGGGGGGGGATTGGGGGGGTATAGAGAAAGAACGAGAGGCTGGAAGAGGGAGCCACCGCGACGCTGCATTAGGAACAGGGTCACCTGGGAGCCCAGGTGTGTGGGTCCCTCTCGCTGAGGTCTGCAAGCCAGGAAGGCAGCGGAGCACACTGACCCTCTCCTCTCTGCCTGTCTCTCTCTAGTGGCTTTGCGGTGGGTCCCTTGTCAGAGGCCGGCCCTGGGGGCCATGCCACCCCCGCGTGGAAGGAGTGCCCTATTTGTAAGGAGCGCTTCCCAGCCGAGAGCGATAAGGATGCCCTGGAGGAGCACATGGATGGACACTTCTTCTTCAGCACCCAGGACCCCTTCACCTTTGAGTGATCCCAGCCCCCTCTGCCAGTACATGCACAAATACACACTCACACACATGCACACACTCATGCATAGACCCGCGCTTAGATTTCACGCCTCTTTTCCAACATGCTCAGCTCCATGATATTCTGTTGCCAGAGAGCCGCTCGTATGCGGTTTCATCCAAGCTCTCCAGCTTCACCCTCTCCTTCCTGGCTCTTCTGTCCAGGCAGGGGCTCCTTCTTGGGAGCAGTGGCTGAATTCACCCCCTGAAAGCGGTTTTGGAGGAACCAGGATAGAAGAGGCCTTCTCCAGGGGCGGAGATGGTATCACCCACTCCTGGTCCTGGTTGCTCAGTCACTCATACTGGCCACTGCCCACCCCCACCACCACCGCATGCACACTCACACACTCACACACACGCTCCCATGCCCCGAAGCCAGTTCCCGGGGCGCCACACCCTCCCTCGTTTGGGGGTCTGTGTTTGTTTACCAGAATTTTCTCTGGGGCCCCCGTTGATCTCACGACCTCTTCAGGTCTCTTCCAGTTCTGAGCTCCCCTGGTTCCTCCTTCTGCTCCCCACTGCCTTCTGCACCCACCCAGCCCTTTCCACACCATTAGATGTTAAGTTTGGAGGTTTCTTTTGTATTTTTGAGGTTTTCTGTGATCTATCTCCTGTCCCTCTCTCCTACCTGCATCCCCCTCCCCCAGTCCTCACATGGAAATCAATAATGCACTTGTGCCTTCTGTGAGAGATGGGGGGACAAATGGTCCCAGGTGTCCCCACTTCCCAGCCCTCCCTCCCACTCCAGGTTTCCCCTCAGCAATAACAGCGTCCCTCCACCATCTCCCTCCCCCTACCTGTAGTTGGACAAATATATTTATATGATATGTATAACTATTCTAATAAAAATGTGTTCTTATCTTGAGGTGTGTCTAGAGCAAAGAAGGTCAAGACCTCTGGCTGGGCAGGGAAGGGACATACACACACACACACACACACACACACGCCAAAGCTGCCTCCTGGCGCCTTGGCAGCACCTTGGCATGCTGGCCACCTCCGGTGAAAAGTGAGCAGGGAGGGACTTTTGTCTCAAGGGGGAGGGTCTGGCTTGGGCAATATTGCAGTTGCAGGAGGGGGCAAACTGAGGGGGAAGGGGAGGGTTTAGTCCCTGGGGTGGGGGCAGCGTGGGGCCTGGGGTACTGGGCCAAGGTGCCAGCCTCGGAAGTGGGAGGAGGTTTCCACCGCTGAGACCTTCCCTCCAAAGCAGCCACCACTGCACCTTGAGCCAAAGGAAAGGCATTGCTCCTGTTAAGAATACCTCTTCGAGTATCTGCTTTGTAAAAAAATGCCCTAAGCCCCCACCTCTAAAGATCATTTGAATTCCTCCCATCCCTGCCTCCCTCTCTCCCTCTGTTGCTGTCCTCACACACCCCGTATTTACGCACTGACTCCACTGTCACCAAAGCACATTCATCCACTCTAACTGGCTTCACAGTCTAGACACACACACACAGCATCATAGAGCATGTAGTAAGGACCTGTGTGCTCCCCGGGGCTCTCAGCGATGGCCGACACGAGCTGTGCCTTTAGCCCCCCGTTCCCCATCCCCGTAGCAGCCTTATCAGCTACCCTCCATTCCCTCCAGGGCCCCCGGGTAGGCCACCCCCACTGTTCCCTCTCTCCATCCACCTGAAACCCTCCTGTTCACCCTCCTTGCAGCCCCACCTGGATGACATCTTACATCCCTTTTTCCCTCACATCGCTGTCTCCTAGCAACCCCATCTCATTCCCTGAATCCCTTCCAAGGAAATTAGAGATAATGGATCTCTCCTCTCTCCATCTCAACTCCTCTTTATTGATCCTCCTTTAATGAAAGTTAATTATAACAATGATTTAATTAATAGAATCCCTCTCTTCCTTTATTGCTTCCCGTATTAAGACTATTAATAAATACGAGCTGGGCTGACAGAGGCATCGATCACCCGCCCGGGATTCCCCCATCCCTGCTTTTTCCCTCCCCTTTATCCCCTCCCTCTCTTGGCCTATAAACTTGCCGGGGTAGTGGGGGTTAATCAGAGAGGAATTATGAGCCAACAGCCCCAGCAGGAGGTGCATTTAATGAAATCACTTGTGATTTATGTCTGGGGGAGGTTGGGGAGGGAAGAATCTGGAACCCAGACATCCTACTTCCAGAAGAGTGGCCCCCTGCTATTGCAAAAGAGGAGGAAGGGAGACATAAAGAGAGACCAGAGCTTTAACTGCCACCCCACAGTCCCTGCAAAGCCACACACACCCTGACGGGGGAGCCACATAAGTACCTGCCCAAGGCCACCGACACAGAGGCTGCCAGACTAAAACCACTTATAAGGACTGCAGCGTGGTTCGTTCTCACCTTCTTCCTTTCTGCCCAGGCCAGTTTGGGGGGCTTTTTTTTTGGGGGGGGTTGTTTTGTTTGGCAGCGCCCACAGCATGCAGAAGTTCCTAGGCCAGTGATCCAGCCCACACCACAGCAGTGACCTGAGCCACAGCAGTGACAACACCAGGTCCTTAACCAGTAGGCCACAAGGGAACTTCCCCAGCCCAGTTTTGCTTCACCTTCCCAAACGTGCCCAGCACTTGCCTCCTCCATGAAGTCCCCCTAGGCCCTGAGAAGGCTCCTCAGTCTGGGTATCTAGAACTTCCAGCCACTCCTTTTTCTGCTCTTCATATGTCTTCCAGTGTCCAATGTGCACCTTCATTCAGACTGGGTGTTCCCCAGGAATTTAGAGCCAGGTCTCTGCCTGACTTATGATTTGCCTGCCTTAGGGTTGGGGGCATGACCCCTGACACGGGGAGCTCAGGGGAGAGTGACCGGCCTCATGGACAGGGAGGGAAGAGAGCTGGGTTCCAATCCGAGTTCTTTCTTATTCACAGTGTGGTGTCGGGCATCTCAGGCTTTCCACTCTCTCCCTGTTGTAATGGATCGTCTCTTTCCCCCTGCTTCCCAGAATCCTTGCAGAAAATCCTTGAGACCCTGGTGTAAAAAGAAAAGCCAGGAGTTCCCGTATGGCTCAGTGGTTAACGAATCCGACTAGGAACCATGAGGTTGCGGGTTCGATCCCTGGCCTTGCTCAGTGAGTTAAGCATCCAGCGTTGCCGTGAGCTGTGGTGAAGGTTGCAGACGCGGCTCGGATCCCGCGTTGCTGTGGCTGTGGCAAAGGCCGGCCGCTACAGCTCCTGTTAGACCCCTAGCCTGGGAACCTCCATATGCCGCGGGTGCGGCTGTAGATAAGGCAAAAAGACAAAAAAAAAAGGGAAAAGCCAGACAACGTCATAGCAAATGGAACTTGGGTGTCGGTATATGGCAGGAGATGAATGGATCCAAACACCACTCCCCAGTTACTGTTGGGGAAACTCAATGGCTGCCTGTTAGCGACAGGAATGCAATGCAGGCCACTCAGTGCCCCAGCCCAGCCTTCACCAACTTGCTTTTCCACTTCTTATCCTACCCTAAGGAAGCCCAGACTCCAGTTTTCCAGAATCGCTCCACAAAAAGAGACACTGCTTTTGCAGGCCTCTGAACACATGCTTGCCCCTCAGCTCAAAAGACACCACCTCCATGAAGCCTTACTTGATTTCCTTCCTTGTCCTCTGAGATACCACATATAAAACTTTGTAAAAATTCACTATACCATGATGACAGGTTTTTCTTCTCTCTTGACTAGAAGCAGCTTAAGGGTAGGTTCTGTGTTTGTACATCTCATGACCCCAAAGCCCCGTACAGAGACTGGCACGTAGGGCCAAGTCCTCCAAGAATATTTTTTTAATTATTGTAAGAAAATATTTCATACATACAAAAGAACAGGTTTATGTTCACATACAAAGGATGAAGAAGAATAAAACACACATTACTGGACTTACTAACCAGGTTTTTAAAAAATTACCAAGGAGTTCCCATCGTGGCTCAGCGGTCAACAAACCCAACTAGTATCCATGAGGAGGAGGGTTCGATCCCTGACCTCACTAGGTGGGTTAAGGATCCAGCATTGCCATGAGCTGTGGTGTAGGTCGCAGACTCAGCTTGGATCCAGCATTGCTGTGGCTGTGGTGTAGGCTGGCAGCTGTAGCCTCGATTCGACCCCTAGCCTGGGAACCTCCATATGTCGCAGGTGTGGCCCTAAAAAAAAGCGGAAAAAAAAATTACCAATACTGTTGAAGTGCACTGTGTAGTCGGAAAGAATTGGATGTGATGTCGGTTGGGATAGAGGTATTTCATGCATTAATTCAGAAAAACTTTATGGAGTGTTTTTTATGGGTCAGTTGCTGGAACTAGAGATGGAACAGTCAAAAGCCGTGCCCTCAAAGAGCTCACGGTCAAAGTAAATCAACAAACAGAAGAAAGCCAGATACGCAGAGTGTTCTGTGGGACCACAAAAAAGGGGTACTTCCCCAAGGCTGGGGGAGACAAGGCTTCTCGTTGGTGACGATATGGGGGCTGAGTCTTAAACCATGAGTGTATGTGAGCCAAGCGCATGCAGGCAGGTGGAACAACATGGCCAAGACATAATTCACTCAGAAATCTCAGCACTGGAGAGTGAGGATGGGACCCAGTGTGGGCAAAATGTGCTAACAGACATTTACTCATAACTTTACTCAACAAACTCACCGAATGCCCACCGTGTGCCAGATGCACTGGGAAATAGCTAGAACAGATAGGAATGCCTGCCCTTAAGGATCTTACACCCTATTGCCAGACCATGAAAGTCTGGAGAAAACAGTTAGGAACCTACTGACATAAACCAGGCCAGGACACTGAACTTAAACATTGTCAAAAAGAAAAGAGGTGGAATTCTTTTTTTAAATTTTATTGGAATAGAACTGACTTACAAAGTTGTGTTAATTTCAGGCGGTAGACTTGTTTAAGATGCAAATTTAGGAGTTCCCATTGTGGCTTGGTGGGTTAAGGACCCAACAGTTGTCTCTGTGAGGATGCAGGTTCCATCCCTGGCCTTGCTCAGTGGGTTACAGATCCGGCTTTGCTGCAAGCTACAGTGTAGTTTACAGATGCGGCTCAGATCTGGTGTTTCCTGTGGCTGTGGCATAGGTTTGCAGCTTCAGCTCGGATTCAACCCCTAGCCCAGGAACTTGCATATGCCAAGGATGTGGCTGTAAAAAGAGAGAGAGAGTGTGTGTGTGTGTGTGTGTGTGTGTGTGCAGAATTGATGGGACTTGATAATCAGATATAGGAAGTGAACAGAAGGAGTCCTCTTGATCCCAGGTTTCTAGTTTCAATGATCAGATAACCAGTGAGGCCATTCAGCAAATTAATAATACAAATGGAGAAATTATACATGGAGGGAAAACATGATCGGTGCAATTTTGTCTTGTTGAATTTCCAGTGACTTTGGGATCTTTCAAAGGAGAGAGAGAGTAGCCAACTGGATAGATATTTAATTCTGGAGCTCAGGAGGGTTTGGAACTGGAAATAGAGACTTAAGATCCTTGAAAATAAAGGTGATACCGATGAAGAAAAGATTACCCAGCTCTCCCTGAACGAACAGTGAGAAGGTAAGTGGGTGCAGCAGATGCAACAGAACGGCCAGGAGAATTACCCCTGTATTCCACTGGTTTAACAGCAAGAAGGTCACTCTGGCTCAGCAAGAGGCACTTAAGGAGAGCGTTGCTGGTGGAAGTTATGGTACAGCTGGACTTCCCAGAGCCTGCAGTAGATACTCTGCAATAGATACGCAATTCTTCTGACCTGGGAGAATCGGGACCATGCCTCCAGACGCACATAAACAAAGATTCCTAAGTCAAGGTGAAGGAAAATCAAGGGCCAGAACCAAGCTATCTGGATAAAGCTCCTTCTGCCTGTGACCCACCAGGTGCAAATCAGGCTCTAAGCCTCTGCTGTCCACTTGTGGTAACCACCGGCCACATGCCACTACTGCATACACGAAATGTGGCTAGTATGAAATGAGATTTGACAAGCGCAAATTGCATAACAGATTTTGAAGACTTAATACCAAAAAAAAAAATGTAAAATAATGTTATACTGATTGCATGTGAAGTGATTAATATTTTGGATATATTGGGATAAATAAAATGTATTATTGAAGTTAGTGTCTCCTAGTTCCCTTTTACTTTTTAAAATGTGGCTACCAGAAGACATTTATTTATTTATTTATTTATTTATTTATTTATTTATTTATTTATTTATTTTGCTTTTTAGGGCTGCATGTGCAGCATATGGAGGTTCCCAGGCTAGGGGTTGAATCAGAACTGTAGTTGCCCACCTGTGCCACAGCCACAGCAACACGGGATCCAACCTCATCTGTGACCTACACTGCAGCTTACAGCAACGCCAGATCCTTAACCCACTGATCAAACCGATATCCTCACGGCTACTAGTCAGGCTCTTTACCACTGTGCCACAACAGGAACTCCTGGCTACTAGAAGATTTAAATCATCTATGTAACCCATATTAAATTTCTACTGCACAGCACCAGCCTAAGCCCTGCAACTGAATATGAACCCCACAACCTGGGTACCCCTAGATTCTTGCGAACTCCCAACATCCACCCTAGCAGGAAGATAAATGCCTAGAATACCCAAGACTGCATTCTATGTGCCACACCTATGTCTCAAGCTCCCAACGCCATGATCCTGGCAGGCAAGGGATTCTGGCACTTAATGCCCCATCTCCAGGTTTCTCTGTCCCTCTCCCTCCTTCTCCAGATCAGTTAATAATCAAGTGAGAGCAGAAATGTCCTATTCTTACTCTCAGAAATGTGGTTTTTTTATCCTTCCAGCTTAGGGTCCAGACTCTCACCCCCAACGCTAAATTTAGAAGCCATATCTTGGAGTTCCCTGGTGGCCTAGTGGTTAATGATCTGGCATCATCACCACTATGGCACTCGTTCAAACCCTGGCCCCAGAACTTCTGCATGCTGCAGGCAAGTCCAAAAAAAAAAAAAGGAAATAAAGAGAAGAAGCCATGTCTTCTCCCTGGTTCCCTCATTTCTCAACTCCTTCTTTGCCTTTCTAAAAATCTTGGGAATCTCTCCAATTGGCAGAAACACAAGGTTGTGACCATCGCACAGCCTTTAGAGGTCTCCAGACCTAATCTGTCCTACTTCCTAATCATGCGACCTGGAGCAAAGTACCTCACCTCCCTGAGCCCTCATCTGCAAAATATAGATGACGCCAACCTGGAAAAGTTACTCTGATGACTAGATGAGGTCAGATGTGTCAAAGGCCTTGCACAGAGCCCCACCCACAGGAGTTACTTTGTTATTTGGGATTTCCCACTTTGCATAGTGCAACTTACTCCTGTATATCTCGAGAACAAGGAAAAGAAACAACAAATTCAGGTTCAAATATATAGAACCTCAAAACCAAAAAGTTGTTTAGAGATATATTTCAGTGCAGAAATTCCCTGAACTACATCCCTCGTTGGTAGTCATCCAACCTCTGCTTAAACATCTCTAGGGGCCATTCATCGGTTCACTCAATAAATAAGAGCAAGGCACTGCGGGAGCCACAAAGAAGGGCAGACACAGATCTTGCTGTTAAGGATCTTATTTACACATGAGCAAAAAGGCTAAATAGAGAAATTGCTATAACATAAGGTCAACGTGGCATGTGCCAATTGAGGTGCCATGACGGGGATCCAACAACCTTACAAATTAATTCATGAGCAAAAAGTATAGCTCTAGTGTTAAAATTCCTCCCAAATCTCAGATCTCAGTTCTCCCACTGGTTTCACCAAAAATGGAAAAAGATGCTTCCACCCTAGATCAGGGGTCATCTTTAAGGAGGACATTTTTATAATGACCTTTAAAATTCCAGGAGAGTTCCCTTCATCACTCAGTGGTTAACGAACCCGACTAGGATCCACGAGGTTTCGGGTTCGATCCCTGGCCTCGCTCAGTGGGTTAAGGATCCAGCATTGCCATGAGCTGTGGTGTAGGTCAAAGACCTGGCTTGGATCCCACGTTGCCGTGGCTGTGGTGTAGGCCGGCAGCTGTAGCTCCGATTCAACCCTTAGTCTGGGAACCCCCATGTACCGTGAATGTGGCCCTAATAAGCAAAAAAATAAAAAATAAAAATAAAATTCCAGGATGAAAAGACTAGAATGGATGGATGGGAGCACAGAGGTGTGAGAACTGGATTTGCTGCAACATCCTCCAGCCTCTTCTGTATCAGAATTTCTGGGAGGGCCTGCATGTCTACCCCACCCTTTCGTACTACCAGCAAGTCCTGGCCCCTGGAAAGCCCTGCATATCCCTACTCTCAGGACTCTCAGTTTTCCTGTGTGCTTTTCTCTTCCTTTTCACTCCATCTCTCTTACATTTTTTTCCCATCTTTTATCAGTCTCTGTATAATTTATCTTTGTGTCCATCTCTGTTTCAATCTGTCCCTCTCAACATTTCAATTTCGAGTGTCTGTTGTTCTTGAGGTTGTTCTGTCTCGGTCTCCCTCCCTTTTACTCTCATCATTCTTGATTTTTTTCGGTCGGTTTCCATTTTCTGTCTCTGGCCTTGCTTTCTCCCCAGCTGCCGCAATGCCATAAACCCAGCCGGCCCTGCAGCAGGCAGCCGCCAATCACTGGGCTCTAGGAGATGAGGGGAGGGGGCTGCAGAGAGAAGGGGGCTTGGGAAAGCTGGGGCGCTGTTGCTACAGCAGGGGAGGGGAGAGGCAGAAAAGAGCAGAGAGATGCCACTCCCAGAAGGCGGCCACCGCTTTCCTACAGGGAGCAGACACCTGGCCCCTCTTTCCCTCGTGAAACACAGTAACCTGGGTCCCTCTCCTGTATTCCCCAAATCATAACTTCTCATTCAAAAGCACAGGCCACAGATCATTCCTCCAGAGATTTGCCTCCTCCCTCATTCTTAGGTTCTCCCAAGAGGAGGGAGCTAAGGGACCCTGCGGGTCTGAGAATGCTTGGGACAAACACTTATATGAACATTGGGACAGTGAAAGGATGGTCAAGACAGGGTGCTGAGAAGGCACTGAGAGGAGGGAAACTCTTTTTTTTTTTTTTTTTTTTTGTCTTTTTGCCTTTATCTAGAGCCGCACCGCGGCATATGGAGGTTCCCAGCTAGGGGTCTAACAGGAGCTGTAGCTGCCGGCCTTCGCCACAGCCACAGCAACGCGGGATCCTTAACCCACTGAGCAAGGCCAGGGATCAAACCCGCAACCTCATGGTTCTTAGTCTGATTCGTTAACCACTGAGCCACGAAGGGAACTCCGAGGAGGGAGACTCTTAATTGGCCAGGGTGAACCAGAAGATTGGGCACGCGAGGCTTCTTACCAGCTCCCTGCCATCCCTAAAGCAGGACTGACAGCCAGAATCCCTGGTCCCTGGTCCTGGCTGGAATGGGCCACATAAGTGGCAACTACCCAGCTCATCAATAGGAATCTACAGGACCTGGGGAAGAGGAGGGGGACTAGAAAGGGAAAGGAGGAAAGGGGAGGGATTAGCCAGAGATTTTAGGAGAAGAGCAGAAGCGGAAGAACATTCCGGCCTGTTAGGGCACCAGGAGACAGGCCCAGCAAGTGGTAATTCCTGGTGCGCCGGCGACCCCTGCTGGCCACGCACACCACCGCCTGGAAGAAGAGAAGGAGCAGCCGGGCTGCGTGAGTCCCTGTGTGGGTTGAATGTGACACTGCGTTTTGTGAGCAGTTACCGTACGGCAGTGACGATGTCTATAGCGCCGCCCGTGATTCCGTGTGGGCACCCCTGGGTGGAGGCAGTAACGTGACCAAACACAAAAGCTACAAAGTTCAGGATCTGAACTCCTGGCTCCCCTGCGGAGAATCTGGGTCCCTGGGAAGGGTGAGGTCTTTGAACCCAACACACTCCTCACTCGTGAGGCTCTGTTAGTATCCAAGTAAAATTAACCCATCCGAGTTCAGGGGCGAAAGTGTGGGCTTTGGAAACAGACTTCCCAGGGTTAAAATCCTGATACCCTTTCCCAGCAGTGTGACCTCAGGCAAGTTACTTAACTTCTTTGAGCCCAATTTCCTTACCCTTTGAGCCCAATACCAATAAGTATTATTGTAAGTGCACAATGATACTCATCTCCCATGGTTATTGTGTTTAGCACAGGGCCTGGCAATGGGAAGCATTTAACAGATGCTAATTTTCTGCCTCCCTCTTTCTTTGCCTCCCACCCTCAAGGTCAGGCAGGGATTTCAAAAGGCAAATAAACTGAGGATAATGTTGACAATGAGGATGGTGGTGGTTTATATTTACATCACTCATGGAAATCACTTTGAACATATTTTTAATACATGGCTTTTTTCCTTTTTGTTAGCCAAACACATCATGATCATGTTTTATTGGGACAGAGATATCCTGATGTTATGGCAGGTATCTAGAAGGACGGCCTTATGAAGTGATAACAAGGCATGACAAATCTTTCTTTATTGTGATACATTTTCATTACTCAGGTTAATCAGGAATTACCCATTAGAACAACGGCTTAAGATAAGTACATGACAGTCATCTGTGGAGATCAGAATCTCCTGATTTTCCAATGGGTATCTAATTGTTATTGCTGTTGTGGGGGGACGATTAATGCTTTGATTGAACTGGTCTTAAAACATTAGAATAACTCAAGGAGCTATGACAGGCAGTTTGAAATAGGATATTCTGAAATTAAAAAGAAGACGGATTTCAATTCTGCCAAAGAATAGTCTAATCGTTACAGGCTGTCCAGTGACAGAGGCACACTGCTCATGAAGTAAAGAGCTCCTTTTTGGCAGGAGTATTGAAACAGAAGCTGGCTGACTCCCCGGCAGGCTTACTGTGAAAGAAATCTGGGCTGCAAGGAGATGGGATAAGAGGCCCTTTGAGGTCTCTCCGCAAACACCCTCCAGTGCATAATGAATACTTGGCTTGGTAGAAGCGTGGTTCCAAATGACATTACTGCCATAGCCATGGTCATTGTTTGTCACCATGGGGTGGGATGGGGAGGAGAGTAATAATAACAACTGTATTCTTTCCCTATCTGAGACTGTTCTTCCCACGCAAAGGCAAGATTCCAGGATTGTTTCCTCTCTACCCTCCCCACAATCCTCTTGATTTTTTGCGGTTCTTTTTTTTTTTTTTTTTGGTCCCCTTGGCTTAACAGGATCCATCCTTAAGTATCTTAAAGAAAAACCTTGCTTTTAACAGAGGCTTTTTCCTGGAGTTCCCATGGTGGCTCAGTGGAAACGAATCCGACTAGGAACCATGAGGTTGCGGGTTTGATCCCTGGCCTCGCTCAGTGGGTTAAGGATCCAGTGTTGTCATGAGCTGTGGTGTAGGTTGCAGACGCGGCTCAGATCCCGCATTGCTGTGGCTGTGGCGTAGGCTGGCAGCTGTAGCTCCAATTAGACCCCTAGCCTGGAAACCTCCACATGCCCCAGGTGTGGCCCTAAAATGACAAAAGACAAAAAATAAATAAATAAATAGGCTTTTTCAGTCTTTTAGTTTTCTGCTTCTAAGAGGTGGGCAAAGGATGGGGCGGGGCAACTGACATTTGTTGAGTTCCAATTTGGTGCAGATGCTATAATTTTTGCATTTAAGAGACATGTGTATCTGATTTCGTGCAAATAAATGTGTGCGTATGATGTTTTGTGAATGTGATGGATCTGCACAAATGCTTTGCTGTTCAGGCCCCTCGGAGGGATTTTGGTACCTCGCTGCCTGTGAGGGAACCTGTGTGCAGCTCCTCCAAGGATTTCAGTTCCTTCTGTGTGTACACAGACTAGGCAAGAGTTATCCTTCTGGCTTCAGGATCTTTGTGCAGGATCCCAGTTTTGTCCCTATCCTGGGCTCAGGGTGTTATCACATCGGGATTCATGTGCCTCCTTGCCTTCCATGTGCTCATGATTGTGTTTTCCATCTTTGTCACAGTGCATGCAGATCCCTGTGCCCAGCCTTCCCCACATGAAGCCATGTGTGCCCCACAGCCCCTCCTCCCACCTCTTCGAAGAGTCCTTGGCACCCTCCCCTCCTGGCCACCCCCACTCCCCACTTTCCATGCCAGGAGAGATCTAATTACACAGAAATTAGTACAGAGAAGGATCGTTTGCTTTTATGGCATCAGCACCAGGGCAGCTGTAAATCTGGGGCTGCTGCTGCAGCCGCTGCTGGGCACTATGCAGGCTGTAGGGGGGCTCTCACCTCTGCACTCCCCCTCGCTCCATCTCTGCCCAGCTGTCTGGGGCTTTACTTAAGCCCAGGACCCCCAAAGCCTCCATATATGCCCATCTCCAGGGGAAGGAAGCCTATCAAAGGAGAGGGTGTGGTCAATCAGAAGATGACACATACTAGGTGCTCAATAAATGTTTCTGAATGAGACAAGGGTTAATCCCAGCAATGCTTACTACTACCCAGCTACCCAGTTCTGGTGGCCAAGAGATGAATAGTCCTACTAAGATTTCTTTCAAAATATTGAATACTTACTAGGTGGTCTTCACTTTCTTGTGAACTCAGATGAAGTATATGGCACAATCAGTCATCCTGGCTTCCACTTTAGAGATCTTGAATTCCTTCTCAGGCAGTATCAGATCATGAAGACAGCTCAGCGTTCAGATCTTGATTCTCCTATTTACCAGCCAAGTGATCTTGAGTACAACACACACAGGTACACACACACACACACACACACACACACACACACACACACACACACCTGATCCTTGGTTTCCTCATCTGTGAAATGGCAGTCATAAAACCTACCTTTCAGGGTGTTGTGAGACATCCCTGAGAAAGAAGTGAGCCAACAGGAAAGTGGTCCGCTACTCGTTATTATCACTGTTAATCTCTTTTGAGCTAACACTTCCATTTTCCCACCCCCTCTTTAGCCTTTACCCCAAACAACTCTCCCTCAAATACCAGCACACGATTTGGGTCAATAGGATATGCAGGCAGGTTGTGCTCAACCTAGAATGAATGTTTATGGTAAGAGTCTTAACTGAAGCCAGGGGTGAAGACAGGTGACTCAAACAATCCTTGGGCACCTGAAGACACTGTTTCACCCATGACCAACTTTCTCCAAACTCCTACACTGGCAATGATTATTTTGAGCACTATTATTTTCATGGAGGGTATGAATTTGTTCCTTGGGGTATTAGAGAGTCTTATAAATGATGGAGTAGAAAGAATTAAGGATTTAAGGAATTGGGAGAGAACAGGAACTGGGAAACTGGGGTGGAGACAGGAGGCTTAAGCTCCTCCCAGAGCAAGGTCAACGGGCCCTTTAGGGAGTAGCCAAGACAGAAGCCAAATGCCCAGGCTCTCCATTTCCTTCCAACACAGTCTCCAAAACCAGAGACTTCTCTCTCTGTCCTCTCCTGTTCTGATGTCTCTGACCCAGGGACTCAGCCAAGAATTTCTGACTTTATTCCCATGTGAATAACCCTGGAAAGCTCTAAACAATGTGTGGGCCAAGAAGGGAAGCTCAGAAGAAAGAGAGGATTATTCCCCCTTTCCCCATCCCAAGGCTGCCCAGATCTCCAAGCACCACTTGGACTGCACCCCCCACACACACACCATTCAGGGGCAGGAAGAGCTGGCAGGAGAAAGCTGAGGCACATCGTCTGCAATGGGCCTCTCATCCCATGATCTTCGTCCCAGGGAGGGTGAGGATTTGGCGTGAAGGGCAGAGCGGTTGGGGGATCTCTGGCCCCCGCCTCCCCCCACCCCCAACCCCAACTCAGGCTGCAGTCTCTCCTCGTTGTAGCAGAGCGAGAGCAAAGGGACGGGCAGTAAAGATGAGTGATGGCGCGGAGACAAGCAGAAATACACCATCATGAAAATGCTAATGACTCCTTGCTCTCTTTCTTTATGGTTGGAGTAATACAGACTTCAATCATAAAAACAATCTCCCAACATTTTAATGGGCTCCATCATGCCCGCACTTGTCGGTATATTTGAAGAATAAATCACCCTCCCCGCTCGGAATGAATTCGCTGTCAAACTCGGCTCCCTCGGAGAAAATGGATGGGGAGCGAGGATGGAGGGGTTTTTTTGGGGGGGAGTGAGGAGTCCTCTCTCCCTCTAACTCCCTCCTAAAACTGGGCTTTAGATCGTTGAGCGAGATGCCTGGATCCTGAGTGGGAGGAAGAGGGCGGTTGGGAATTTGGTGGAGCTGAGCCAGAAGAGAGGGTTTGAGGCCACAAGGGGCAGGGACTGAGGGGCTCCGCACGGCAAGAAGCCGCACCTTGGTCAGATGTGGAAGAGAGAGAGGGGCAAGAACTGTCGTGGCACTGGACGGAAGGGACAAAATCGTGACATTGAAAGAGAAGGCCAAGAAGATGCAATAAGCTTAAAAACCCGCCTTATTTTTTGTGTTATTTGGACGAATTTCTGTCAGACTAGGCCTCAGACAGAGGAAAAAGTTTGAGATATCTCTTTGGAGGAAGAGGAGGTAAAGAGGGCAAGAAACATGCTCAGGAGTTCCGGCTCTGAGCTCGCAGGTTTCAGCGCCATAAGCTACAGGTCCACGTTGCTGCAGGGGCTGAGTCCCTTGGAAATTCTCATTTCCATACAGGTGGCCGTCAGCCAATGAAAACTTGGGATGCGCACACAGCGAACAGCCAATCCCAGTTAAGGATGAGCCAAGCGGCCAGACCTAATTGCATCTTGATTGGTTGTGATGTTGCTAGGCAGAAATGGGTCCTGGAGATTGAGGCGGGCAAGACCGAAGAGACAGGTGGATATGAAAAGATCTGGAAACCTAGAGTCCTGGATTGACATTTTTCTTCCTGTGCTCCTTCATTCTTAAAGGATTAATGGGGTCAGGGAAATGACTCTCCCTTTTCTCCTCCGTGGTGGGACAGAGCCAAATAGTTTTCATATCTTTTCCCCAAAACACCTTCGGAGAAATCTGGCTACTTCGAAGGTCTTCTAAAACAAAAACTCCCCAGGAGATATTCCACCCTCACGCTCTGTCTTCCCACTAAGGAGGTCCTTTCTGGGGCCTCTCCTCAAGCCTCCTGACTATAGTTTAAGACCAATTTTCTCTAACATGCTCAGGGATCGGAGAAATCTTGCCCACACGTTCTTCTTTCATACCGCAAGATCCAAAAGAGTGGGAGCTTTCCCTACCTCCTAGCCACTCCATCACGACCCAAGGGTGCTCCACAAGCCCGGCTAGGAGTCAAAGTGGCCATAACCTTCCGCCAAAGGGCTGTATGGTAGCATTCCCAACCTCGCAGCTTCTGCGCCTTTATTTGCATCTCATTTGCATAAACCTGGTTCCCGAAGACCCCCCCCCCTCCACCTCCAAGCCAAATTACTGGTCTCTGCCCAGCCTCGGCCCTTCTCCCCGCCACCCTGCAGTTCCTCTCCCAGTGCCTGACTCGCCCTAGTCCTCTCACCAGCGCGCTCGCCCCCACCCCAGCGCACCCCCGCCTGCAGCCTCAGCTGCCGGAGACAGCGCGCCGGAGCTTCCCGGGAGGCAGGAGCGGACGGTGGGGAGAGAGGCGGGGTCTGCCGCCGGGAGTTGCGAACCCGCTGGTCTGAGCTAGACCGTCCGCGAACAATATGCCACCATTTAAATCCGAACACGCGCCAGCCGCCGATTCTGATGTTAATTCGGGGATGATTTAGGGGGGCGGGACGGAGGGGCGGCTAGCCGCCTCTCTGTCAAAGTGCTGTCCGGGGGCTTAATATTTGTAATTGAAGCTGATGAGGACTCCGTCTCTGTTTCCACTGATAAAAAAAAAGGCAGGGAGGGAAAAAGAGCAACTAAATTATGGGGCCGGGAGAAAAACATGATTAATCAAAGGTTTGAACTGTCGCCGCGTTCGAGGCCCAGTAAATCTCGCCCGGCCGGGGCCTGTGGAGGCCGGAGGATAAATCTGAGCCGCCCAGTGTTTGCCGCCCCTTTCTGTTTGCCTCTCGGTTAGCACGTCAATTAATTCCATAATTGGATTTGAAGAGATGTCAAGAGATTACCGAGGGGGAGCTGGGAGCAGTGGGTGTGGAGGAAGGGGCCCGGGGATGGCAAGAGAGGAGAGTCCACGGGTCAGGTGTGAAGGGACCTGGAGAGGCGGACCTGCGCAGAGGGCACTCACCCCGCTCGCGAGGAGGAGACCCCGAGAAGGGGAGAAGGGCGGCTGGGCTGTGCGTTACCCTCCTCTATGGTTCCCGCCCCCCCTCTCCGTACACCTCTCCCTCCAAGAAGCTTTCCCGTATTTTCTCAATTCTGCCCTGGTGCCATCACCCCTTTCCTAGCTCTGTTCTCCATTTGATGGGTGTCCCTGTGTGAATTCATTTGTAATTGTTATGCTCTCTTGTAAACAAAGTTTAACGATTCCTGGGTCCCCTCTTCTGGTTCACTCTATCCAACCCAGAGATCCCCCTTCCCAAAGCCTGGGGGTTCCCAGAAAGGCAAGTGCCAAGACTTCCTTTTGGATCCCTACCCACAGTGGCCAGAACAGGATTTTTATCCTCACCAAACATTCCTTCTCTCTCCCTCTGCGGCCCCCCCCCGCCCCCACCGCCATCACGCACACTTAGAATTATGACCTACAATCAAAGCTACATTCTGCTTAAGGAAAATACTTTTACAAACCCATCACATACACATGAAGACGGCAGAAGTAGATGCTTCAGAAATTCAGCCCTTCAGTAGCCTCAGATGGATCCCTTAAAAGGGTGGACTCATCTCCCAGGAGGGAAGTGATATTCTCACTCTCCCTCTTCTCTCTCTCTTAGGTTTGGGTTTGGGGAGAGATCTTGCTTTGATACTTAGGGGATAGGGTAAGATCGGAAGAGAAATGACATCTCTGTGTGTGTGTGTGTGTGTGTGTGTGTGTGTGTGTGTGAAAGAGAGAGAGAGAGAGAGAGAGAGAGGGAGAGAGGGAGAGAGAGAAAGACTGGGAGAAGGAGGGAGAGAGAAAGAAGGGCTGGGGTGGGGGAAAACGATTGATTCCTCCCTGGTCTTTGCCAAATTTTATGCAGGGATGGAGAAGAAGGTTGAAAAAATGCATATGGGGGAACATGCAAATGATTCTGGAAAATGACAAAAGAGAAATTGGAGGCTGGGGAAGGTGGTGAGGTCAGGGACATAAAGATCATCCCGCCAGGTTGCCTGGTATTAGCGCTCTAGGAAAGGACAACTAGCAGGCACTCCAGCCCGAGGTTGCCCTGGTATGAACACACAGTTACCCTTGATACACAGACAAAGAGAGACTACGGAGAGAAAGCCAAGTCAAATAAAACCATGAGGGGTGCAGCAAACCAATTTTTATTTAAGCATACCAATTTAAAACACTGACTGATGCCAACAAAAGCCATGCACATTTGTTCAGATAATTATCATCCTTTGTCTGCATACAAGAGAGGAAAAATTCCATCTATGAAGGGACAAGATGAAGGATTTGGGCAGTTTTGGTTTCTTTCTTTCTTTTTTTTTTTTTTTGTCTTTTTGCATTATCTAGGGCCGCATCTGCGGCATATGGAATTTCCCAGGCTTCGCCACAGCCATAGCAACGCGGGATCCGAGCCGCGTCTGCGACCTACACCACAGCTCACGACAACACTGGATCCTTAACCCACTGAGTAAGGCCAGGGATCGAACACGCAACCTCATGGTTCCTAGTCGGATTCGTTAACCACTAAGCCAGGATGGGAACTCCTGGGCAGCTTTGGTTTCTAAGTGGAGAGTCTCCTCAGAGAAGCCGACCTTCAAATCAACTCATACCTGCTCTTTTATGTTACCAGGTCTCAATCGCTTGTCTGTGCTGATCAAGCTCTATACTCAGAAATGACCTGGACCCACCCCCTGCCTTTTGATTAGTGCCTGGTCTCAGCTAGGTGCTTGAATGTACCCACGGTAACAAGCATTCCGTATACTGGGAAATATCTTTGTTTACACCTAGGAGTTGAGAAGTTCCCACTGTGGCTTGGTGGTAACCAACTCAACTAGTATCCATGAGGACGTGGTTTTGATCCCTGGCTCCACTCAGTGGGTTAAGGATCTGGCGTTGCAGTGAGATGCGGCTTGGATCTAGTGTGACTGTGCTGTGGCGTAGGCCAGCAACTGCAGCTCCGATTTGACCCCTAGCCTGGGAACTTCTGCATGTGCAGCCCCCTCCACCACCACCACCAAAAAAAAAACAGCTTAGGAGACTTAGAAGTTGAGGGATGGAATCACAGGGAGAAATCGGGTCCCGGGATCCTTCCACAGCTCACTCTATACTCTGTCAGCCAAGTCATTCATGAAGCCATCAAGGTCTTCATACATAACTTCTCAAAAAAGGGTATCTGTCTCATGAATGAAACAATATCACCATCTGCCTCTGATACTACAAGGAAATGAAAGATAAGATTTAGGGAATCACTACCAGATTTAGGCAACTGAGGCTGGTGGAAAGAGTACAGGACTTGAATAAGCTTCAAGCCTGGTGATCAGGAGTTCCCGTTCTGACTCAGCAGGTTAAGGATCTGACATCTCTGTGAGATATAAGTTCAATCCCTGGCCTCGCTCAGTGGGTTACCTGCATTGGCACAGCTGCACCATAGGTTGCAGATGAAGCTCGAATCCACAGCTGCAGCTCCGATTCTACCCCTGGCTAGGAAACTGCCATATGCCACAGGTGTAGCCGTTTAAAAAAAAGTGAGAGAAATGGAAAAAAATACTGGTAATCAGAAGGGGCTGAAGACCAGACAGTTGAGATGACTTCTGCAGGTCACACAGGAAGCAGAAGGCAGGCCCAGCTCAGGAGCTCAGCTCCCCACTCTCCCAGTTCATTGTTGTAGAAGCACATCTGCAATCAGACTTTCCGGATTCAAGTCCTGTCTTTTCTGCTTTCTAGCTGTACCTCAGTTTCCTCTTCTGTAAAGTGGGGATTATAATCGTTCCTCCTCATAGGGTTATTGTTTTGGGGTTTAGATAATTCGTGGGAAGAAATTAGCAAAACCCCCAGAACATCCTTTTTTTTTTGGCTTTTTTTAAGGCTGCACCAGCGGCATATGGAGATTCCCAGGCTAGGGATCTAATCAGAGCTATAGCTGCCGGCCTACACCAGATCCACAGCAACGCAAGATGTGAGCCACGTCTGCGACCTACACTGCAGCTCACGGCGACGCCAGATCCTTAACCCACTGAGCAAGGCCAGGGATCAAACCCGCAACCTCGTGGTTCCTAGTCGGATTCGTTAACCACTACGCCACGATGAGCAAAACCCCCAGCACATCTTAAGTATCTAATAATAGCTGTTTTATTATGATAGATGGACCCAGTTCTCATAACTCACCAGCCCGAGTGTCACAAATTGGCCAAACGCATTCACCAACGCCTGTAAAATGCTTTGTGGTTTCATCACTAGGCCTTAAGGCAAGGAGTAAACACTGCCTTGAAAAGACAGTAGGCTCCCCTGTTTGATGCTGCTGAAGAGTACTTCTCCCCTCAAACCAGTCTCACACCTTTAACTCTGCTAGACCTAGGCTCGTATAGGAGGGGTACACCTAGAACAGCTGTATCCGGGGATGGCTTTCTGTTAGTTCATTCACTCATTCAGTCATGCGACTTGAAAAGCAGCATAGTTCATCAATCCATCAAACCTATACTGAGGAGCCATTATGTGCTCAACACTTTTATAGGCAGTTTTCAAACCATAAGTCCATTACTAGCTCCGCTAGTGAAAAGGATATATATATGTATATTTCTTCTTTGTATCCCCAGCACCTGAAGTCCCAGTTTAGGCACATGGGGACTCAATAAATATATATTAAATGAATCCAAGGACACTATGGGAAATTGAAGAGAATAGAAATGTTGTCCCTTCCCTTAATAACTTTATATTCTCATTGGGGAGACAAGATTTACACACATTAAAAAGGTAAGAGAGGGGTTCCCTCGTGGCACGGTGGATTAAGGATCTGGAGATGCCACTGTAGTGGCCCAGGTCGCTGATGAGGTGTGGTTAGGTACCTGGCCCAGGAACTTGCACAAGCCACAGGCGTGTCAAAATATGAAAAATTAAAAAAATTGTAGAAGGGTAAGAGAATGGGAGTTCCCATTGTGGCTCAGCAAGTTAAGAACTGAACTAGCATCCGTGAGGACACAGGTTCAATCCCTGGCCTCACTCAGTGGGTTAAGGATCCAGCATCGCTGCAAGCTGCTGCATAGGTCACAGATTTGGCTCAGATATGGCATCGCTGTGGCTTTGGCGTAGCCTTCAGCTGTGGCTCCGATTCGACCCCTAGCCTGGGAATTTCTGTATGCCACAAGGGGGCTATAAAAAGAAAAGAAAAAAGGTAAGAGAATAATACAAAACAGGAAACATATTAAAACCATGACTAAGTTCTGGGTGATATAGACTAGAAAGAGCTCAGAAAAAGTGGGGAGGATTGTGGGCAAGGATGCTTACCATGAGAAGAATTAGGCCTAAAATAAAGAGTAGAATCTGGGAGTTCCTGGCGTGGCGCATCGGAAAATGAATCTGACTATTATCCATGAGGATGCGAGTTCAATCCCCGGCCTCACTCAGTGGTTTGGGGATCCGGCATTGCAGAGAGCTGTGACTTGGCTCAGAACCCACACGGCTGTAGCATAGGCTGCAGCTGTAGCTCTGATTTGATCCCTAGCATAGGAACTTCGTATGCTGCAGGTGCAGCCCTGAAAAGCAGAAAAAAAAAAGGAAAAAAGAGCGTTCCCGTCGTGGCTCAGTGGTTAACTAATCCGAATAGGAACCATGAGGTTACGATCCAATCCCTGGCATTGCTCTGTGGGTTAAGGACCCGGCGTTGCCGTGAGCTGTGGTATAAGGTTGCAGACACGGCTCGGATCCCGCGTGGCTGTGGCTGTGGTGTAGTCCACTGGCTACAGCTCCGATTAGACCCCCAGCCTGGGAACCTCCATATGCCGTGGGTGCAGCCCTAGAAAAGACAAAAAAAAAAAAAAGAGTAGAATCTGGGCTGTCACTGAAACCAATACAAAATTATAAGTCACCTACACTCCAATAAAAAGAAATTTTTAAAGTAGAATTTGGGTAGTTCCTGATGTGGCTCAGCGATAACCAACCTGACTAGTATCCATGAGGATGTGGGTTCAATACCCAACTTTGCTCAGTGGGTTGAGGATCCAGCATTACCGTGAACGGCACGATGTGGGTCGCAGACATGCCTGGGATCTGGCGTGGCTGTGGCTGTGGTACAGGCTCGCAGCTGTATCTCCTATTCGACCCCTACCCTGTGAACTTTCATATGCCGCACATGTGGCCCCAAAGAAACAAACGGAAAAAGTAGAATTTGGAATGTCTGAGGAGAGAGAGCACTCCAGTTGCAAGAGTAGCAAGAGTGAAAGCATGTGGTAAGAATCTATAAATGTTCAGTAACAATACAAGATCAACTTAGTAAGAGAGCCAGTCTCTGTGTTTGACAGACAGACTCCATCTGTGTTTGCAACCATATGTTCTCTGACCATGCTCCTAGTCCCCAGGAAATTATGTCTGGATTTTCTATTCTTGCAGATTATTCACACCTTCTTCTCTTATTTTAACCTGAAAACCAAGAATCAAAACAGTAACCAGCTGCCACCCTCAGCAAAACAAACAGATTGTAAAGGCAATTATGCTATTACCATTTCTCATTCATCTGCATACAAGACAATTTATGTGCTTCCTCTTTCTTCCACATGGCTCCAGCCCGAGCTGGGATTACTGCTGTCTAGATTATTACTGTTTTCTTTACAAACTCCTTTTTTCCTAGATCCATTCCTCCCAGAAAATACCTTCCTAAAAAAAATTCAGAAGTTCCCATCGTGGCTCAGTGGAAAGAAATCTGACTAGCAACCACGAGGACAAATATTCGACCCCTGGCCTCGCTCAGTGGGTTAAGGATCCGGCGTTGCCGTGAGCTGTGGTATGATCGCAGATGTGGCTCGGATCTGGCGTTGCTGTGCCTGCAGTGTAGGCCGATAACTACAGCTCCGATTCGACCCCTAGCCTGGGAACCGCCATATGCCGCAGATGCAGCCCTAAAAAGACAAAAAAAAAATTTTAATTCATATTTTTTCCCCAGCCTCCATAGTTACTTTGAGAGAAACATGTGGTGAGTGGGAAGAAAAACAATGTAAACTGAGTGGTGGTTATTAAATATCAGGTGCTTTGCATATATTATCAAATTTAATTCTAATTTAATTCTCACAATAGCCCAATGAGTTAGATATTATTATTGCCATTTATTTACTTTTTATGTTTCTTTTTTGGCCAATCCGAGGCATATAGCATTTCCAGGCCAGGGATTAGATCCGAGCTGCAGTTGCAACCTAAGCCACAGCTGCAGCAACGCGGGATTCTTAACCCACTGTGCCAGGGAGGGAATCAAACCTGAGCCTTGGTGCTGTAGAGACGCCACCAGTCCCGTTGCACCACAGTGGGAACTCCTATTGCCATTTTACAAGAAAGGAAACAGGCTCAGAGAGTTTGCCCAGGTTCAAAAAAGAGTAAATATATATCAGAATAGGGATTTGGGAGTTCCCGTCGTGGCACAGCGGTTAACGAATTCGACTAGGAACAATGAGGTTGCGGATTTGATCCCTGGCCTTGCTCAGCAGATTACAATCCGGCATTGCTGTGAGCTGTGGTGTAGGTCACAGACACAGCTCGGATCTGGCATTGCTGTGGCCATGGCATAGGCCGGCAGCTGTAGCTCTGATTCGACCCCTAGCCATGGGTGCAGCCCTAAAAACAAACAAACAAAAAAAGCAGAAAAAGAATAGGGATTTGAACACAGCCTGTGTGATTTCAGAGTCCATGCCCTTATACGTGGCAAAAGGGACCTCTACCCTGGGTACTTGTTTTAAAGGGCCTCTTCCTCCTCCAGGATAACATTTTTTTGTTGTTTTTACCACATCCGTGAACTATGGAAGTTCAAGGGTCAGGGATCCAACCTACAGCACGGTAGTGACCTGAGATGCTAGGGTGACAGCAATGGATCCTTAACCTGCTAAGCCACAAGGCAACGCCCAGGGGAGGATAACTTAAGGCCAAAAGGATGTGCTCCCTGCTCCTAGACCACACTCCAGTTGCCAGGATGTCCTGCCAGGCAGCCCCAAGCCCACTGCCTGGACCTCTTCCTGGGGTCCAGTTTCCTGAAACACAGAAGGAGCTGCTGGGGAGCTCACCACCAGCCCAGCTGGCCTGGAGTGCGGATGGAGCTTAGATATGAGGCTGCCCCGAGCCAGCCCGATGGTGCGAGGCCCCTCAGGTTGTGGGACAGAGCCAGGACTAGCAACAGAAACTAAGGGTCAGACTGGGGGCTGGAAGAGTCCCAGAACTCTACAAATAAATCTCCCAGCAGATACGGATAGATTCGTCAAGATAAGAGCGTAGAACATGTTTTATTTAAATTTGTTAGCTTTTATTTACAACTTTTACATATTTAGACATTTAGTATGTAGGCTATACCCTTTATCCTGCCCCGGGGCCATGCAAATATCAGGGGTGGGCCTGCTCATCTCACTATAACCCTCTGACTCTTGTCCAGTCAGGGAGTGGCACCACTGAGTGACCCAGGCCAGAAAACCCAGCACCACCTTCATCTCCCCTGTTACTGAGGTCTAATTTCGTTTGTTTGTTTGTTTGTTTGTTTATGTGCCCTCGGCTCAGCCCCACCCACACGCGCCCACCAGGAACAGTTACTGGGGGTTATTGGTTCTTTCTTTCTTCTAAACCTCTTGAGGAGTTCCCGTCGTGGCTCAGTGGTTAATGAATTCGACTAGGAACCATGAGGTTGTGGGTTCGATCCCTGGCCTTGCTCAGTGGGTTATGAACCTCTTGAGCTCTGCCTACTTCTCTCCATTTCCACTGTCACCGCTGAGCTCATCCATTACTATCTCCCACCTGGATTATGACAGCCTCCTCCTGTGGCACTCTGGCCCCCTAGTCCTGCCCCCCTTCATCCATTCCCTACACTAGACTTAACAATGATCTTCCTCTAATGCAAAGCTGAGCTTCTCAAGCTCCTGTTTAAATGACTCCTGGCTGCTCTCTGGATAAACTCCAAACACTTTTGTTTGATGCCCAAGATCCTTCAGGATCTAAACTCTACCAACCAGTCTCTGCACCCTGCTGCACTCACAACTGTTCATTCTGACCGCACTGAATTTCTTTTTTTTTTTTTTTGTCTTTTTTGCCTTTTCTAGGGCCACACTTGCGGCATATGGAGGTTCCCAGGCTAGGGGTCGAGTCGGAGCTGTAGCCGCCGACCTATACCACAGCCACAGCAACAGCAATGCCAGATCCGAGCTGCGTCTGCACCCTACACCACAGCTCACGGCAACGCCGGATCCTTAACCCACTGAGCAAGGCCAGGGATTGAACCCGCAACCTCATGGTTCCTAGTCAGATTCGTTAACCACTGAGCCACGACGGGAACTCCCACACTGAATTTCTTAAGCCCTTTGTGGAAGAAAACACTTAATACCTCTCCTCAAGCCTTTGTTCTCACAAGGCCTTCTCTGTGGGACATCCTTCCGTTCCCTCCTGGTACAGGTCACATATGTTGCAAAAGTCACCTCTTCCTGGAAGCCTTCCTTGTCTACTACTTCTCAGGACTGGGATACATGTCCTTCATATGCGCTCCCACAGCATCCAGTGCTTACCCATCTTTTAACACTATCCTATTGTGTTGAAATTCTTTGCTTTTTTTTTTAAGGGCTGCACTTGCGGCATATGGAAGTTCCCAGACTAGGAGTCAAATCAGAGCTGCAGTACCAGCCGATGCCACAGCCACAACAACTAGATCCAAGCCACATCTGCGACGTACACCATAGCTCATGGCGATGCCGGATCTTTAACCCACTGAGTGAGGCCAGGTATTGAACCTGAATCTTCATGGATACTAGTCGGACTCATAACCCACTGAGGTACAACGGGAATTCCCAAAATTATTTGTCTTTTAATTCTCTATATTTCCTGCTAGACTAAGCTTTTTAAGGGCAAGGATTCCAACTGATTCACTATTCAATCATTCACAAAATTTCTGCTGAGAATTATGTGCCAGTGTCTCTTCTAAATGCTGAGCATATTGTGAACAAGGCCCATGACTAGTGGAGTTTATTATCTTTTAGTGGGGAAAAAGGCAATAAAAAGTTTTTTTTAAACTATGATAAATGCTAAAGAGAAAAATGAAGGAGGATAATAAGATAAAGAAGGGAGTTCCCATTGAGGCTCAGTGGAAACGAACCCGACTAGTATCCCTGAGGATGTGGGTTCGATCCCTGGCCTCTCTCAGTGGCTTAAGGATCTGGCATTGCCCTCAGCTGTGGTGTAGGTCACAGACAAGGCTCAGACCTGGCATTGCTGTGGCTGTGATGTAGGCCGGCAGCTGCAGCTCCAATTCAGCTCCTAGCCTAGGAACTTCCATATGCCTCTGGTGCGACCCTAAAAAAAAAAGACAAAAAAAAAGAAGAAAAAGGGAAGGTGGTGGCTACTTAGATTGGCTGGTCAGGAAAGCCCTCGCTAAGGAGGGGATATTTGTGATGAGACAGATGAAATAAACCAGAGAGTGAGTACAGTCTGGGAAAAGAATGATCTGGGTAGAAGAAACAGCAAAGGTCCTGAGAAGGAACAAGTTTGGCGGGTCTGAGGATCAGTGGGAGCCTAGCGCAGCTGAACCCTGGAATTTTTTTCTGTGAGAAGTGGAAAACCATTGGGAGGTTTTAAATTACATGCTCTGATCTCCTTATTTCTTTTTTCTTTTTTTTTGACTTTTTAGGGCTGCACATGTGGCACACGGAAGTTTCCAGGCTAGGGGTTGAATTGGAGCTACAGCTGCCAGCCTAGAAAACAGCCACAGTAACGCGGCAGGATCCCAGTTGCATCATGGACCAACACCACAGCTCACGGCAATGCCTGATCCTTAACCCACTTATTAAGGCCAGGGACCGAACCCCCATCCTCATGGATACTAGTCAGGTTCATTACCACTGAGCTGCAACAGGGAACCCCTGATCTGCATTTTAAAAAGATCACTTTAGGAGTTCCCGTCGTGGCGCAGTGGTTAACGAATCCGACTAGGAACCATGAGGTTGCGGGTTCGATCCCTGGCCTTGCTCAGTGGGTAAAGGATCTGGCGTTGCCGTGAGCTGTGGTGTAGGTTGCAGACGCGGCTCGGATCCTGCGTTGCTGTGGCTGCGGCGCAGGCCAGTGGCTACAGCTCTGATTAGACCCCTAGCCTGGGAACCTCCACATGCTGCGGGTGTGGCCATAAAATGACAAAAGGCAAAAAAATAAAAAAATAATAAAAAGATCACTTTAGCTACGTATTGCATGGAGAGGAGAGCATGGCTGGACCAAGCTGGAATCCGGTAGACCAGCTGAGAAGACACTGCAGTGGTCCAGCATTTGTCAGGGGCTTGGGCCCAGCTAGATCTTGGAAGTGGTAAGAGATTAACAAATGTGGGATATATTTGTATTCTCAGAGTCTAGCATGATGTCTGGCTAGACATTCAATAAATATTTGATGAATGAATTAAGAATTAATTAATCCAACTAAATGGGGACTCTGAGCTGGAGCTGAAATCATCTATCCTTCAAGCCACTACTAAAATACCAACCCCTCTACAAACTGGAAGTAGATAGCTGCCACCGACAAAGAATCAGGACTAGGCTATATGTATTTGTTAATTCCTAAAAATTCATCGGGAACTGATATATAACCCAACAGGAAAATGGGCAAAAGACATACATGAATAAGTATTTCACAGAAGAGAAAACATGAGTGGCCAATAAATATATGAAAAGATGTTCAACCTCACTATTAGTAAGGCAAATATAAATAAATATAAATTCAAATTACCATTTTACATCCAAAAGATTGACTAGACTTTCCCACTGTGGTGCAGTGGGTTGAGAATATGACTGCAGGGAGTTCACATCATGGCTCAGCAGTTAGTGAACCCAGCTAGTATCCATGAGGACGCAGGTTCGACCCCTGGCCTCGCTTAGTGGGTTAAGGATCTGGTGTTGCCATGAGCTGTGGTGTAGGTCACAGATGCGGCTCGGATCCCACATTGCTATGGCTGTGGTGTAGGCTGGCAGCTGCAGTTCCAATTCGACCTGTAGCCTGGAAACCTCCATATTCTGTGGTTGTGGTCCTAAAAAGAAAAAAAAAGAATCTGACTGCAGGAGCTCAGGGTCACTGCAGAGGTATGGGTTCTATGCCTGGCCTGGCACAGTGGGTTAAAGGATCTGGTGTTGACACAGCTGCAGTGTAAGTTGAAGCTGCAGCTGGGATTCAGTTCTCAGACCAGAAACTTCCATATGCCTCAGATGTGACCATAAACAAAATTTTTTTTTTTTTTACTAAATACCAAAGTTGATCCAAAGTTGATAAGGATAGGGTAGCAACCAAAACTCTAAAATACATTAGTGAGCATAAATATTGGAAAACAATTTGACCTTATCCAGAAAAATTGAAAATATTCATATACTACAACCTAGCAACTTGTGTATTAAGTACCCTGAAGAATCTCTTGACCACGTATATCAGGAGAAGTGTTCTCAGTAGCATTGTTTGTGATAGCAAAAACCCAGAAACAAACCTAAAATACTCCTCAATGAGGGAATTAACCCGCAAATTGGTGGGCTATTATACATCAATGAAAGTGAATAAACTACAGCTACCTACGCCAACCTGAATGAACCTTAGAAATATAATGTTGAATGAAAAGAGGAAGAAGTCTACAAACAATATGATATCACTCTTAGCATGACAGGAAAAAAAAAGACCAAAATAAGCAATGTGGTTAAAACATGAGGAAAAAATCTTAAAATGATAAGCACAAAATTCATGACTATAGGAGGGACACATGTGGGACCCCTGGGTGGTATGAGTAAATTTTTTTTGTTTCTTAACCTGGGGGTTGTTTAATGGATGTCCATTTTATTATCATGCTTCATAATTGTTTTTGGTTGTGCCTGCGGCATGCAGAAATTGCCAGGCTAGGAATAGAACCAGTGCCACAGCAGTGACAATGCCAGATCCTTAATCTGTTGAGCCACCAGGGAATGACTGAGGCAAGGATTTTTATCTTATTTTGTTCACATCTGTGTTCCCAGCACCTAGAACAGCACCTGGCACACAGTACAATCTCAAAAAAACACACAAAAAATCTGTTGAATAAATGATATGCATTAATTGCATTCTCTTATGTGATTCAAATATTTGAGATTTTTTTAAATAGAAAAAAAACTAATTTTTCTTGGTCTTTTTTATTTTTAGAGCCTGCGCCATATGGAGGTTCCCAGGCTAGGGGTCAAATCGGAGCTGTAGCCGCTGGCCTACACCACAGCCACAGCAACGCCAGATCCTTAACCCACTGAGCAAGGCCAGGGATAGAACCCGCAACCTCACGGTTCTTAGATTCGTTAACCACTATGCCACGAAGGGAACTCCAACAAAACTAATTTTTAATCATGGTGCCCCCTTGATCATTCTAGCTGGAAGTCATGCTGCCTCAACTCCTGTAACCCACATAAGCTTTTTTTTTTCTTTTTTCATTTTATGGCCACACCTGTGACATACGGAAGGTCTGATTTGGCTAGGGATCGAATCAGAGCTGCAGCTGCCGGCCTACTCTACAGCCACAGCAACATGAAATCCAAGCCAAATCTACAACCTACCCCCACAGACTGCAGCAATGCAGGATCTTTAACCCAGCGAGCAGGACCAGGAATCAAATCCGCATCCTCACTGACACTATGTTGGGTTCTTAACCCGCTGATCCACAATGGGAACTCCTGTGCTTCCTTTTTTATTCGCATTCACAATATGTAGTGTAACACCTCACACGTAGTAGATGCTCAGTTAATATTGGCTGATTACCTGAAGTTACAAGAGACAAGGGCAACCAGCAAGAACAGATGTATGCCATTTATATTTAAACTAAAAGGTAATTTAGTCATCATCTAGCGTTTTCCTACCATTTGCAGCTGAGAAAACCAAAGTTGAGAGAGGGCAAGTGATTTACTTACTCAAAGTCACATAATTAATTAGTAATAGGTCCCAAATCTAGATTCAGATCTCTAACTTGCTGAACTTAGCTCTTCACAATATATCAAAATGACTTTTATTTTCTTTTTTGTCTGTGTGTTCCTTGGCTTGGGAGCCAAGAAATGGCAGGGACCAAATCTGTTCAGTTTGTTTCTAGGTAAATATGTGGGGCATGTACAAATTCATCTTACAAAATCAAAGGAACTTAGGTTCTTCCCAGCAAAAACTTGTTTGGCCATCCCTCTGGCACCAACCCTCCCACTGATCCCTCTCTTGGAATCCTGGATTCTAATGACCCTTTTCCTTCCTCCATCTACTGTTTTCTTTCTGCAGGAGGAGGAGGGTTTACTGATGGCTCACAGTCCTGCTGTCCTGGGAACTGATTTAACAAGAGAAAGTAGAAAATCCTTCAGTCAGGGGAGTTGCCTGGTGGACTAGTGGTTAGGACTTGGCACTTTCATAGCTGTGGCCCAGGTTCAGTCCCTAGTCTGGGAACTGAGAATCCCACATCAAGCTGTTGCATGCCATGGTAGAAAGAAAGAAAGAGGGGAAGAAAGAAAGAAAGGAAAGAAAATCCTTCCATTAGTGCTCACCAGCCCTAGAAGCTTGAAATTAACAATCATAAATAAATAGAGCATAAGATCCAAGAATAGTCCTTATTGGTAGTACAAATTTACCAGTTCAGCTATGCACAACTGCCTGTTTATCAGAAAGAAAGAGAATCCTAGAAAGTTAATAATGGATAGAATTCAGGGATCACCCACTTCTCTTGATTTTTCCGTGTGAGGTCACTGAAGCTTTGAGAGATGAAGTAGCTTGCATTACTCGGCTAGTTAGTAGCAGGGCTGGGACCAGATTCCCAGTCTCCTGCCTCCAAGACAGCCGTTTTTTCCACGCCCCATGCTGTCAACATGTGCATCTAGCAAACTGCATCATAAAGTAGCCTCGTCTTAAACCACTGGGAATGAAAAACAAATTATTTGAACCCTTCCACTTTTCTCTGGCACTTTTTTCCTTTGCATTTCTGTGTCCTAGTCTCTCTCTCTCTATCACTCCTATGTTTCCCTCAGTAAATCCCTCTCTGTCTTTGGGTTTCCAATTGAATGGTGGCACGCCTGCATAATTCCCTGGACTTTTCTTCTCTAAGCAATTGTGTTTCCAGTCCAAAGGCAAACATGCATAAAGCCCATCAAGACTCTTTCTTGGTGACCTTTGTGGAAAAAAACTCTCAGAATTTCTGTATGAGAGGTGTTGGAGCTCCCTCCTAGCCTATCCAGTCAATTAAAATGAGTCTCTGGCCCCTCCGAGGGTTGTTAACCAATGCTAAGAAAGAAAAGATCAATCTCATTTCTTCGTCACCACTGTGCAGGGAGGCTGCTACCCAGTCAGAATCCACCACTAACGGTCATTAGAAAAACTGGCCAATCAGGCCAACCTTGCTACATGGTCTGGTAGGGGAAAAAAAAAAAAAAAAGGGATTGATTGGAAAATATAGTTCCGGCTCCACACCCTTTCCTTCCTGGAGCCGTTTTCCCTCAGCGAAGTAAGGGAAGGACTCTTGCCCAAGCTCTTGGTTAAGAAGAGACCCTTAGATGATGTCCTCTTGAATCATCATATTTTGTTATCTTCAGATTCTTCCCTCCACACATACCTCAACTACTTTTTGTAGTCTCACCCCTATGGATTTAACTTCTGGTTTCAGACCTGATAACAATAGCCCCCAGGATTCTTAGCCCGCCCCACAGATCTCCACCTGCTAACCTGTCAAATAACTTCTTATGTGTGATTTATGTAGGTGAAAAAAATTCAGTAAGCAATAGTTGAGTCTCTCGGGAGATATCATTGCAAGGAGCTTGCAGTAAAATCTCTAGGGAGCAGAGCAGAACCTAGTTGCAATCCTCCCAAATATATTACTACTACTACTAAAAACCAAAACAACCATTTTTATTAGTATTACTAGCATTTATTAAACTCTTACTGAGTTCCAAGCACCTTGCTAAAAGCTTCACTTTTTTTCTTTTCTTTTTCTTTTTTCCTTTTTTTGCTTTTAGGGCAGCACTTGCAGCATATGGAAGTTTCCAGGCTAGGGATCAAATGGGAGCTGCAGCTACTGGCCACAGCCACAGCAATGCATGATCCCAGCCAGTCTGCCATCTACACCGCAGCTCACTGCAGTGAGGGATCCTTAACCCACTTAGCGAGGCCAGGGGTCCAACTCACATCCTTTTGGATACAAGTCAGGTTCTTTACTGCTGAGCCACAACGGGAACTCCCAAGCTTCACATATATTATTCCAATATTTGCTGCCTAGCAAGCACTATTATTATTTCCAATTACATAAAAGAAAATCGATATGGAGGGGTTAAACCGCTTGCCTACGGTCACACAGATTTGGGAACCCAAATGTGTGAATCTAGAGCCCAGCACTGAATGGGGGTAACGGAGAATTCAGCATTGCAGACTATGACAACTTAGCCAAGGAGCCAGCTTTAGCTCCCTCACGGGCGCCTTCTCCAGTCCTCCTTTGGGATAGTTAGAGATATCTGAGAGGGATCTAAATTGTCGCAACAAACAGCTGCAACAACCGGTTAGTGGTGGGGCTTTCAAGAACTGTGGACTTTTTGTCTCCGAGGTTCCGAAGCCCAGAGCTAAAAGGAATTCAGCGTGGGCGTGGCGGTGTGTCTGGGGACTTCAGAGGATATCCTTGCCTGCCTGTCTTTCCTTTCTCCTCTAAGCATCTTACACCGTGCCAGGCACCTCTTGGTACTTGGGAAATACCTGTTGATATTTTCCCAAGGATCCCAGCTTCATTCCTCACCTCTCCCCGCCCCCATCCCCACTCCAAGTCAACACCTAGAACTGAAGGGAGATCTGGGCATTTCAGGGGAACCTGTGAGAATCCTCATCGAGCTCGAATCGTGGATTTAGGAAAGGCGGCAAGTCTCCCACCCTTCTCTCTTCGCCCGCTTCTCCGATTTCTCTCCACTCCTTCCCCTCCCTTTCAGGAGCTCAGGGCCATAAAAATGCAGATGGAGGATCGGTGTGAAATAACGGGCCCATATAAATCCCTCTGCCGCCCGCCTGCAAGATGGATTGGCCGCATTGAAATTCCTCCGCGAGGATAATTAAACTCGGGGCCTCATCCGGGCAAAATTACATTCCTGTAATGGCGTCGCTCGGGGTCCCGGGAAATTGCTCCGTGGGCTTTCAGCGGCGGTTTTTATCGCCGGCCGGGGTGTGCCTGGCTGCGGCTCGCCTCTCCTCCGGGACCGTAAAGCTGCTGCCGTGATTTATCCTCCCCTTCTCCCAAATCCGATTAAATGGAGGAGCTCGGGGCCGGGGCGCCGCGGGGCCCGGGAGCCGGGAGGGGGCGGCGGGAAGGACGGGGCCAAGGAGGGGAGGACAAACGGCCCCTCAGAGGGTGGTGGATTTGGCTTTATTTACAGCCGCGGCTTTCTTTTTATTTTTTATTTTTTATGGGGGTTTGGTGAGCTTTCCCCGTCCTTCTCGTGCTACGTTCAAGCACGAAGTCTGGACCGCCGGGGTTGGGCACGAGAGGAAATAGGTAGTCTTTGCTGACCTCCCTCCAGAGGGGCCGGTCAGACCCTGTCGGGAGACAGGGAGGCCCAAAAGAAGAGGTAAGGGCCGGGAAGTCCATACTTCCTCCCATGGGGAAAGGATAAGAGAAAGGGCCCGAGGGAGAAGCTGAAAGACTTTCTTGAGAGCACCTCCTGGGGGCACTGCTTATCTCATCTCGCACAGATGAAGCCTGGGCAGAGGCACAGCTATCCCTAGGGTGACGTGACCTTCGCAACCTCACTGCAGGTCACTGGTTCCCCTTATTCTTTGACTGTCTCAGGACTCAGGAAAGAAGCCTTAAGATCAGGGTGCTTGAGTCCTAATTCTCTTTTAGCCCGTATCTTCTGGGTTCGCAGATTCTGGCTTCCTAATAGCTGATCACTTTTCTTCTTTTGAAGAAAGACGGAAATAAAGGCAAAGCCACTAGAAGCAGTTGGAGCATTTTGTGGACTCCGCGCCCCTTGAACGGGTTTTCCATCCATAAAACTAGGGTCCGAGACGACTGAAGGCAGGAATCCTGCGACTTTATTTTCTTCCTGCCATATTTTACATACTGAACCATTGCGTATGCTCCATTGTACGCTATGTAATACTGACATTCTGGGTAGTTTTGTGGTTTTTTTTTTTTTTTTTTTGGTTGTTTGCAATGTGACTGCGCATGCTCGGAAAGGGGAAGCAAGTCCAAGATCCCTAACACCATGGAGAACAAACCGCAGGCCACGTTGCGGATCCGCTTACAGTTGCCCTCATTTCTCCACTCCGTGGTCTCCGCCTGCAGTTTCTCCTTTCAAACGCCAGATGGAGTGGTTGGCCGGATGCCGCAACAGAACGGGCAGGCGGCGCTGTGGCATCTGGGCCGACCCTCAACTTTACAATCACTCTATCCTTGGCGGAGTGACTCGTTAGTCCGGGCCGCACATGCGCCGAGCCTTCCTTTCGCTGTCCCCGCCCCCTCCCCGCCCCTCTCTGTCTTCTCTGCCCTGCGAGCAGGTAAGGCCCTGGGCCCTCGTGCCCGCGTTGCGCCGCGCACGCGCGTGGGGTGCCCCACCTTGCGCGGGTGCTCTGAGGCCCTTATGTTGCATGCACCCACCCCAGTCTTCATGCCCTCCCTTGCCCCCGGTATCCCCAAGCCTTAGGACGTCCCCTTCCGCGTGCCGGTGACCTCCAACCGCGCGGGCCTGCCGCCATCTTGGATGTCTCGTGGTTGGGGCGCGGGGGAGGGCGCCTCGGAGCTGGAGAAAGTTGGTTCGCACAGTGCGCCTTTCACCTGTCGACTCATCCCTTCAAACTGCCTTTTTTCTCCCTCTTGCCCTTTCAGAGCTGTCATAAACCCCAGACTCTCTCTTCCTAGCTCTGCTTTTTTTTTTTTTTTCATCCTGAATCTGTGCCTTCCTAATCCTGAAATCTCCAGCCTTTTGGTCCCAGGACCTCAGGTGCCGAGCAATGGAAATAGTGGTTCGTCTAGAGCCTTCAATCCCGTTAGTCAGCAGCCCTCAATTTAAAACGTAAACTGTGGAGATGGTAGAAAGGAACAGAACAACCAAGACATTCCCCTCCCTTCACGCTGTGGCCTGGGAGTGCTATGGCAGGACAGAGAACCTGGTTTCTTTGGAACCACTGGTTATCTCCGAGGCCCATTCTCCTCCTTCCATCGCGGTGAAGTTGGGAAAAGCATGAGTCGTGGGCTAATAGTGAGGTTTTCCGTTAGAGGCAGCAGGCCCAAAATGATGCGGTGGGGCCGTCATGGGATGATGGTATCCACCTGCCAGCTTTCTGAGAGTCCCAAGATTCTGTCCTCAAGAGGAAAAGAAGATTAAGGAGGAAAACGATTAAGTCAGCTTCCCTGTAACCCCCTGGTTGATCTACATTGTGGAAGAAACCCATTGTGGTTTAGACCCTGTGAATCTGGATAGTGCCCTTGCCCAAGGTGTTACTAGTTAACAAGTGCAGACTTGGCCAAGGTGAGGTAGTCAGTGGCTAGATCTCCGCTTCATGAAACCTTCAGCTCCACGTCAAGCTCATTTCAAATGTTATTCCATTTAATTGCGCTAAGAACTACATTTTTCAAATGATGATTGTTGAGGTTTCCTTGCCTTGGGAAAAAAGAGTCCTTTATTTATGTTTTCTTAACTAATTAATTATCTTTGGCTGCACATATGGAAGTTCCCAGGCCAGGGACTGAATCTGAGCCACAGCTGCAGCCTACTCTGCAGTTGCAGCAAAGCTGGATCCTTAACCCACTGTGCCACAATGGGAACTCCCCACCCCTTTTTTTAAAGCTTTAAAGGAATTTTGGTTTTTTGATCCAAAAAAACCTGAATAGGCGTTTCTACTGTGACACTGTGGGTTAAGGATCCAGCATTGCTGCTGCTGTGGCATAGTTCCAGCTGTGGCTCATAGTCAGTCCCTGGCCGGGAACTTCCATATGCCGCAGGTGCAGCTGAAAAATAAAAAGCAAAAAACCCTGAGTAGTCTGGCAGCAAAATTGGGTTAAGAGTTACACATGGGCAGAAATCATGTTCTAGACAGGACAAGAGTTGACCTAAAAGTAACTAAGACTCTGAATTCAGAAGTATAATTTGGTAAAACACTAGTCCCACTCATTTAGGAAGTGTCATTTAACAGACCTAAGTAATCACTGAGTATTTCAACCTTTAGCATATTAGCATTAACTTTAAGAGTGACAAGAGTTCAAGCCTTGGCTCTATCACTGCCATCGTTTCAAGACTGGTTTTCAGACCATGTTCTCAGTGTACCTAAGCTTGATTGAAATACAGGGTACTTGGGCCTTTTGCCCAGAAATCTTGACCCAGAAGGTCCAAAGTGGGACTGAGAATATGCATTTTTATGCATAACACCATCCGTGCTTTCAGATAACTAGTTCATTTGGGGCTCCAACTTTACTTGGAAAAACCCTTCCTATAGGTTTAATCCAGCCACTATTTTCTTGGATGAGTTCAGTTCTACCAATTTAGGCACCTACATGGTGTCAGCATTGTTTTAGACCTTGGGAATAGAAAATCGAATACCCCTTAGTAGGAAATGATTGGTGAAAATAAATAGTTTAACAGTCATTGCTAATTAGAATAATGGCAGAGTTCCTCAATCTGCCTCATCTGGTTAACGTAGGCAATTGAAGTGTCTTGAGGAATCAAACACTTGGAGATAATTTCAGTAAAAAGATTTTTGGGGACCCTTTCAATGCCTTGGCCTTCAACAAATATCTTCTGAGATCCTATAAAGGGAAACTTCTTTAGGCCCAGACAATGAAGTCTTGAGAAGGGTTCCTTTTGAGTAGGAGACTGAGGGAATCTTAGGCAAGAAATGCTGGAGAAATTTGTCTGACAACCCCAACTCATGAGGCTGTGGAAAAGGATTACAGGTCTTAAAACTGGGATCAAGTGGCTTCTTGTTTAGACTGAGGGAAATCACTTGATTATAAGGAAATCTTGGAAGCTGTGTGGAGGAAGTCCTGACTTCAGAGTTCTAATTCCATCTCTGCTGAAACCTGAGGTCAGTCGCTGCTCTCTGAGCCATTTAAACTTTCCAAAGCACCTTTTCTGCTAATAAGGATGTCCTTTGATGAGCAAGGACAATATTTACAGTGCTGCTTCTGTAATTCCAGCTCTCCTGCCACAGTCCCTCATCCCCTGAAAATGTATGCTTGCGCCAAGTTTGTCTCCACTCCCTCCTTGGTGAGTACCCACATTTTCTGGGACACTTTTTAAGGAGAGGCGTCTTGTCTCTTCTCAGACGTGTTCTTTGCAGCTGGACCTTTGCTGTGCTAGCCTGATAGGATAGAGTGAATGCTTCCCAGGCACCCCCTTCCTCTTCTCCCATGAAGGCGAGTTAATGCTTCTCATCCAACCATGTTAAAAGAATATGAATGAGAATCTAGGAGTTCCCGTTGTCACTCAAGGGTTAAGCACCTAACATAGTGCCTGTGAGGATGCGGGTTTAATTCCTGGCCTCACTCATTGGGTTAAGGATCTAGCATTGCTGCAGCTTTGGCATAGGTCTCAGATGCAGCTGTAAAAAAGAAAAAAAAAGGAAAAAAGGAAGTTCCCATCTGTGGCTTACCAGGTTACAAACCTGACTAGTATCCATAAGGATATGGGTTCGATCCCTGGCCTCGCTCAGTGAGTTAAGGGTCTGGCTGGCGTTGCCGTGTATTGCAGTGTAGGTCACAGATGCAGCTCAGATCCCAAGTTACTGTGGCTGTGGCGTAGGCTGGCAGCTACAGCTCCAATTGGACCCCTAGCCTGGGAACTTCCATATGCTGCAGGTGTGACCCTAAAAAGCAAAAAAAAAAAAAAAAAAAAAAAAGGAATCTAGGCTAATATCAGGTTATTCCTATTTGAAACTCTGTTTCTGTAAATTGAAAGCCCCACCAGAAATGGTAAACATGAATTAAATTGAGTACGTTGGACTGAGTATGCACTGTGTACGGGATCTTGTCCTGAGTGCCTGAGAGCCATAGCTAGGAGTTCCCTCTGGGAACTTAAATTTGGGTGGAAGCTACAATACACATAAACACACATTGGAAAAATATTCAATTCAGAAGCAGCAGTGTGGATGAAATTACAAGGATAGTGGAGGCAGTTGGTTCATTATTCATTCCAGTGAAAAGGAGTCATCCTGTTATAAGTAGGTATTATTTATTGAACACTTACTATACCTGGCACTGAATTTACCAGTTTGTATACATAATCTCGTTTACTCCTCAAAGCAAGCCTGAGCATGTTCCCATTTGATAGATGAGAAAACAGACTTACAAAAATTTAAGTGACTTGTCCTAAGATTACACAGCTGATACACAGCTAGGGTGTGAATCTAGATTTATTTGATTAAAGCCCTGGCTGTTAACCACCATGTCCTTTGCTCTGGAGACACTGGCTTGGAGTTAGAAAAGGCTACCAGGAAGGAGTGAGTTTTAAACGTGGATCTTTGTGCTTTTCCAGGAGGATACATTCAGGGAAAGACAACTCTAGTCATTGGCTTCCTTCTAATGGGCTGGCCATTACCAGTATGTGTAGACATCTAATTGAGTGTAGCAGATGCTTCTGAGGCTTAGATTTCTTCCCATTCTCGAGGCCTGTAAAAGGGTGCAGCACGGACAGGTAATTCCAAAAAGAAGACTTTCTCCCCTTGAGGAATGACAGAGCCTTGGAAACAAGAGAAATGGTGCCATTCTTGAATCTAGAATTTCATAAAAGTGAGAATGATTTCAGAGTTTCTTTTTAAGTTTGAGATTCTGATTTAGGTTTTAGAGAATGAATGGGACATCTGAGTAATTTGGGATGGTTCTAAAACTCCTCTCCACAGCCTTCCTTGACCTTCCTGGTCTTGTGTTATTCCCACTAGATCAGGAGAACCTCTCCACTGTTGAGCCGATCACTGTCTGCAGTGGTGCTGAAACGACCGGAGGCATTGACAGATGAGGTACCTTATAGGTGGAATTGAGTCTTTGGTCTGGGGGTGGGGATGGGAGAGTTACCTGACAGAACCAGTAGAGGGAGTACTGAGAACTCCATATAGGATACCATATATGCCCTAATGTTCCAGCTTTTGCCACTGGCAGCCCATGCCCATGTGTCCTGCTACGGCAACTGCCATTAACTTCAGTTGGGAACTTTTAGTCCCAGGAGTTTGATCAACTTTTAGTCCCAGGAGTTTGATCTCCTCGAGACATCAGGAAAAGACTAGGGCTTCGTTCAGTCTTGCATTTCTAGTCCATACCTGAATCTTGAAAGTATTTGACATCCATCTCTTGCATTAAAAAGTTCTGCTTGAGAGTTCCCGTTGTGGCTCAGAGGGTTAAGGACCCAACAGAGTGTCCATCAGGATGTGGGTTAGATCCTTGTCTCATTGCATTAAGGATCCAGTGTTGTCGCAAGCTGTGGTGTAGGTGGAAGATGTGACTCAGACCCTGCATTTCTGTGGCTGTGATAGAGGCCTGCAGCTGCGGCTCCAATTCGACCCCTAGCCTGGGAACTTCCATATGCCACAGGTGTAGCCCAAAAAAGAAAAAAAAAAGGTTCTACTTGGAAACAGTTTAGGAAGGTTTTTTTTTTGTCTTTTTTTTTTTTTGGTCATTTTAGGGCCGTACCCACGGCATGTGGAGGTCCCCAGGCTAGGGGTCTAATAGGAGCTGTAGCCGCTGGCCTTCACCACAGCCACAGCAACGTGGGATCCAAGCCGTGTCTGTGACCTATATCACAGCTCACGGCAACGCCAGATCCTTAACCCACTGAGCAAGGCCAGGGATCAAACCCGCAACCTCATGGTTCCGAGTCAGATTCGTCTCCTCTGCGCCACGATGGGAGCTCCAGGAAGCTTTTTGGGGAGTTAAAAGAAAGTTTATTTTGGGGGAGAAACTATGGGATTTGATAGCATAAAGGGCTTAAATGGTATAAAAGTTTCCAAAGCAGGAAAAAAAAAGCTTCCTAAAAACTTTACTTTTTACCGGCTTCTTCACAGAGTCACAGCAGCTTGGCAGCCCCACGTCTCCTGACCACCTCACTTATTCATAGCCGCAGCTTCCAAACCAGTGCCATTTCAAGGGACATCGACACAGCAGCCAAGTTCATTGGAGCTGGGGCTGCCACAGTAGGAGTGGCTGGCTCTGGGGCTGGAATTGGGACTGTGTTTGGGAGCCTCATCATTGGTTATGCCAGGTAAGGTGGGCCCCCCATTAACGCTGAATGGCTCCAAAGGTTTGGGCCAAAACATGTGGAATCTAGAGTTGCCCTGTCCTGTTCAGTAGTCATGAGCCACATGGGCTATTTGAATTACGTTTTAATTAACTAAAAGTATACAGACTTATATTTTGTGTACTTTTAATGTAGCTCAGTAGCTACATGTGACTGGTGGCAACCATTTTGAAAAGTTCTGTTGAACAGCTTTGGTTTAGAGTAGGAGTCTGAAAATTAAGATTAAGGCAGGAGGTCCATATTTGGGCCACGGCCTGATTTTTGGATAGCTGACCTAAGAGTGGATTTTAGATTTTTTTTTTTTTTTTTAAATGAGTCAGAGTTCCCGTTGTGGCTCAGGAAACAAATCTGACCAGCATCCACGAGGATGCAGATTCCATCGCTCACCTCGCTCGGTGGGTTAAGGATCCAGCATTGCCATGGGCTGTGGTATAGTTCTCAGACGCGGCTTGGATCTGGCATTGCCATAGGCTGTGGTATAGGTCAGCACGATTTGACCCCTAGCCTGGGAATCTCTGTATGCCTCGGCGGCAGCCCTAAAAAAAAAAAATACTGATAAAAAAAAAGTAACAGACCACATGAGACCCACAAACGTAAAATATTTACTATCTAGCCCTTTACAGAAGTTTGTTAGCCCTGGTCTAGACCCTCAGCCAGCATAGTGGCTTCACCACTGTCTTTCCCTGTCCCCGGGAATCCGCCCCCCCCCGCCCCCAGTTACTCCTGGGAAAACTGCCTCTGCATCCAGTCCCATGGCTCCCTGACACTTGGGACTATTTGGTCCCCACCAACTCTGGGCAACTCACTGTTAGAAATAAATTAATTCTCTAGAGATTTGCACGTTCTCTTAATGTCTTTGGAAAAATAACTTTATTTTGGGGGGTTTGTAGGAAACAGGAAGCCTGACTGCTTCTGTATCCACAATTCTGTTAAAAGCTGGAGTTGCTTTACCTTATCCATCAAGGCTTCCAGTGGTGACAGAATAAGGGAAACAAATTATATGTTGACTCAAAGCTGGGGGGTCCTTTATCTCATTTTGATTCATTTCTTCTAAACCCCAAAGACCACTGGTACCCCCAAATCTTTTGACTTTTTTTGCCTTTTTTAGGGCCATACCCGCAGCATATGGAGGTTCCCAGGCTAGGGGGTCTAATCAGAGTTACAGCTGCCAGCCTACACCACAGCCACAGCAATGCAGGATCCGAGCTGCGTCTGCAACCTACACCATAGCTCACGGCAACGCCTGATCCTTAACCTACTGAGCAAGGCCAGGGATCGAACATGCAACCTCACGGATCCTAATCGGGTTTGTTAACTGCTGAACCAGAAAGGGAACTTTTGACTGAAGTGTGAGAAGGTACTTGTCCCTCTGACTCCCTTATCCACTAGAACGGTGTTTTTCTAATTGTGTTACATAGAAAAGCCCTAGCGTATACCCAAAGATTGTCTTAGAGAATGGAGTAAGACCAATCAGATAAGACTTTCAAAGCCCCAATTTTTTTTTTACCATTATACTTTGGCTTTTGTATGTTTCCTCTTGGGGGTTCTGCTGTTTAATGTTTGAAAACACTGCTCTGTTAGACCCTGACGCTCTACATACCTCTTCCATATGGCTGAGCCCTGGATAGTTAAGTGTCCAAGCCCAGGGGTCTTAAGTGAGGATGAGATACGGGTGATCCAGGAGTTCTCCTGTGATTCAGTTTGTTAAGGATCCAGTGTGGTCACTGCAGTGCCCCGGGTCACTGCTGTGGTGTGGATTCAATCCAAGGCCTGGGAACTTCCACATGCCACATGTGCAGCCAAAAATAAAAAAAAGGTAGAGGTGATCCAGTAGAGAAGGTAATGTTTGTACCTGGGCCGTGTTATAGAATTTTAGGTTGTCCATTCCCCGCATTCATCTCTGTAGAGCCCTTGATGTATCAGGGCAAGAATTCAGGCACGATGGTGTCACCGAGAGACTCGTTACATAAGGTATTAGCTTGAGATGGATTCTGCCTGAGGACTCTTTGATGTTAATCCTTTTCTTTATGTGGACTAGAAATTCAGTCTTTTCTCCTCCCCTTCTCCCAGGAACCCTTCTCTGAAGCAACAGCTCTTCTCCTACGCCATTCTGGGCTTTGCCCTCTCGGAGGCCATGGGGCTCTTTTGCCTGATGGTGGCCTTTCTCATCCTCTTCGCCATGTGAAGGAGCCGTCTCCACCTCCCATAGTTCTTTCTCCTGTGCCTCGTCTGCCCTGTGTGTTCCTTTTCTTGTACCTCCCCAGGCAGCCTGGGGAAAGTGGTTGGCTCAGGGTTTGACAGAGGGAAGACAAATAAATACTGTATTAATAAGATGTTTCTTGAGTCTCTTGTGTATATTTTCCGCAGTTGGCTGAATGTCTTGTTGAAAGCATAAGGCCTGGAGGGGAGGTTGGGGATGGTTCTGATCTCAACATGGGTCTGGGCTCAATTATGCTTCATTCGTAGAGAAAAGCTTTATTCAAAGTAGTGTTCCTTTTTAATAATTTTCACCTAGGTTAGCCTGTTACTTACCTTGGAGGATGCGGTCAGTAGCAACTCACAGTGCTGGGTTACGGTTTTTACTAATGAGCTCTGTTTTAGCTGAGGCCCTCGTTGCCACCCACCTGGTCTGTTGCAGTATCCTCTTCGTTGGCCTTCTGCCTCCCATCCTACGCTTTAGCATTTACTTCTGCTCACCACTGGCTGGTTAATCCTCCTTAAGCACAGGACTGGTTTTGCCATTTGCCGATTCAAAAACAGTCTGACCTCAACTTTCTCAGCTTTATTTTTATTATTCCCATACACTCTGCCCAAAGTGGACTATTTGTCATTTTTTCAAATACTTCTGCTTTCCAGTCTTTATATATCTGCAGGCTTTGCCCTTTGGCCATCTCTGCTTTCCTTCCCTGAATCACTTTCCTCTTTTTCAAATTCTCCTTGTTACCTTAAAAGACTCAGTTTAAATGCTACTTCTTTCGTGAAGCTTTATCTGGTCTCCATCCACTTTCAGTGAAAAGAGCATTAACCCACAGGAAAGGCCGTAGAGCAGGTTGCATCCTTTATAATGCTTACAGTGTATGATAAATTGTGCGTTCATGTACACCTGTGTGCCTTATCTTCCAGGTTAGATGGTTTCTTGAGGCTGGGACTATGTCATATTCATCTTTGTGTCCCTAGAAGTGTCTAGCGTAACATATCTCAGCAGTATTTTAGTCAAATTTTTTATTTCATCATCTAAACCAACCACTTCACAAGTGAGAAGGCAGACTTTGAGAGATCACAGGATTCTCTTAGAAACATTGACCAGCAGGGCTGGAGCTGGAGCAAGGATCATGTCTTAGCCGAGTGTGTAAGACGACTACAGTTTCTCCCAGTGATACTGGTGGTGACTGTTATTTTCCCAAGCAAGCAAGAAAACAAAATAAGGAAAGAAAAACCTTTTCCCTTACAAATGCCTCAAGAGGGACTTTGGGCAGTGGGGTTAGTTTAAGAGTAAAGAATTACTTATATTATCTAAAGGCTAAAGCTTTAAACCTTACCTTACACATGCTTGAAATTCGGTATACATTAAAGTCCTTTCATGATTATAGAGTTGGCCACGACAGTTTTTTTGTTTTTTTTTCTGGTTCAGTCAATGACTATGACATTAAAGCCCAAGGCAGAAACTTAACCCTAGAGTAAACTGATGCTCAGGAAGCAGGTCACCCCAAATCACTCACCCTTGCCCTTTTGCCATTGTGATCAAGGGTTGAATGAAATCCTATCCACAATTTGCCTCCAAATTGCTCTGCTATTCCCAAATAAATGTATTCTGGACTTTGGGGCTCTAAGCGGGCTTCATAAGAATAGCTCTTCAGCCACAAGTCGGTGGAAGTTGTGTACATACTTGGGGATGAGGAAAAGGCCTTTCTTTGTTTTGTTCCCTTGAGTTTGAACCTCTGGTAGGAGCCTCTTGCCAGTCCCATTACCAAGTCATCAGATCAGAATCATCTGTTTCATTTTTCTCTTTTGCTTTTTCTTTGGGATAGAATCTAGCTGACTCCTTAACAATTCAGGTGCTTGGAGAGAGCACTGCCGGTGGCCCACGTGTTCTAGTTCTCTCTGAGGTAAATGATGAGATGGTGCTGCAAGAAGCTTGGAAGCAAATTTCTTGAGGAGGAGTCAAGGCAACCTGGATCCTGTTAGAGTCGGGCCTCAAGAGATATTTATTGGCAACCCAATTTGCCAACAACTTGGGGTAAAGGAGTGGTAGGTTTTAGTAGGCAAGGTCCAAGAGCAAATTTTCTGAAGGTCTTTGCAACTTTGATAACATGGAATGAAAGCTTTCTATTTGTTCTTATAGTTTAAGAAAGGTAACACAGTTTGAAATTAGATGTTAGTTTAATTTCTCTTCTACCCTTGGCCACTGTGATAGTGGATAGATCACTAATCAGTAACTCTAGGACCTCAGTTTCTCCCCATCCACTAAATGAGGATAATACCCTAGGAATTATGTGCGTGCACACAGAGGTACCTTGAGTATTTGGAAAGGATGGTGCCATCAAAGTTCAAAGTATATTGATTATGATTTGCCTTCTTACTCCATGAAGCTCAGAGCCTATTTATAGGCATTCTATACACAGTTTCCCTCTCTCGAATGGTTGGCAAGTCTGGCCATAAAGCATCTGGAGGAAAAACCCAGAGATGCTGAGGGCAGTGAGTCTCAGTTCCCTCTTTTTACTCCTTAGCTTCTTCAAGAGTCTGTTGTGTTTTGGAGTTCCCATCATGGTGCAGTGGAAACGAATTTGACTAGGAACCATGAGGTTGTGGGTTCAATCCCTGGCTTTGTTCAGTGGGTTAAGGATCTGGCGTTGCCATGAGCTGTGGTGTAGGTCTCAGATGTGGCTCTGATCTGGCGTTGCTGTGTCTGTGGTGTAGACCAGTGCTACGGCTCTGATCCAACCCCTAGCCTGGGAACCTCCATGTGCCACGGGTACGGCCCTAAAAAAAAAATGTCAGTTGTGTTTCTTTGGTACCAGGGGAGGAGTGCCATTCCAATTAGAAGAAAATGATATCTTTTGGAAATCACATACATGCCAAACAGCAGTAATGAAGAACCCTGTTCCAGCCTCCCTTTCAGGATGGATTTATTAGTTTGGGGCCTTCTTAGGTTATTAGGATGAAAAGGCTGCTCAGGGACAACACAGCTAATTTAGCTTAAAGCTGGTGCCCAGGAACCTAGAGGCTGCTCTCTGTCTTACCTCCAGTTAAGATAAATGAGGTGAAGAAATAGTCACATTGAATTCTGAAATAGAAAAAAAAAGGAAGAGGAGTCCATAGAGTATTTTCCTGGTCCTCCAGGTTTTGAGCAATGAAATTTTGTCTTAATTGAACCATATCTAAAAATATGCATTTTCAGAGCTCCTGTCATGGCACAGTGGAAACGAATCCAGCTAGGAACCATGAGGTTGCGGATTTGATCCCTGGCCTCGCTCAGTGGGTTAAGGATCCGGAGTTGCCGTGAGCTGTGGTGTGGGTGGCAGATGAGGCTCGGATCTGGCCTTGCTGTGGCTGTGGTGTAGGCCGGCGGCTACAGCTCCAATTAGACCCCTAACCTGGGAACCTCCATATGCCATAGGTGTGGCTTTAAAATATATATATATATATATATATATAAAATGCATTTTCAAACACTCTTGGACAGCTTGGTGTGGCACAGTGGCTTAAGGACCTAGTGTTGTTTCTGTGGTGGCACGGGTTCGACCCCTGGCCCAGGAACTTCCATATGCCACAGATGCAGCCAAAAAAGAAAAAAAAAGGAAAGAATATTTTTAGTACCCAGGCATTCCTTAAAAGGTCTTTACTGGGAGTTCGCATCGTGGCTTAGTGGTAATAAATCTGACTAGTATCCATGAGGACTTGGGTTCGATCCCTGGCCCTGCTCAGTGGGTTAAGGGTCCAGTGTTGGCTTAAGCTGTGGTTTAGGTCATAGATGCGACTCAGATCCCACATTGCAGTGGCTGTGGCGTAGGCCGGCAGCTGCAGCTCCAGTTCGACCCCTAGCCTGGAAACTCATATGCTATGGGTGCCGCCCTAAAAAGGGCCAAAAAAAAGTCTTTCTTCTTGCGCATTTACCTCAAGGCACTATGTTAAGACCTTGTGACCAAAGTAGCCATTCTAGAGATGGCAGAAGATACAATGGATAGAATACCAGGGATGCGATTAGAACTGTCATCTTAAGTGCTTGGCTTCTCTTCTTAGTATAAATAATTAGTTAGAGGTAGTTTATTCCCCCTTCCTTCTGCCCCTAATACCACCAAAGAGATCATTCCCTTTCATGTTGATGAATAAGTGCTGTGGCAGGCAGAATTTTTTTAAATGCTCCCCTAGAAATATTCTGCTTTAATCCCCAGAACCTATGAATTTGAGGTCACATCTGTGATTATGTTATATATGGCACAGTTGACTGAGATAGGAAGGTTATCTGCCTGGGTCTGATCTAATCACATGGGCCCGTAAAAGCAAAGAAATTTCTCAGACTGGTGGCAAAAGGAGAAATCAAAGACATTTGAAGAAAGGATTCAGTGCACTACTACTGGCTTTGAAGATGGAGGCAACCGTATGTAAGGACTGGAAAGTGGCCTCTAAGAGCTGAAATTGACTCCCTGACCAAGAGCCAGCAAGGAAATGGGGCCACAGTCCAACAACTGCAAGGAACTGAATTCTGCCAACAGCTTGAATAAGCAGGGGAGTGGATTCCTCCTTAGAATCACTAGATAAGAGCCCAGCCCACCTTCCTTGACTTTGGATTTGTGAGACCCTAAACAAAGAGTGTAATTAAGCCTGCCTGGATTTATGATCTACAGAACAGTAAAATAATAAATGGGATTTGTTTTAATCCACTAAGTTTGTGTGATTTGTTAAGTAGCAATAGAAAGCTAACAAAATGCAATCAATCTTCCAGTCTGCAAAAGGAATAGTTTCATCTGAATCTTGCATTGATAGAAATCTCTTAAAACTTGACTTACCTGACCCTCTGCCTCCTAACTTCATTGAATTTAACCTAGCTCAGAAAGGCCAAACAGGGACAGACCTTTAGACAAAAAATTGTATGCAGTGTTCTTTTATTATAGCTAGTTCATTTGTGTGAAGTAGATAGTTTTTCCTTGTTTTAACAGATGAGAAAACTATGACTCAGATTCAGAAATCATGACAACTCTCAAGGCTGTCTACGTAGGAAGTGATAGAACAGAAGAGAAACCCATGACCAAAGCTCTTTGCATTATGCCAGAGCCATATCCTGGTATGGGGGCCAGGATATCATTGTCCAAATCTGGACAGTTTTTTAGATTTCTCAGTGAAGGCAATTGATGTTTTGCTTATCATTACCATCCCTGTTGTTACCTTGGAGAAAGGTAGCATTTGCCTACCCCTGTGTTCATTTTTACCCACTGCTCATTTCCTGAGTTTCTGGGTAGCCTCGGCTTAGTTGGCTCAGCTCTGTCCCCCAGATAGATATTTTTAACTATCGTGGATTAGAGCCTTCCAGGAACTGTGGAGCTGCCTTAACAGAAACCAACTCTGCAGACCTTGCTGGGGAGGGTGGTTGCAGGGTATGTTTATATGTATGTGTAGGGGTGGTATCTTCTGAGCCTAACAGACTTGCGTCCCATTTGTACCCCTAAAGTCTTTCCATCCACATCTCTCAACAGCTGAAGCAAGGACTTTGGAGTTTCCAAAACATAGCTGCAAAGGCTAACAAACACCTAGCCCATAACTCCCTTAACAACAGGAGGAGAGTCAGTAGGGATTTAGCTCAGGGAAAACTTGTACATTGCAAAGACCCATAAAATTCTCAGGAAGCAACTTGGCACTATGGAGATAACCAGACTGAGGATGCCAGAATTCTGAGTTTGTGTTGCTTTTGGTTAATTCTTGTGCTTCAATTTTCTGGCCTTGTGTGAAATGGGACCCATTTCCTTGAGATGTGCCTCCTGAAGATGTCATAGAAATGAGTGAAATCAGATTTTAGAAGTTGTTGGAGACCTGGATCTTGTAAACTGTCTCTATCTCTGCTGTTTCTTAGTTACCAGTTTACCAGGAGTAACTTAACACTAGGATTCTCTGTCAGTGCTAAAATTAGACGCTGCCGTTCTGGGGCTTCCTTTTCTCCTTGCTTTTGTTTCTGGGGCTCGAGGGAAACGAATGTGCTGCTGGAGTTAGTAAACTGAGGACTAAAGAAAACTTTTCCCACCAGAAAACATTCTTTCCATCCTCCCCACCTTGTCTTCCTTTTAGAGAAGGAAACCAAATCTGCCCTGGATTTTGATTATTTGATTCACTCCTAGAAATGGACCTGGGAAAGCCCAGGAATCCCTGGGGAGTAAGAGGGGGGAATAAACAGCATTGAAATGGAGGCACGCTAGGCTCCTGACCTATCAGCCTGCCTCCGTTTCCCAGTCAGACAGGCTTTCAGCCGCTAAAACTTGGGAGGTTCTCAGTCACATCACAAAGGGCCTGGCGTTACTCCTAAGTGTGCTGACATCTTTTCTGAGGGTAGGAGTCTTCAAGTACTGAACACTTCTTGTCCAGGGGTCTGGGGAAAGGGAACAGGCAGGGAGGGAGTCAATCTTTTCCAGCTGTAACCTAGAGAGAAAAGGAACAAATTCTTCACCAGGGAAGATTGTGTAAACAGTGCCTTTGGCTGGAGCCATAGAGTTGGGGAAGCAAAGAAAGGGACCTTTGTTCTCCTCTACCCCAGCCAGAGCACAATCGTAGAGCTGGGATTGTTTGCTTTGGCAAGGGACTCCCTGCTTGAAAGGACTAGGCGTTCCAGAGACCGGTGAGGCCTCTGCTGGGTTTCCCTTATGGAGTTGAAGAGAGGACAACCCCCCAGCCGAAATCTTTTACCTAAGGAAGTGAGCTGGGAGACCTGGAGGCCAAAGGCGTCTGGCCCATTCTTCTCCAGCTCTGTTCACCTCCCTCCCTTCCCAGCTTCACTCCACCACAGGATGTTAGTTAGCCTCAATCTTCCCGTCTTTGAGAGTGCTGTTGGTTCTTGTACTAGTGTTCTGGCCCCAAAGAAGGTGCATTTCTACCGACATCAAGACAATCCCAGGGCTCCTCTCTAAGGAGTCCGAAGGAAAAAGGGATTCCAAGATCGTTTTATCCATTCTGCTCCTTTTAGGCTGTATTGCACATGACCCTGGTAGTGGTAGTTGGTCTTTCCAAAAATCTCCAAAAATGTCCCATTTTCCTTGAGTAGCACCAGTGTCTCACAAATGTAACATAATATTTATGTAGGGCCAGGCGTTTTGCAAATGCCATGTCATTTAATCCTGATGACCACTGTATAGGTAGATACAATTACCCCCATTTTAGGGGTAATTTAGATTAGGATACTAGGGATTAGCAAAATAAAATAATTTGTCCAAGGTCACACAGAGGGTCTATTAGTTTCCCAGGGCTGCCATAGCAAAGCACCACAAATTGAATGGATTAACAGAAATTTCGTTATCTCACAATTCTGAAGACTAAAAGTCCAAGATCAAGGTGTCAGCAGAGTTGGTTCCTTCTGAGGGCTGTGAAGCAGAATCTGTTCCATGTCTCTCTCCTGGCTCCTAGTGGTTTGCTGATAATTTTTGGCATTCCTTGACTTCAAATGCCTTCATATCCAGATGGTATCACCGTTGTGTGAATGCCTGTGACCAAATTTCCCCTTTTTATAAAGATACCAATCATATTGATTAGGGGCCTACCATTCTACCGTATGACCTTATTTTAACAAATCACATCTGCAGTGACTCCATTTCCAAATAAGGTCACATCTGGGTGACTCATGAGATAGGACTTGAACATATGAACTTGAAGGGGAACACAATTTAACCCATAATATATGGTAAATTGCTATACCAAAGCTTGAACTTGGGTCCATCTGACTCCAAAGCCGCTTATGTTCTTTCTACTGTACCATGCTGCCTCCTAAAAATCGGAAAGTTACTCAAAATGTCTTCTGGTTTCCAGAATCTCTCATCTTCATTCTAAACTATATTGGTACCGCTAATTATCTTTCTAGAATGTGAATTTGGTCAATCATTCTCCTACTTAAAAATCTATTTTTTCCTTTTTTTTATGGCTGTACTTGCAGCATATGGCATATGGGAGTTCCCGGGCTAGGGGTTGTATTGGCTGCAGCTGCCAGCCTACGCCACGGCCCCAACAACACCAGATCCAAGCTGCATCTGCGACCTATGCTGCAGCTTGCAGCAACATCAAATCCTTAACCCACTGAGCAAGGCCAGGGATCGAACCCACATCCTCAGGAACACTGCGTTAGGTTCTTAACCTGCTAAGCCACAATGGGCACTCCCTTAAAAATCTTTTAGTGACTCCCGGTGTCTAACTGGATAAAGTCCAGACATTTTACGATGGTAGACAAGGCCTTTCTTTCATGCCTGTCTAGTCGGATTCATTAATCACTGAGCCACGATGGGAACTCCCCTGCCTCCATTCTTGACCACTCCATGTGAAATTGTGATTGTTGTTCTTCCAGATAAAACCACCAATGGCTTGCCATTGGACTTAGAATCAAATCTGAAGTCTTCACAATGCCTGTAAGTCTTTACAAGATCTGTTCCCCGTCTACCTTTCCAACTTCACCTCAAAACGAGATTACTCCTCTCATCTCTGTATATTAGGCATCTATAATTGTGTATCTCCAGATTTAGTGGCTTAAAACAGCAAATATTTGTTATCTCACAATTTCTGTGGGTCAGGAATTCAGAACTGGCTTAGCCAGTTGGTTTTGCCTCAGAGTTTCTCATGTGGTTGGAGACAAGTTGTCAGCAGGGCTGCAGCCCCTGTTGACTCAAGGATTGAGGCACAAGGATCCGATTCCATGCTGTCTCACCCAAATGGTAGTTCAGCAAGAGGTCTCAGGTTCTTATTTTGTGGGCCTCTCCACAAGGCTGGTAAGGGACCTTAAATATTTGGTACCTGACTTCCCCAAAGTGAGCGATCCGAGAGAGAACAAGGAGAAAGCTTCAGTGCCTTTTATGGCCTAGTCTCCAAAGTCACACACCACACACCATCACTTCACCATACTCTGTTTTTGTTTTTATTTTGGTTTGTTTTTTCATTTTTGGCCACCCTGTGGCATATGGAGCTCCTGGGCCAGGAATCAGACCCAAACTGTAGTCATGACCTAGGCTGCAGCTATGGCAGTCCTGGATCCTTAACCTACTCTGCCAGGCTGAGGGTCGAACCTGCATCCCAGCACTCCCGAGACACCACTGACCCCATTATACCACATCAGGAGCTCTGCCATAATCTGTGTCTTAGCAGTGTGTCACTAAGTCAATCCAACCCATACCAAAGGGGACTGGAATTAGGCTCCATGTTTTGAAGAGAGGACTGTCAAAGAATTTGTCTGGCTTTTGGCTAAGATCAAGTATAGAATCTGTGGACACATTTTAAAACCACATTTGTTAACAGTGGTGGTTATTTTTTTAATTCAGGCTTATTGACTAATTTATGTGCAATAAAATTCACCATTTTAAAATATACAATGTGTTGAGTTTTTGCAATATGTATAATAATATAATCATTGCAGTTGAGATATAGGGCATTTCTATGACCCCCAGCAAGTTCTCTTGTTATAGAAGTAGTCAGTCCCCTCCGGCACCACCACCCTAGCTATTACTGACTTGATTCTTTTTTTTTTTCTGTCCTTTTGCCTTATCTGGGGCCGCACCCGAGGCACATGGAGGTTCCCAGGCTAGGGGTCTAACAGGAGCTGTAGCCGCCGGCCTTCGCCACAGCCACAGCAACGCGGGATCCGAGCTGCGTCTGCAACCTACACCACAGCTCACGGCAACGCCAGATCCTTAACCCACTGAGCAAGGCCAGGGATCGAACCCGCAACCTCATGGTTCCTAGTCGGATTCGTTAACCACTGAGCCACGACGGGAACTCGATTCTTGTTCCTATGGTCTTGTCTTTTCCAGGATGTCACTTAATGGTATCATGCAATATATAGGGTTTTCTGTCTATTGGCTTTCACTTCAAATAATGCTTTTGAGATTCATCCATGTTATTGCATGTATTCCTTTTTATTGCTGAGTAATATTTCATTGTGTAGATGTATTATCACTTGTATATCTATTCACCAAGTGATAGACATTTATTGGTTTCTCATTTTGAGCTATTACAATAAAGCTGCCATAAACATTCATGTACAAGTCTTTGTGTGGGCCTATGCTTTTATTTCTTTTGGGTAAATCCCCAGGAGTGGGATTTCTGGGTTATGTGATAAATGTATATGTAACTTTATAAGAAACTGCCAAATTGTTTTCTAAAGGAGACATATCATTTTGCACTCCTATCAACAGTGTATGAGAGTTACAGTTGCTCCTCATCCTCCTAAGCACCTTATATTATGTTTTCTGTTGTTGTTTTTTTCTTTTTACAACCACACCTGCGGCATATGGAAGTTCCTGGACTAGGTGCAGAATCGGAGCTGCAGTTGCACGTCTGTGTCACGGTCACAGCAATGCTGGATCCGAGCTGCATCTGTCACCTACACTGAAGCTTGTGGCAACACCAGATCTTTAACCCACTGAGCAAGGCTAGGAATTGAACCCACATCCTCAAGGACACTGTGTCTGGTTCTTAACCCACTGAGGCACAGTGGGAACGCCTTATGTTTTTAATTTTAGCCATTCTAATAGGTGTGTGGTGATATGGTATTGTGGTTTAATTTACATTTCTATAAGGTCTAATAATGTACAGCATCTTTTTATATACTTATTTGATGAAATGTCTGTTCAAACATTTTGCCTATTTTAAAATTAAGTTGTTTATTTTCTTCTGAGTTGTCAGAGTTGTTTTTGTATTCTGGAAACCAGCCCTTTATCACACATTTTCTGCCAGTCTATTGCTGCTTTTTCTTTTATTTTCTTTCTTTCTTTCTTTTTTGTCTTTTGTCGTTTTAGGGCCACACCCACGGCATATGGAGGTTCCCCAGACTAGGGGTCAAATTGGAGCTGTAGCTGCCGACCTACACCACAGCCACAGCAATGCCAGATCTGAGCTGCCTCTGCAACCTACACCACAGGTCACAGCAATGCCGGATCCTTAACCCACTGAGCAAGGCCAGGGATAGAACCCACAACCTCATGGCTCCTAGGTGGATTCGTTTCTGCTGAGCCATAATGGGAACTCCTACTTTTTCATTTTTTAAACAGGATCTTTTGAAGAAAAAATTTTATAATTTTGATAAAGTCCAAATTTATCAACTTTTTAATGGTTTGTGGGTTTTTTGCTTGTTTTAAGTTTTATGGCGGCATATGGAAGTTCCCAGGCCAGGGATCAAATATGAGCTGCAGCTTCAGCAATGCTGGATCCTTTAACCCATTGTGCTGGGCTAGGGATCAAACCATGCCCCCTCAGCAACCTGAGCAGCTGCAGTCGGATTCCTTTTTTTTTTTTATTTTTATTTTTTGCTTTGTAGGGCCGCACCCGAGGCATAGGGAGGTTCCCAGGCTAGGGGTCCATTTGGAGCTACAGCCACCAGCTTATACCACAGCCACAGCAATCGCAGATCAGAGCCCCATCTAGGATTTAGACCACAGCTCACGGCAACAGTATCCTTAACCCACTGAGCGAGGCCAGGGATCGAACCCGCAACCTCATGGTTCCTAGTCGGATTTGTTTCCGCTGAGCCACGATGGGAACTCCTGCAGTCAGATTCTTAACCCATTGTGCCACAGTAGGAACTCTGATGGTTTGTGTTTTTTTTTTAATATCCTATCTAAGAAAGCTCTGCTTAACCCAAAATTATGAAGAATTTCAGTTATATTTTTTATAGAAGTTTTATAGTTTGGGGTTTTATATTTAGGTCTCTCACCCAATTTGACTTTTTTGTGTGGTGCAAGGTATGAGTTTCAGTTTGCGTACAGATGTTTGATCATTGCAGCACTGCTTTTTGAAGAGACAGTCTTTCTCTATTGAATTGACTTGGCAACCTTTGTTGAAATTCAACTGACCATGTGTAGTAAGTTTTATTTCTGGATTCTTTTTTTTCTCTTCCATAGATACGAATATCTATCCTTACCCAAAACCACACTGTTTTAATTACTGTAAGTCTTAAAATGTTGTGTGAGTTCTCCAACTTTGTTTTCTTTTTCAGAATTATTCTAGCAATTCTAGGTTCTTTGCTACCAGCAGTTTTTCCATTTGAGTGCCCTCCTCTGCCCCCAGTCTTCTCATGTCTGATTCCTTGTCATCCAAGTCTCATGTCAAATGTTTACTCCTCAGAAAGGCCCTCTCTTATCATTCAGTTTAGAATGAACACACACTTATACACTCATGTAACATGCTGCTACCACATCACCCTATTTAGGACCCCTACCCTTAGAGTGTAAGCTCCATGAAAGCCCAGGTCTTATGTGGCTTTTCCCTGCATCATTAGCATCCAGAATGGTACCTACCAAAATGTAGAGCCTTAATAAATATTTATTCGATGAAAGAATTAAAGTCTTTGAATATGTTGTTTCTTCAAACTGAATAATCCTCCACCCTCCAAATCTCATACTTTATCCATTAAAACCTCTCAATCAAAAGCCTAAATTTGGGAGTTCCCTTGTGGTATAGTGGGTTAAGGATCCAGCATTGTCACTTTAGTGGTTTGGGTCGATGCTTGGCTTGGGTTTGATCCCTAACCCAACAACTTCCACACCCCACAGTCATGGCCAAAAAAAAAAAAAAAAACTTATTAAAATTTCTGCTTGAGAAAAAAAAGCCTAAATTTGTCAACTCATTCTAGAGTTTGTTGTTCTTTCCTCTATGTGTCCATACATACACTTATTATAGCACTCACTGTATCATACTGTAATTATTTATGTACACGTTGGTCTTGGTCACAAGATTGTAAGTACCTATGACATGGTAGCCACTCTGTAAGTACTTTTTTAATGGATGAATGAATGAAGGAAATATCCTACATTGCGGCTCTTCTGGTAGTTTATCTTTCTACAAGGTGGGACAAAAGCAAAAAGGAAAAACAAAAATACACACACACAGGAGTTCTTTTGTGGCACAGCAGGTTAAGGATCCGGCATTGTTACTGCAGCAGCTTGGGTTGCTGCTGTAGCACAGGTTTGATCCCTGGCCCAGGAACTTCCATATGCTATGGACACAGCCAAAAAAATAATAATAATGAAAAAGTAATTAAATGAATAACTTAAATCTTAACTTAAACCTGACTCCATATAACAAAACTTGCAGGCATGGCTCATCTATAAGTGTTTGGAGCATATCCTCCAGGTAGAAGCAGTGTAATTCAGAGTTTGGTCAAGATGAAAGAGTAATACTGAATCTCTGGTAGCTCTCTTGGACCCAGCTATTGTGTCTCCGAAATTTGCCTAATAACCTCAAACATGGAACTCCTGCTGTGGCACAACAGGATAGGCAGCATTTCTGGAGCTCTGTGATACAGGTCTGATCCCAGCCGGCACAATGGGTTAAGAATCTAGGATTGCCACAGCTGTGGCATAGGTTGCAATTGCGGCTTGGATCCAATCCCTGGCCTAGGGAACTCCATACGCCGCGGGGTGGCCAAGAAAAAATAAATTAAAAAATAATAGTCTCAAGCATGGTTCTTTTCTGTGTAGCTATGTAAACCGTTAAAAATACCATTGGCTTGGATTAACCACACCCAGTTTAATAATGAAATCTGATTTTCTTTCAGCCACAAGTGAAAGAGTAACCAGTAATACTTCTGTGAATGGCAATCAGGTATCAAAATGATTGGAGGCTTTTTTTTTTTCTCCTGAATTAGAAAATTATTGTGAGCCTTCCTGTCTTCTCACCTTGCATCCTTTCCTCTTCCTTCCTTCCCGAATAATTCAATCTAAAAGCCATTAGGTGGGGAAAGTGGGAATCCAGTTAGATGAGCAGCAGCGGCGGCCTGTTGTGGTATATTAGAGCCTGAGGAGGATAAAGAGGGTTCTGACTCCAAGTGGGGGAACCACTGTGGGAGCCTGGCATAGGGTGCTGAAGCTGAAGAAGGCATCTATGGTAGGGGGAGGGACAGGTGGCAACAGCAACAAAAGATGGGTTGTATCTAAGTGGGACTGGTCAAATACACAAATATATTGAGGATAAAGGGAGCCAGGTTTCTTCTGCCAGAAAAGTGTCTCAACTATGGAAAAGAAGAAAATTGGAATGAACCCTGTAACATTAGATCAGAATTGGAGGTATCAGGTGAAATGTATATGTGTATGTACACACACACATTTCCCTCCTAACTCTGTTCACTAAGAGGACCTGGAAATAATGACACCATAGCATGGATTTATGTTTCTAAATACCAGTTCTCCACTGAAAAGAACGATCGATTCTTGGAAAAAGGGCTGATTAGAGGGCTGGGGAAGGAAAGTACAAGATGAACTTGAAATATATCTTTGTGCCAGGACAAACTGTGGAATGCTTAGAAGTTCCCAGTGATTCAGTGGGTTAAGGATCCAGTGTTGTCACTGTGGTGGCTCTGGTCACTGCCCTGGCATGGATTTGATCCCTACCCAGGAACTTCTGCCTGCCATAGGCCTGGCCGAAAAATAATAATAATAGTAATGTCATAAGTCGGAGTTCCCTTCGTGGCTCAGTGGTTAATGAATCTGACTAAGAACCATGAGGTTGCGGGTTCAATCCCTGGCCTTGCTCAGTGGGTTAAGGATCCAGTGTTGCCCTGAGCTGTGGTGTAGGTTGCAGACGCAGCTCGGATCCCGCGTTGCTGTGGCTGTGGCGAAGGCCAGTGGCTACAGCTCCTGTTAGACCCCTAACCTGGGAACCTCCATATGCTGTGGGTGCGGCTCTAGATAAAGGCAAAAAGACAAAAAAAAAAATCATAAGTCAGTTACACTTCAAAAAAATGATGGGGACATCACTTCAAAAGGATATAAAATTGAGCTTAAAGGGGCTTCCGCTGGCAAAATTTATGACAATTTGAACATCAAACTAGTAATAGTGAAAGATTAGAATCCACTAAATAAAACAGGAATCAATGAATCATTTTGATAGTAATAAATTAATTAATAAATAAATGAGAAGAAAAAGCTTTTCTCAGTAAAATGACAACATTAATGTAGAAGGAATCATGGAATTACAAAATGCCATTTAGAAACCATCAGTAATAATTAAGCCACAAAACATCAATGAATACTAAATCAAATGTGTGAAAATTTGATGAGTAGCATTTTAATTTGTTTTTTTTTTTTTTTGGCCATACCCTAGGCATATGGAAGTTCTCAGGCCAGGGATCAAATCCAAGCCTACCGATGTCATTGCTGTTCAATCCCTGACCCGGGAATTTCCACATGCTGCAGGTATGAAAAAAAAAAAAGAGAGAGTAAGAACAAAATGCTGTGCCTTCCTTGATGGAAGTTGTCCAGTGTTATCAGCTTGCTACCAGGTAACTGACTGATCACTCCCAAAGAACGGTGCCATAATAGGCACTCAGCAGTGGCCATAGTCAGGGCTTTGGTGCATGGAAATCCATGTTGCTGAACCCATGTCTAACCGCCATCCCTGCCACCATGGCCACTTTGTTCACGAGCCCACTGACTGATAACAGGAGCAACTGGGGAAAGAGCCTTATTGCTGTCCACAGAATGGGTCTTCTTGTCCACGTGAATGTAAAAATCCTCCTCTGCCGAAATCATCATTTGGTGAGCTTTCACATGGTATGCAAACATCTTCACTTTTTTTGCCCATTCAAAAAAGTCTGTATACATACTTCTTCCCCACATTTCCTTGACCCCAATTTTCTATTCATGTTCCTTCCAGGTCCCTAACCGTCCAGCCACACCATTAACCACAGCCCATAAATTGATATATAATTGGAGTTCCCACTGTGGCATAGTGGCTTAATGATCTGGCTTGTCTGATCTGATGTTGCCGGTTCGATCCCCAGCCTGGCAGAGCAGGTTAGGGATCCGGTGTTGCCACAGCTGTGGCATAAGTTGCAGACGTGACTTGGATTCAATCCCTGGCCTGGGAACTTCCATATGCTTTGGGTGTAGGCATAAAAGAAAAAAAGTAAGGTATATAATTTCATGCCTGGCCATTTCTCTTCCTGAGCAAGGTGAACAACCAGGTACGCTGCTTGGACTTCTGCCCACTTGGGAGGATTTCCTTCACCAATGTCCTTTAGGAGTGTCCCAGAAAGAGGCTGTGGGCCACTTCTTCATGTAACTTACTGCGCCTTCAGGGCCTGCTCAAACCCGGTCTCACATATACTGCTTCCATTTAATGATAGAGTAGTGCTGTGCACACACAGCTTTATGGCTTAGTAGGCCAGATAACACCCAGTTCATATGACGGGTGGCTCAAGGTTGCAAGGTAACTTGGTTGCTCATGGTTAATGATTCAGTCTCCAGTAAGGCCCAGCAGCAGTGGATAGCAGGGCTTTGCTCCAAAATTCTAAGGTCCTGTGCTGCAATTCACCAAGCCTGCCAAAAGTTCCAAAGAGCAGATCAGCCACTGACACTTTAAGCACCATTGGATCTGCTGGATCATGTGGCCCAAGTGGGAGAGCAGCTTGCACAAGCTCTGTTGCAGAGCCTTCTCCTGTTCTGGCCCCCCCCTCCAAACTAGCAGCGTTTTGAGTCATTCAGTAAATAGACCAGTGTAACACACCCAAAGGAGAAATATATTGCTTCCAAAATTCAAAGAGGCCCATTAGACATTGTGCCTCTTTTTTGGTTGTAGGAGGAGCCAGATGCAACAACTTACCCTTCACCTTAGAAGTGATGTCTTGAGATGCTCCACACCGTTGGACCCCTCGAAATTTCACTGAAATAGAAAACCATTGAATTGTCAGATTTATTTCCCACCCTCGGGCATGCAAAAGTCTGGCCAGGAGATCCCGTCATGGCTCAGTGGTTAATGAATCCGACTAGTATCCATGAGGACGAGGGTTCGATCCCTGCCCTTGCTCAGCGGGTTAAGGATCTGGCGTTGACATGAGCTGTGGTGTAGGTCGCAGACGTGCCTTGGATCCCGTGTTGCTGTGGCTGTGGTGTAGGCCGGCAGCTACAGCTCTGATTCAATGCCTAGCCTAGGAACCTCCACTTGCCATGAGTGCGGCTCTAAAAAGACAAAAGACCGGAAAAAAAAAAAAAAAGTCTGACCAATCAGTTTACAGTAGTTGCTACTTCTTGCTCACTAAATCTAATAAGCTTCATGTCACCAATGCAGTGAACCGGTGTAATACCTTATGGAAACAAATGACAATAAGATCCCTGTGAATTAAATTATGACATAGGGCTAGAGAGCTGATATAGTACTGAGGTAGCATAATGAAGGTGTATTGCTGGCCTTGCCAGCTTAAAGCAAACAGCTTCTGGCAGGCCTGCTGACAGGGATAGAGGAAAGGGTATTTGCCAGATCAATAGCTTCATACTAGGTACCAGGGCACACAAATTTGCTCAGGCAATGAAACTACAGCTCCTGGAGTTCCCATTGTGGATCAGTGGTAACAGATCTGACTACTGTCTTTGAGGATGCTGGTTCAATCCCTGGCCTTGCTCAGTGGGTTAAGGATTCGGCATTGCTGTGAGCTGTGGTGTAGGTTGCAGACACAGCTTGGAACTGGCATTGCTGTGGCTGCGATGTAGGCCTGCAGCTATAGCTCTGATTTGACCCGTAACCTGGGAATTTCCATATTCTGCAGGTGTGGCCCTAAAAAGACAAAAAAGGAAAAGAAAGAAACTACGTCTTCTGTGGCTATAATTGGAGTGGCTACCCAGTTAAGCCTGTGATAACCCATGGTCATTCTCCAAGACCCATCTGTCTTCTACATGGACAAAATTGGCGAGGTTTATGGGATTATGCATTCTGGAACTGGGGATATAAGCATAGGGTGAGTTTGGGGAAACACTGGACCCACTGTGAGAAGCACTTGAGCAAAACTCCATTGATCAGCTAACTTACTCTGATTGGCTGGCCACAATGATGTTTTGAGTTTCTTGGAATTAGTGTTAGTTCAGAGTCAATGCCCAGTAGTCCCTGAAAGTTCTGATTATTCCCTTTCCCCCGGTGCAGTTATCCTGCTAGAATGCTATAGGTCTCTTTGGGGGAAGCTGGGAGAAAGATCAATGGTATAAATTCTTGGTAGTATACCAGGGTCCTTAAGGGAACCCAGCTTCCCCTTCATTCAAGGGTTTCTGAATCTGTAAATTGGCTCAAGTGTAGAACTGATTGAAGGGCTATGACTCTGTTTTTATGATTCAGGTTAAGTCTATTTGCCTGACCTAGAATTTTCTCCCTATACCGCTCAAGTAAGACATATACAGAGTTTCCTTGTAGCCTAGTGGGTTAAGGATGTGGCATTGTTAATGCGGTGGCTCTGGTTGCTGCTATGGCACAGGATCAGTCCTTGGCCTGGGAACCTCTGCATGTTGCAGGAGCAGCCAAAAAAAAAAAAAAAAAAAAAAAAAAAAAAAAACAGAAGGAAGGAAGGGAGGAAGAAGGAAAGAAAGGAAGGAAGGAAGGACGAAGGAAAGAAAGAAAGAAAGAAAGGGAGAGAGAAAGAAAGAAAGAAGGAAGGAAAGAAAGAAAAAAGAAATTTAGTAGGCTTCTTATCTATTTTACTTCTAGGAACACCATAATCAACCAGCCAGTGCCATAGGTCTACAAGAGTCAGACTATTCTGATTGCTGCTTTGACTCTGCTATTCATTATGGTAGCTATGCCTACTTTGTCTTTGATATTGAGTGCTGCCACTTGGTCCCTGCCACCCCAGGATCCAGTTACTGCCATTGCATTTAGGCTTCCCAATCAGTGGCTGCAGTGCCCCCTGTAAGTTCTGGCCTACAAAGAGTGATCATAGATTCTCCAAGGATTCTGGGGCTCCCCTCTGGACCCTTCCAATATGGGTAAGTCTTAAATGACAAATATATTCCTTTTTTTTTAGGGTCATACCCGAGGTATATGGAAGTCCCAGGCTAGGGGACGATTTGGACCTACAGCTGCTGGCCTACACCACAGCCACAAATGCAGGATCTGAGCCGCTTCTGTGGCCTACAATGCTGGATCCTTAACCCACTGAGAGAGGCCAGGGATCAAACCTGCAACCTCATGGTTCCTAGTTAGATTCATTTCTGCTGCACCACAATCGGAACTCCGACAAATATATTTTAATATTCCAGTCTCCCTAAGCCTTTCAATCCCTTTCTGTACATTAAACCAAGGCATATCTAGTCTAGTTATTCCAGTTTGCCCACTGCGGGCCATCTTTTGGTTCATGTTTTCGCCAACCAACAAAAATTGTCACAGTCCATCCTAATTCCCCAAGCTGCAACGTTAAATGCAGAATCTCTGCTTGGGTGCCCATATCAATATATTTGTCCTGGTCCAACTTTATGTTCTTCCACCATTATCCTACACCCTTGATATCCGTGTTCCCCAGATTTCTGTCTGCGTAAACTAGAAAATTCAAATAGTTCTCCTGGAGTACAGCATACTTCCTCACAGGTTACTCATGGGTACCTCATCTTTAGGGACCCACCAGGATTTGAGTCTAGTTATAGGTCCAGAAGCAAAGAGGGGTGGTGGGGTTGAGTCTTGAGGAGAATCGACCTTGTCTTACAAGGCAAATGCCTCAAGGAGCAGCCATTTCAGTTTCCTCAGGCAATACAAGGTTAATCCCCCTCAGATGGGGGTAGAAAGGCCAGTACCACTGTGGGTGGGAAGCCACTTCTGCTGGGGATGGGGAGGTTTTCTTTTCTTCACTGGCAAAGAAGACTCATATTAAAGGATCCCATTCTTTCCTAGTCAGTACCCCCACTAATAGGAGATACCCTGTAAGGCTGGGAATTCAACTTGAGTTGTAATTCAGCTAGTCATAGAGTGAGATTCTGGATTTGATTTTCAGCAATCTCAGCCCAGTTGCTATAAGATGTAAGGGTCTCCACTAGGGCACACCTAGAAGACTTGGGGGCATTTATGCAGTAATTGAACTGAAAATTTGAATCTCTGAGCTCATCCTTTTCTTTCACGACTTTGTCCAGTGATAGGAACAATCTCATTATATTTGTTAATTTTCCAAAAATGCTTGAAATATCACATAGACAGTCAACCAGCTCCTTGCTTCTTATAGGTAGTTGATTAGGAGTACCTAATACAGATATTTTGCATATGTCTATTACCAGTTCACATCATGACTTGCTTTACTACTGGAAATAGTCATTAGCATCTTTAAATCTAATCAGATTACAGAGTCAATTTCAGAAAGCCCAGAACCAATTTAAAAAAATCCTTAATATTCTGATCTTCTAGAACTACTTGGTACCAAAATACATGTCATGAGATTTATTATAGGAGTTCCCGTTGTGACTCAGCAGTAAGGAACCCAACTAGTATCTATGAGGATGTGGGTTTGATCCCTGGCGTTGCTCAGTAGGTTAAGGATCTGGCATTGCTGTGGCTGTGGTGTAGGCCAGCAGCTGCTGCTCCAATTCGACCCCTAGCCTGGGAAATGCCATGTGCCTTGGGTGCGGCCCTAAAAAAAGCAAAAAAAAAAAAACGATTATAATGTAAGAGATTTATTATAAGATATATTATAGGAGTTCTGCTGTGGCACCAAGGGGCTGGCTGCATCTCTGTAGCAGCAGGACTCAGGTTCAATCCCTGGCCTGGCAGAGTAGGTTCAAGGATCCAGAGTTGCTGCAGCTTATCTGATCCCTGGCCTGGGAACTTCATATGACATGAGGCAGCCAAAAAAAGATTTATCATAATTAATTTGTCTATTATAGTAATTCAATACAATAATTTAATTGTTGATTTATTATATATTAATTATTAATTGGCTCATGCAATTATAAAGGTTAAGTCCCACAATCTGCTCTCTGCAAACTGGAGACCCTGGCCAATGGTATAGTTTCGGTCCAAGTCCAAAAGCCTGAGAACCAGGAGAACAAATGTATAAGTTCCTTTTCAAGTATGGAGGTCTGGGAGTTCCCGTCATGGCTCAGTGGTTAACAAATCTTATTAGGAACCATGAGGTTACAGGTTTGATCCCTGGCCTCACTCAGTGGGTTAAGGATCCAGCATTGGCATGAGCTGTTGTGTAGGTCACAGACATGGCTTAGATCCCACGTTGCTGGGGCTGTGGCGTAGGCCAGGGGCTACAACTCTGATTAGACCTCTAGCCTGGGAAAATCCACGTGCTGCGGGTGTGGCCCCCCCAAAAAATAAAAAGACAAAAAATAAATAAATACGTGCAGTTTATTTTATGTCAATTATACCTCAATAGCACTGTAAAAAAAAAAACACAAATAAGAATGTAAACTAATTAAAGTAAAAATGTTGATAAATAATAAAACTTTCCAAATACACAGTTCTACCTATCAATTCTTCCTCCTCCTTCTTACACAGACATAATCACATTATTAAAGTTAATACCATTTAAATGTGCATAAGCTATATAACTTGTTTAGCACATTTAGATTTTATAGTTATATGTAGCACCCTATTTTATGTAATATCCTTTTTCAACTGATTTTCACTCAGCATTATGTTTTTAAGACCTATCCAGGAGTTCGCCACAGCCACAGCAACATGGGATCTGAGCTACATCTGTAACCTACACTACAGCTGTAGCAATGCCAGATCTGAGTTGTGTCTGCAGCTTACACCACAACCCATGGCAATGCCAGATCCTTAACCCACTGAGCAAGGCCAGAGATTGAACCCGCATCGTCATGGATCCTAGTCGGATTCATTTCTGCTGAGCCACGATAGAAACTCCAAATATAAATGTAAATGTTATTCATTCATTTTAACTTCCGTCTATAGTCCATTTTCCCACTGAGAGACAGTTTCCACCAGTGTTGCCGTGAACATTTTGTACGTGTCTCCTTTGTGCACAAATGCAGATGTTGCTCTAGGCAAGACCCCTCCAAGTGAAAATACTAGGTAATGGACTCTAATGCATCTTCAGCTTTATGAGATATTGTCAAATTGTTCTTCAAAGTAGTTATTCCAAACATTCCCACTAGCTATATCCTTGCCAGCACTTATACAAGTTTTCATCTGCCAATGGTATGAATCAGAATCTTATTTTTTTTAATTCCACTTCCTTGATTATTAGAGAGATCGAGCATCTTTTAATTTTTTATTTTATTTTTTATTTTTATTTTTTTGTCTTTTCCAGGCCACACCTGCGGCACATGGAGGTTCCCAGGCTAGGGGTCCAATCGGAGCTGTAGCCTCCGGCCTACGCCACAGCCACGGCAACGTGGGATCCAATCCATGTCTGCGACCTACACCATAGCTCACGGCAACACCAGATCCTTAACCCACTGAGCAAGGCCAGGGATCAAACCTGTGTCCTCATGGATACTAGTTAGTTTCGTTACTGCTGAGCCACAATGGGAACTCCTTTGCCATCTTTTCTGACATAACCATACTGGAACTATGCTATGCTTTTGTGCATATGATAGCCATAACATGTCTTTTTAAATTTTTTTAATTTTTATAAAACTTTTAAAGGTTACACTGCATTTTAGAGCTATTACAAAATATTGGCTATATTCCCTATGTTGTATAATACATCCTTGTATCCTATTTACACCCAATACTTTGTATCTCCTGCTTACCACCCCAGTGTTGCCACTTCCCTGCTCTGGTAACCATTAGTATGTGAGTCCAGGTCTTCTTTTTAAATTTATTAGTTTGTTGCATTTTTTAGATTTCAACAGATAAGTGATATCTACAGTATTGTTTTTCACTATCTGACTTATTTCACTTAGCATAATGCTAAATCCAACTGTGTTGCCTACTTTTATACTTTGTTGTTTGTGATTTTTTTTTTTTTTTTGGCTTTTTAGGGCTGCTCTCATGGCATATGGAAGTTCCCAGGCTAGTGGTCAAAGGAGCTACAGCTGCCAACCTATGCCACAGCCACAGCAACTCGGGGTCCGAGCCACATCTGCAAACTACACCACAGCTCACGGCAATGCCAGATTCCCAACCCACTGGGCAAGGCCAGAGATCGAACCTGCAACCTCATAGTTCCTAGTCGGAATCGTTTCTACTGCACTACGACGGGAACTCTCTATGGGTATGCTTTTTAGTTTTGTTTAGGATTCTTTCCCTATCATATTATCATAAAAATATTTATACATTTTGTTTTAAAATAAATTCTGGCTCTGTTACTTGCTAGCTATGTAATCTTGGGCAAATTTCTTAATCTTTCTGGGCCTCAGAGTTCTTATCTCTAAAATGGGGATGGAAATAATGTCTACTTCATAGAGTTGTTCTTAGGATTATTCATCTGTAGCAGGCACAGACCCAAAGAACAGAGGTCACTCTTGAATTAGGATGGTATGAGATGTGTTTATTTACAGAAATACAAGTAGGTGAAGGGGAACTAACAGGGGTAGTACAATATCCTGAGGGTAGTAACAGCAAAGAAGCTGTTATAACACTGAGGCCAAAAGAATAAGGTAAGCAATGGCTATTGGGGAGATAGATTCCATGTACAGAGGGTAGGCAGTGGTTACAGAAAGACAGGGATCTTAGATCCAGGGATAGGATAAATCTGAGGCAGTCTGGCAGGGAGGAGCCTGTGGAAGGATGGCTTCACTATCCTTCTTCCCTTGAAACTCCTGCTGGGGTTCTGCATGGGCTGAAGCCAGAGGGCAAAGGAGTCCACTGATGTCCGTACTGGACACTGGGAAGAAGGAGGCAAGTGGATCTGGAGGAGCAAATGAAAGATAAAGACATACTTTCAACCAGAATTTATTTTGTTTGTTTGTTTGCTTTTGGCCATGACTGCAGCATGTGGAAGTTCCCGGGCCAGGGTTCTGACCTGTGCCACAGCAGTGACTCAAGTAGCTGCAGTGACAACACTGGATCCTTAACCCACCAAGCCACAAGAGACCTCCTCAACCAGAATTTACTGATTGCCAGCATGAGCCAGGTACTTCTGAGTCCCAAAGATACAATGATAAACTCAGTGACAAAGTCTCTGACTTCATGAGCTTCCATCCTAATGGGAGCAGACAAACAAAAAATGTCAGTAAATATAAGATGCCAGGTAGTGGTTAAGTGAAAACATGAAGGAAAGATGCAGAGAATAGCATAATGGGGTTTGAGGGTAGAGCTGTCGGGGGAGCATCTTGGAAGAGATGTCATTTGAACAATGATTTAAAAGAAGTACAAGAATGTGCATAACTGGTGGGAAAATGCAAAGGTTTTAAAACAGAACCATGCTTGAAAAAGGAAAGGTGTGCGTGTCTGAGAAAAGATGTGGAGGTGGTGTTGCTGGAAAATAATGACAGAGGAAAGAGGGGGAGGTGATGATGAGTGGTGGGATCCTGAATATATTTTGAAGGAAGAGGATTTTCTGCCTCTACATGATCTGCTGATGTGGGATGCTTGAGAAAGACACACATCAAGGATGACTCCAGGAGTTCCTGTCGTGGTGCAGCGGAAATGAATCCAACTAGGAACCACAAGGTTGCGGGTTGGATCCCTGGCCTCGCTCAGTGGGTTAAGGATCCGGCGTTGCTGTGAGCTGTGGTGTACGTTGCAGACACGGCTTGGACCTGGCGTTGCTGTGGCTCTGGCATAGGCCGGCAGCAACAGCTCTGATTAGACCCCTAGCCTGGGAACCCCCATATGCTGCAGGTGTGGCCCAAAACAAAACAAAACATAACAAGACCAAAAAAAAGGGATGACTCCAAAGGATTTGCCTGTAATACAGCTAGCTGTAAGGAGTGATGTCAGCAATGATGGACTGAGAACCTCCCCAAATCCTCTCTTCCATAAAAGCAGTGAGAATGCTGGCAAAATTGTTAGCATCAACCTTGGAATACCTTGGTTTTTCAAATAAGACGATCTGGGGGGTGGGGGGATGCACTGGGGGTTTGGGATACAAAATCTGTAAAATTGACTTGTGATGATTTATGTACACCTATAATTGAAATAAAATCCATTAAGAAAAAAAATTGAATATCCATTCAATAGACTATTACTCAGCCGTAAAAGGAATACTGTACTGATTGATACATATTACAATGTGAATGAACCTTGAAAACATGGTAAGTGACAGAAGCCACAAAAGGCTGCATATTATATCATTCCATTTGTAATAATATATCTATAACAGGCAAATACATGAAGACAGAAAGTAGACTTGTGGTTGCCAGGGTTGGGTGGCGGTAAATAGGGAGTGATTGCTTTCTTTGGGGGGGGGGTGATGAAAATGTTCTGGAGTTAGATATTGGTGATAGTTGCATAACTTTGTGAATATACTAAAATTACTGAATTGTACACTTAAAAAAATGAATTTGGAGTTCCCATAATGGCTCGATCGTAACAAACCCAAATAGTATCCATGAAGACTCGGGTTCAATCCCTGGCCTTGCTTAGTGGGTTAAGGATCCCGTGTTGCAGTGAGCTTTGGTGTACGTCATAGATATGGCTCAGATCTGGGGTGGCTGTGGCTGTGGCTGGCAGCTGCAGCTCTGATTAGACCCTTAGCCTGGAAAATTCCATATGCCCTGGGTGTGGCCCTAAAAAGACAAAAAAAGAAAAGAAAAGACAGATTTTACTGTACGTGAATTATATCACAATAAAAAAAAATACAGCTGGAGTTCCTGTTGTGGCTCAGTGGAAATGAATCCGACTAGGAACCATGAGGTTTCGGGTTCGATCCCTGGCCTCGCTCAGTGGGTTAAGGATCTGGCGTTGCCGTGTGAGCTGTGGTGTAGGTCTCAGATGTGGCTTGATCTGTGACTCTGGCATAGGCTGGCAGCTGTAGCTCCGATTAGACCCCTAGCCTGGGAACCTCCATATGTCTCTGGTGTGGCCCTAAAAAAAAAAGGCAAAAAATAAAACTAAACAAACTGGAACAATTTAGATAACTTTTACTAAGATAGGGAAGATTAGGGAAGGAGCACAGGTGGGAGAGAAGGGAAGAGTGTCTTGGATATGGTAAGTTTGAAGTACCAATTAGACATCAAATGGATCTATTAGGTAGGCAGCTGGAGATAATTAGTCTTCATTTCAGGGGAGAGATACTGATTGGAGATATGAATTAGAGGAAAAACGAATTAATACATGTAAAACAGAATAGTGCTTGGAACATAGTAAGATCTATAAATTTAGCTATTATATTTAGTATTTTGTATGTATATAATAATAGTCAATTGGACTACCACACTTTGTAGAATTCCTTCCTCTCTGATTTGTAATGCACCTCTGCTATATACAAATCTCCCATATATACTGAGGGTCTATTGCTATCATTGTATGTTTTTTTCTTTTTGGCTGCCCCATGGCTTGTGGAGTTCCCAGTCCAGGGATCACATCAGAACTGCAGTTGTGACCTAAGCCACAGCTTAGTGTCCCAAGCGCTACCAAGATGCTGCCGATCCCTTTGTGTCACAGTGGGAACTCCTTTCAATGTATTGCTTTAAGTAGAAATTGTTTTAGGGGAGAGTAGATTGGAAACCAGGACTCCTCTAAGCTTTTCTCAATTCATTTCACAAGAACTTAAGTGGTTGCACGCTGCTATTTCACCTTTGTTAACTAGGGAGAAATCACCTGGATTCTTTCTACCTTTCAGAGGCTGTGAGGATAGATGAGATCCTAGGCAGGAAGTTCAGAAAGCTGAATAATATAAAACTGCAAAAGGAAGCTTCCTGAGAGAAAAGAGATTTCATAGGTAATATTTTGAGTCAACTATCCTTATAATTACAATCACATTTTAAAAGTTTTTCTTGGAGTTCCCACTGTGGCACAGCAGAAACGAAACTGACTAGTATCCATAAGGATGCGGGTTCAATCCCTGGCCTCACTCAGTTGGTCTGAGATCCAGTGTTGCAGTGAGTTGTGGTGTGTAGGTTGCAGATGCTGCTAGGATCCCAGGTTGCTGTGGCTGTGACATAGGCAGTCAGCTGTACCTTTGATTAGACCTTTAGCCAGGGAACCTCCATATGCCACAGGTGCAGCCCTAAAAAAATAAGTTGTTTTTAGCTTTGGTAAATACCACATAACATAAAATTTACTACCTTAGTAACCATATGAGAAAAATTTAAAAAGTCTTTGCATTTGATGTTTCACCCAAAATCTTCCCAAGGCTGTCTCCTCCTCATAGTTCAATTCTTCAAGGAAGTGATAATTCTGAAGGCCAGCAGAAACAACCTGCATTTTGTACAAAGTTGCCAGCTCCTGTGGTTTAAATTTTGGTAAAATTTCTCCATACACACCCCCATAAGCAGTCATACACAGAGCAGATTACGGCCACAGTGATGCTACTCTTAAGTGCAAAGAAGAAAATGCAACTTCTCGACTGGAATCTTGTACAGCTGTTTCAGTTTTTCCCCTCACTTTTTTTTTTAACAGCTTTGTTGAGGTATAATCTTGTCTCGTTTTTAAAGTGCGCTCCTTTAAGATGATCTCATTCTGTAGAAGGAGAACTTTTTTTTTTTTGTCTTTTTGCTTTTATGTAGAGCCGCACTCGCGGCATATGGAAGTTCCCAGGCTAGGGGTCTAACAGGAGCTGTACCCGCCGGCCTTCGCCACAGCCACAGCAACGCGGGATCCGAGCTGCGTCTGCAACCTACACCACAGGTCACAGCAACGCCAGATCCTTAACCCATTGAGCAAGGCCAGGGATCGAACCCGCAACCTCATGGTTCCTAGTCGGATTCGTTAACCACTGAGCCACGAAGGGAACTCCAGAACGGGAACCTTTTGGATCTCCACTACTGTAGGCACCTGTAAGGATTCCCTTTTTTTCTTTTTCTTTTTTTCCCCTTGCACTCGGCAGCCGAACACGTGCAACCAGCGCCTTAGAGAACTCGTTCAGGCTCCCGACCTAGCCCTGCCCACTGAAAGTCCGGCCCCCCGTTTTTTTTTTCCCCGAACCCAGTCCCTCCGCCCCTTTCCAACTCAGGCCCAGCAGATCTCGCCCTTCCTCCAACCCCCTCTCAACATCTCGCGAGAAGTGAGCGCGCCTGGCCGGACGAGAGGAAAGTATCTGCTCCGCTGAGGGGGGAAAGAAGGAGCTGGAGATAGATTGTGGGACGGAGCGTAGGCGGGCAGGAGGCGACGGAGCTACCAACGGGTAAGTCCTGTTAACATTAACTAGCCCATGAGCTGACGGGACTCTCCCCGTCAACTCTGGCCCGTCCCAGTGTGCCAGGCCGGGATCTCCCCTCCCAAAGTGTGTTGGACGGGGGCGCTGAGGCGGTGGCCGGGCCCTGTCTGAGGAAGAGGGTGGGGCATAGACTAACGCCGACCAATAAGAGAGAAGGAAGCCACGATTGGCGGCGATGAGCACTAATAGGAGATCGTCTTTACCTTGCGGAGTGCCGCCCCTCTTCTCTTCTTCCTCCCGCCTCCTTCCTTTGGGGGGGAAGGCGGGGCCAGAGGCCTGAAGTGTGGGGAGAACTTGGGGTAAGTAGCCCCGGGGGGCGCAGGGCGTGGCAATAAGAGGGGAGTTGAATCCTGAGGGAATGGAAGTCTAGTGGACGCTGGAATAGGGTGGAATGGGTGGAAGGGGTGGGATACTAAACTGGTTGAAGACCCAGGGTTTCTTCCAAGAGTGGGGTTAGAGACTTGGCATTGGAAGAGGCAAGGGTAATAGGCAGGAGGTAGGGATGAGTAGGTGAAAACACGGTACTTGGTTTGGAGGTAAATCATTGGAAGTGAGAGCATGGCGTTTCGACTGAATTATAAAAAAGTATTAGGGACGTGATAGCAGGACAAAAGTATGGATATGGAGAAAATTAAGTGAATGAGTTTAGGAAGACTTAATGGGGGTGTGTTAATGGCCAAAAGGCATCACTTCAGAGAGGGTATGGGGGAATCCAGAGAGGGAAGAGAGGTGTTTGATTAGGAGACGGCTGATACAAGTGTTTAGCCTAGGTATCAGAAGAAGCCTGGGAAATAGATTTGGGGCTTTTGGTGGATATTGCACCCAGTCTCGTGACCATCCTGCAAGAGAGGTGGGATAGGGGTAAGAAGAAAAATAGAGCACTTTCATCACTTCTACTCTGATTTCCTTTCTCCCTGTCTTCCTCTTCTCGCACTTCATCTCTTCCTCAACTCAGGGATGGGGGCTTGGGACTTCAGCGGCCAAGTTGGAGCCCCATAGGGAGTTATATGTTGCTCTCAGTTGCTTGTTATGTTCTCTGACTGGGGTGTTTACTGCCCAGGGCACCTCCTGCCCAGATTCCCGCGTTGCTGCTTTCCTAACTCTAAAAGTTTGTTTTCTGCTTAACAGAGGGTGTTTTAGTTATCTCTGAGGGTTGTGCCATAATATAAGTGTAGGTTTGTGGGAGTGTGCAGAGTTTTCTCTGAAAGCTCACTTGAACCCTGTGTTTAAAAACTTTGCAGTAGTGCAAGTAATTCTTGTAGAGACATCGGTCTTTATAGGTATTCTAAGCACAAGAAAATATCCTAAACTGAAGTTAGTTTTGTTAAATATGTTTCTTACCCACTGATACTCTTGAAGAGTTGCTAAATACATGGCTGCAGTTCGTTTTATTTAGCTTATATTTTTTTAATAGTGTAAATAAAACGCACACATATTTCAGGAAAGTGAAACAATTTCAGCTTCTTCCTTTGTGTCCAGACTCAGAAGCTAAAGATATGTCATAATATCTTAGGGCAAGGGTTGGGGAAATCAAACACAGTTTGTACTTAAACATGGAGGATATAAGGTAAGTGGAGACTATTGCGAAATGTAACATGTCTGTAAGAAAAGAAGCTAAAGAAAAGTTTGGCAGCAATACTAAGTAGTCTTACCAGTTCTTAATTCTGTACAGAAAAGGGGCAAGTCTTTGCCCTTTGTTTGATAGTTATGTATTATTTAATAATGAACTAATATAGCTAATTAATAATGTCATTACTGTTACATAGATTTGTCTTTTACATTCCTTTTCTTCTCCTTTTACTTTTGGAAGCGAAATAGCATCTGAAATACCCATAAAGCTGTTATATGAAGAGAAATCTCAGAGTATGTTGCGTTGTATTATTCACCTTTGGTTTTTAGCAACTGTTTGTCCTCATGGCCAGGAAGTTACCTCTGCAGCACATTGAGATCAATTAATTACTGACTTTTTAGCATTAATTACTTAATTGGGGTCCAGAATTTCACATTCAGAGCATTGCTGTTGGACATGCAGACATTTTCAGTTTGCCTGGCAGCAGTTCGCGCATGCACGCGCGTGGGTGCACACACACACAGGCACACACCCCCCCACACACACAAACCTAAGGAGAGAGCAAAGTTCCTTGTTTTATTCTTCCATCCTGCAATTTATGATGGCTTTCACTTGGGTACTATTAAATGCAGGATTATTTTTTTTCTCATTAACACCTAGCAGAAAGAGAATGATAACGATTCTCATCTTTAAATGTGTGGATTAAAGATTATATCCTGTGATGCTTTAGTGTTGTAACTTTTGTTTTTGTTTACTATGGCTTTTAAATGCTAATATTTACCGTTTATTGTGTATCTCCTTTCTCTTTCCTCTCCCCATTTCCAACCCAAAATGAAAATTGTTTTTTTTTTAACCAGCTGTCAAGCTGCTGCTTTAAGTCCCTAGCTCTGCCTGAACACAGCTGCACTGAAGTTCTCACAAGTTATTGTTTTGTACATGTCAAGACTGAGTTTTTCCTAGGCTGCAGTAGGAGGGAGTCAGTGTTAGAGCAGCCTCCTATCCACGTCTGATGAGGAGGAGCCTTTTTGAAAGGAAGTTTTAGGTGGAGCAAATAGCATTACCAAGTAAATGTCTAATAAAGACCTTGAAACTAATTGGCAGACCTGCATGTAATTGTCCCTTATTCCTTGATAAAGGTACTGAAATTAAGGTGAAGGTGTTGTTTCTTTGGAAAAACGCAACACTAGTTAAAAAAAGAAAAAGCATTACTTTTGTTGCTGGTTTCTCTGACTGTGGTACTATGATTTTAGACTCAGTTAAAAAAAAGTCTTCCATCTCTAGAAACACGTCAAAGAGAACAGTTTTAACAGTTTTTAAGCTTATCGTTTTTGAACGTTGCCTTCTAACAGGCTTCTTTTGGGATCATGTACATTCATGAAATGTGAAAATGCATCATTTTGGAATGTCTGGTGGGTGGTCTGGTCTTTTGACTTCTGAATGCCGTAAGGAAGAGGTCCCTACTTCACAGATACCCTGTTCCATTATTGGAGCTCTACTTTTAGAACATTCTTTACATTGTGCTGAAGCTCTTAACTCCTGCCATCTGAATCTACAATAAATAAACCTAATTTCTTGTCAGCATGGTAGCCCTTCAAATATTTGATGACAGTTATGTCCTGTTAAGGCTCCTCTTACTGGGATAAATATCCCAAGTTCTTTCAACCAGTCCTTAAGTGACATTTTTAATAAAGTTCAGGCTCCTCATCAGCTTAGTTGCCTGAGTTATTAGGGTTTCTTATCTCGATCTGAAAATAACATCTTAGATATAATCTAATCAATACACGGTACAAAGGGAGAGTATGGTTCCCCCCCCGCACTCAGTACCTCTGTTCTTAAAATCTAAGATCACATTAACTTATATAATTAATTTTTTCATTTTAATTGATGATTTTGCATTTATCCCTGTAATTGTCATCTTGTTAGTTTTATTTTTTTAATAATGATTTTTATTTTTTCATTATAGCTGGTTTACAGTGTTCTGTCAATTTTCTACTGTACGGCAAGGTGACTCAGTCACAATACATGTATACATTCTTTTTTCTCACATTATCATGTTTCATCATAAGTGACTAGATATAGTTCCCAGTGCTATACAGCAGGATGTCATCTTGTTAGTTTTGGTTTATTGTTTTAGCTTGGTAATGTTATTTAGCTTCTTAACTGTTCCTCATATCTTTGTATCATGGTCAAATTTGGTAAACATGATACCTATTTTTTTGTTTTAGGTCACTGGTAAAAATATATAAGGGTGGAGCAATGCTGTGTAACAGCACGCTATCAGTAGGTTGATATTACTCCATTAATGAATTTTTTGGGTAAAATTCAGTTATGAATCCGCCTACTGTTTTATTATCTTAACTTTATTTCTATGAAGTATTGAGGTGTTCTGGTGAAATCTAAATATATTCTGCCTCTGACATTATCCTTGAGCGCCTAGGCTAGTGTCCCTGTCAAAAAAGAAAATGAAGGAGTTCCCGCTGTGGTGCAGTGGGTTAAGAACCTGACTGCAGTGGTTTTGGTTGCTATGGAGGTCCAGGTTCCATCCCTGGCCCAGCACAGTGGGTTAAAGGATCTGGCACTGCTGGAGCCTCTGCGCAAGTTGCACCTGTGGCTGGAATTGAATCCCTGGCCCAGGAACTTCCATATGCTTGCACGTGGCCATTAAAAAAAAAGAAAGAAAATGAGGTTATATGTGAGTTACTATTTAGTGGTCTTATGCTAGTGTTCATAGATCACCACATTACTTGCCAGTTGTTCATAAGCCATCTATTTAATAATTCACTTTAAAATCTTCCTAGGAAACAGTATTTCATCAGAATATAGTTTTCGGACCCTACCTTCCCTGGCCCTTGTTTTTTAAGTATTATTTTTCCCCCATTTCTAAGACTTCTAGTCCTGCTTCCTTTTTATTTTAATTTTTAATTTTTTTTTTCTTTTTGGCCTCCCTGCGGCATATGGAATTTCTGGGGCCAGGAGTGGAATTTGAGTCTCAGCTGCAACCCAACCACCAGTTGTGGCAACTCGGCATCCTTAACCCACTGTGCCAGGCTTGGGATTGAACCCATACCCTTGTAGTGGCCCAAGATACTGCAGAGACACCGATCCTGCTATGCCACAGTGGGAACTCCCCTGCTTCCTTTCTAAAAAAATAATTCTAGAACAATTTAACAGTGTTTCCTCATAGTTGCATGTTTTTTGTCATCAGATGAAATTCTATTTTGGAAACTCTTAGGAAGAAACATCATTCCCTGAACATTTTAAGTTACATATTAAAGAATTTTTTTCTTTTTTCTTTATATTAAAAAATTAAACACTAGCTTGTATAACAGTTGTATTGTAGCTTCCCCATAATATTGACATCTCCAGTTTAGACCTACCTTTTCATTTTCTGTTTGGAATAAAAACCTGCAGCACCTATAAAAGAAATGTACACATTCATACATATACATTCATATATACAATACATATGTATATGATACATATTATATATATGATATATATTATATATAATTGCTATTTATAATTATCGTTTATTGGTGTGGTAGTCTCTAAGTCTGTAGTGTAAGTAAAATGGTGCTATAAATAGGTAAAGCATCAGAAAACATCTCTTGGGACTAAAGACTTACTGTTGGTGGCCAACAACTTTCCTGTGTGTTAATTTTAGCCTAATAGTTGAATTTACGTTTGAGCAATTTTAGCTGATAGATGTAGTTTTAAAGCACCTTCCTCTTTTGGGGTTTTGATTTTTACTTTCATTTTTAGAAAATTGCAAATTGTGAATGGAAATGTTTGTGTGGAATAAATTAGCATGCTGTTAGGGACAGAATACATTTTCTTTTGGTACACTCTCATCCATCTGAGATTGTAGTTATGAATTCTCCTGGAAAGCAGAAGGATGGACTTGATGACCCCTTAAGGTCCTTTCCAGTCCAAACATTCATAAATAGAAGCTCAGAACAAGGAACTTACTATCGAAGAATCAGGAATAAAAGTAAGATTGTAAAGAAAATGAAATTGAAATGGTTCTACTGACCCAGTGGGAATAGATAAACAAGAAATATTAACACCTTTTAGCTAAATATGAAACAAAAATCAATAGCAACAAGTATTTTGCATATGGATCATTTTATGTCTTGAAATATTTTGTCAGGACAGGGAGTTCCGATTGTGGCTCAGCAGAAACAAATCTGACTAGTATTCATGAGGACGCAGTTTCAATCCTCGGCCTCACTTAGTGGGTTAAGGATCCAGCAGTGCTGTGAGCTGTGGTGTAGTCTGGCGGCTACAGCTCAGATTCTACCCCTAGCCTGGGAACCTTCCTATGCTGAGGGTGCATGACATATTCTATTCAGAATTTCCCTAGTGGACACTGTTGAAAGAATGTGTATTTTGCCTTCTGTTAAATCATAGTATTTTGTTTTCTTTCCTTCTCTTGATTGTCCTTTTGTTGAGAAACTTAAAAAAAAATCTGAATAATTTACTCACTGTGTGTGTACAATGAGGCAAAGTTCAGTTTTGAAAATAAGTGTATATAATGTGTGGCTTCCTTAGAGAGGAGGGATGAATGTTAAAACTCAGGAAAGGTTTTGTGAAAAGACAAATTTATTATCTAGTTTTTATTTTTATTTATTTTTAATTTTAATTTTTTTTTGCCTTTTAGAACAAATTTATTATCTAGTTTTTATTTTATTTTTTATTTTTATTTTTTTCTCTTTAGGGCTGCAAAAGAAGATTTATGTTCTAAGTTGATCAAATTTTATTTGGGGCTCAGATCCTGTGGCTGTGGAGTAGACTGGCAGCTACAGCTCCCATTCACCCCCAGCCTGGGAACCTCCGTATGCCGTGAGTGCGGCCCTAAAAGGACCAAAAAAAAAGAGGGGGGGAGGAATAGAGTAACCATTCTTTTCAGGAATATGCCTGACTTTATTATAAAAACAGGATGATTTATTGAATATAACATACGATTGCTATAAATGATTTGTATTGGCACCAAGTTTCTTGCCAGTGATGTTTATTTAAGTGTTATCAAACTTGAGTAATACCATGCTGGTTTTATTTAGCATATTTTTTTCTGGTATTTGTGGTACTAACATGTCTCTCATAGTAACATTTTCTTTAAAAATTTTTTTTTAAGTTTTGGTCAATCAGTAGTCTCCTAATATCTATGTTAGAGTTTTTTGGATTTTTTTTTTTTTTGGTCTTTTTAGGGCTGCACTTGTGGCATATGGAGGTTCCCAAACTAGGGGTTGAATCGGAGCTGTAGCTGGGATCGGAGCTGCGTCCGCGATCTACACCACAGCTAACAGCAACGCCAGGTCCTTAACCCACTGAGTGAGGCCAGGGATTGAACCTGCATCTTCGTGGATACTAGTCGGATTCATTTCTGCTGAGCCACAACGGGAACTCCCTACGTTAGAGATTTCGAAAAGCAGTGAATGTTGGAGTTCCTGTCGTGGCTCAGTGGTTAACAAATCTGACTAGGAAGCATGAGGTTGCGGGTTCGATCCCTGGCCTTGCTCAGTGGGTTAAGGATCCGGCGTTGCCGTGAGCTATGGTGTAGGTTGCAGATGTGGCTTGGATCCCTCATTGCTGTGGCTGTGGCGTAGGCCGGCGGCTACAGTTCCTGTTAGACCCCTAGCCTGGGAACCTCCATATGCTGTGAGTGCGGCTCCAGATAAGGCAAAAAGACAAAAAAAAAGCAGTGAATGTTGAAATACCCCAAATAGGTCACTGTATTGCCAGTATGTGGGCAGTCTTAGAAAATAGATTTAGAAAGTAGATTTTTTTTCCTTGAGAATTTCAAAGGGTCTCCACGATTATCATTGTAGAATATTATAGCTATTTGCTGTGGTGGGCCAGGCTCATACTGGGGTTTAGTCTAACAGGTTTGTTGTTGTTGTTTGCAGCCTACTTAAATTAAGTCCTTGAAGATTTAAAATTTACCCTTAATCATTGTTTTGGGGTTGACTTTTGTTGGTTTGTTGTTTTAGGGGTCGTACTTGATCTGAAAATAAGTAGGAAAAAACAAAATACAACACTAGATTTTTGACAGCCTTACAGTTTCCAGGAATTTTTCGACTTCTGAAAGCATATTGACAAATATAGATAGGTATAATCTCTAGTTATTTCTAACACTGCTTCGTACTGTCACTTTAGCACATTTTTGCTTCTTTGTTTTGGCTTTATTAACCTTTTTGAGAATAGACTAGAATAGTTTCTTGAATCTTCTAAAAGCCTAGGAAACTTTTAAAAAGTTCAATTGCAGTAGTTGCCTATATGAAGCTGTTTCCAGATAGATTCAAAGCTTTGGCCATGTGTTGCCTAACTTATGATTCAGGCTAATTTTCACTCCCATCTGTTTTCAGTCATTTGCTTCAAAACTATTTGGTCTATTTAAGCTGGCTTCTTTCTTTGAAACCTGTCCCTGCTTGTCTGAGCCTGAAATCCAGAAATTAGTTTTAACCTTCTCTTTGATCAATCCAGGGTATTCTACCATTTCTCAAACTGTGGATCTCAAACTGCTTTTGGTCTCAGTACCCAACCCTCTGTACTCTTAAAAATTATTGAGGACTCAAAAGAGCTTTTGCTTATCATGATTATATCTGTTTATATTTGGCATATTAGAAATTAAAAGGGGGAGCTTAAAAATATCTACTTATTTTAAAATAACAACATAACTATAGTTTCCAAAAAATTGGAGGAAAGAGTGTCAAATGTCTGGCTAATAGAAAACAGTTGTATTCTCATATCTGCTTCTGCATTCAATCTGTTATGATACGTTGTTTTGGTTTAAGTATATATGAAGAAAACCTGTGCTCACACAGATATGTAATAGGAAAAGGAAAGATGCTTTTCAGATAATTGTAGATAACCTTTCTTCTTTGATACTACACTCAAATCTGAAAACTGATAGTTTCTTAAAGACTAGCTATTATGTAGAATCTGAAACCACATCTGTGAACTTTTAATACTCCATTACATTAAAATGAATTGGCCTGTTGTGCCCTTTATTTTATTTTATTTTTTTGCTTTTTTAGGGCCGCACCTGCAGCACGTGAAGATTCCCAGGCTAGGGGTCTAATCGGAGCTGTAGCCACCGGCCTACGCCAGAGCCACAGCAATGCAGGATCTGAGCCGCGTCTGCGACCTACACCACAGCTCACGGCAATGCCAGAGCCTTAACCCACAGAGCAAGGCCCGGGACCGAACGCTCAACCTCATGGTTCCTAGTCGGATTCGTCAATCACTGAGCCAAGATGGGAACTCCAATAAAAGTCCTTATTAACAGTCATTCTCACATTTGTTGTAATTGGGGTACCTTAACCTTGTTGTTGGTTTTTCGTTCTTAATTTTTTTTTTGGCCATGGCGTGCAGTGGCTTGATGTGGGATCTTAGTTCCCAGACCAGCAATCTGACCTGGGCTGCATCATTGAAAATGCCGAGTGCCAACCACTAGACCACCAAGGAACTTCCCTTAACCTTGTATTTTAATTAATAACAGTTATCATAAGTACCAGGATTTGGCAAACTAAGGTCTGATAGTACTAAATGTGTTAGGCTTTGTGGGCCCAAGGTTCTAGGTACTCAACTCTGCCATTAAAGCACAAAAGTAACTAGCCAGAGACAACGTGCAAAGAAGAAATGTGGCTTTGTTCCCATAAATCTTTATTTATGGACACTAAAATTTGAATTTCATGTAATTTTCACGTATCACAACATTTTCTTCCTTTGGTTTTTTTCAGTCATTTAAAAAGGATAAAACCATTCTTGGCTTGTGGGCTATATAAAAATATGTGTCAGCAATGGAATATTACTCAGCTATTGAAAGAAATAGGGAGTTCCCATGGTGGCACAGCAGAAATAAATCCGACTAGCAACCATGAGGTTCCAGGTTCAATCCCTGGCTTCGCTCAGTAGGTTAAGGATCTGGTGTTGCTGTGAGCTGTGGTGTAGGTCCCAGATGTGGCTCAGATCTGGTGTTGCTATGGCTGTGGTGTAGGCCAGCAGCTGTAGCTCCAGTTGGACCCCTAGCCTGGGAACCTCCATATGCCACGGAGCAAAAAAAAAATAAGGGAAAGAAATAACAGCGTTTGCAGCAACATGTATGGACCTAGAAATTATGCTAAGAGAAGTTAGGCAGTGAGACACCAACATCATATGCTATCACTTACATGTGGAATCTAAAAAAAGGACACGGTGAACTTCTTTACAGAACAGATACTGACTCACAGACTTTGAAAAACTTATGGTTTCCAAATGAGACAGGTTGCGGGGTGGGGGGATGTGCTGGGGGTTTGGGATGGAAATGCAATAAAATTGGGTTGTGAAGATCATTGTACAGGAGTTCCCTTCGTGGCTCAGTGGTTAACAAATCCGACTAGGAACCATGAGGTTGTGGGTTTGATCCCTGGCCTCGCTCAGTAAGTTAAGGATCCGGCGTTGCTGTGAGCTGTGGTGTAGGTCGCAGATGCAGCTCAGATCCTGTGTTGCTGTGGCTGTGTCGTAGGCCGGCAGCCACAACTCCGATTGGACCCCTAGCCTGGGAACCTCCATATGCCACAGGTGGGGCCCTGGAAAAGACAAAAAGACAAAAAAAAAACTAAAAAAAAATCGTTGTGCAACTATAAATTTAATAAAATTCATTGAGTTAAAAAAAAAAAGTGTCAGGAAGTTCCTGTTGTGGCTCAGTGGTTAATGAATCCAATTAGGTTTCGGCCCCAGAAAAGGCAAAAGACAAAAAAAAAAAAACGTGTCAGGGAGGATTTGACCCATTGGCTGGAGTTTTCCAATCCTTGATATATACTAAAACTGGATTATGAGTTTAAAAATTATTATAATAAAATATACCTAATGTTAAAACTGTGAACATTATTTAATTTTCCTAGACTAAAATAATGCTTCAAGACACTGTCCCTCAAATTCATGTGTCTGGACATTCATTGATGTAATAAACATATAAGAAATACCTGTTGGAAATACACAATTCAGTTAGAATTAGGTTTATGAAAAGATATGGTGTCCATTTTTATATCTTCTTTGGGATGTGTGAGAATAGGTAACTAAGATTCAGTCCATCCTCAATCTGTTGACTCATCTTTGGCCTATTTTTTGGTAATTCTCTGCCTCAGTTTTCCAATCTGTTAACAAAGTGCTTTATAAAAGACTAATTGGTATACACTTACAGAGGTGTATGTACTTTTTATTAATCCTTTTGGAGCATTTGGTTTACCTACGAATGAACTACTCTATTAAACTGTTATGTTAAATAATACTGTGGAAAATGACTCCAGGATTTATGAACAGAAATTCAGCTCCTGGAGTTCCCGTTGTGGCTCACCAGGTTACAAACCCAGCTAGTATCCATAAAGATGGAGTTCTGTTCCTGGCCTCGCTCAGTGGGTTAAGGATCCAGCGTTGCTGTGAGCTGTGGTGTAGATTGCAGATGCAGCTTGGATCCAGTATTGCTGTGGCTGTAGCATAGGCCAGTAGCTATACCTCTGATTCAACCCCTAGCCTGGGAACTTCCTATGCCACAGGTGCGGCCCTAAAAAAAGGAAAAAAGGAAAGAAATTTCAGTTCCTAAATAATCTACTGCCTATTGAAACTTGAGACTTCTCTGTTTTCTGAAGTTAATATACCTTCACTATAGTCTCACTGTTCATATGTTTATTAGAAACTTTTCATGAAGTCAGTGTTCTAGATGTAATGCAAATCACAATAGCACAGAGTACCCTATAGAGAATAATAGATTGAGACTGCTGTGGCGGAGAGCTTCAGTGTTTGTACTCTTTGCTTAGCAGCAGCTAAGTTATCTTACAGTCTGTAATTTGGTATCCGAAGTTATGCTCTTGGAAGAGAACTGTTTGTATATAATTTCTTTCTTTTTAATATCACAAGGGAATGGAGCCTGTAGAGCTCTGTTTGAGTGCCTAAACATTTTTAGCTTGTTTGTATCTTAGCTGAAAGGCATTCAGTACCTGCTCAGCCTGGTTTCATCTCTGTTCCCTCAGTGGTGGATGGTTGGGACAATTTCTAAGTGTTTAATGTAAGTACTATTCATTGTTATAACGGGAGCATTTGTGGGAGTCTGAAAATGTGTCCTTGAGGGTAATAAAGGAGGAATTACCTTGAAATGCTTGATTTACCCTGTGTATCATTCTAAGTTTCCACCATGTCTATTTCTATATGAAGCTGTTAGTTTATATTTTTAGAAAAAAATTTTTTTTGGTAGTCGATTTTGAACTTAATTTGTCAGTTGGTTCTGTGGTTCTCTTGCTTTGTAGTAGAGAGTGAACAACTTTGTATGATTTGTAAATACCATACTGTTTAGTGCTTTAGAATAGTGTAGCAGATATGGGCTTTTTTTTTTTAAGTCATGCAGGTCAGTATTCTTATTCTTTTTTTTTTCTTTTAGGGCCACACCTGTGGCATATGGAGATTCCCTGGCCAGGGGTGGAATCAGAGCTACAGCTGCTGGCCTATGCCACAGCCACAGCCACAGCCACACCAGATCCAAGCTGTGTCTGTGACCTACACCCCAGCTCACAGCAAGGCCAGATTCTTAACTCACTCAGGGAGGCCAGGGGTCAAACCCAAGTCCCCATGGGTACTAGTCAGGTTTGTTACTTCTGAGCACAACGGGAACTCTTTATCCATTCTTTTTAAGCATTTAATATGGTTACTTTTTCTTTTTTGTTATGAGTATGACTATGTGAACAGTTTCCTATGCAAATGGTCTATGTTTCTGGTTTTAGCCTCAGAATAAAGTTCAGAAAGAAGAATGATTTGTTCAAAGGGTGTAAAACATTTTAAGACACTTAATAGAAACATTGCCAGGTTGGTTTCCAGAAAGATTGTCTTAACTGTGTACTCCCCAAAGCCCCCCTTTTTTAAGGTGCCCTCTCTGCTGCATCCTTGACTAGCAAGCATACTTGAAAATAATATCTTAATAGTTCTGGTCTAGGTTTTCAAGGGTCAGTTAGGGTTAATTTGCCAAATCCCTCCCCCTTTTTTTTGGCTGCCAGTGAATGTTCCCAGGCCACAGCATTGCTGAATAATTTAACCACTAAGCTACCAGGAAACAACACCATTTTAACACTCTTACCAATAACTGTAGAACTTCCTCTCTGTTACTTGTATGATAAGAAAAGCATAGAATTAGGAGTTCCTATTGTGGCTCAGCAGAAACAAATCTGACTAGTATCCGTGAGGACACAGGTTTCATCCCTGGCCTCGCTCAGTGGGTTAAGGATCCGGTGTTGCCGTGAGCTATGGTGTAGGTCACAGATACAGCTTGGATCTGGCATTGCTGTGGCTGTGGTGTAGGCCAGTGGTTACAGCTCCAATTCGACCCCTAGCCTGGGAACCTCCACATGCGGCAAGTGTGGCACTAAGAAGACAAAAAAAAAAGAAAGAAAGAGAAGTATACAGTTGGTTGGGTGTAGTCACATACAGTGCCACTTAGGCACAAAGTAGTTGTAAATATGTATTTAAAGTATGTCTTAGGGGGAGTTCCCATCGTGGCTCAGCGGAAATGAATCCGACTAGGAACCATGAGTTTGCGGGTTCGATCCCTGATCTCGCTCAGTGGGTTAAGGATCCAGCGTTGCCATGAGCTGTGGTGTAGGTTGCAGACACAGCTCGGATCCTGCGTTGCTGTACCTGTGGTATAGACTGGCAGCTATAGCTCCGATTAGACCCCTAGCCTGGGAACCTCCACATGCCATGGGTGCGGCCCTGAAACGACAAAAGACAAAAAAAATTTAAAAATAAAAAATAAATAAAATAAAGTATCTTAGGAGTTCCCTGGTGGTGCAGCAGAATAAGGATTTGGCATTGTCACTGCTGAGGCTCAAGTTGCTGCTGTGGCAGGAGTACAGTCCTCTGCCTGGGAATGCCGTGGGTGCAGCCAAAAAAAATGTCTTAAGTATATATAGCTTTAAATACATTAATACCTGCATAGCAGTTTTGTGGATGTAGCAACTTTCTGCAAAACTTGGAGATAGGTATAAAATTACAGCAAAATATACTTGAATATTGACCAGTAAATATTGAACATCAACTATGTTACGAGAGGAAAAGTTTCTTTTTCTTTTTTTCTTTTTTTTTGTCTTTTGTCGTTTTAGGGCTGTACCTGCAGCATGTGGAGGTTCCCAGGCTAGGGGTCTAATGGGAGCTACAGCTGGCAGCCTATGGCACAACCACAGCAACGTGGGATCCGAGCCATGTCTGCAACCTACACCACAGCTCACAGCAACGCTGGATCCTTAACCCACTGAGCGAGGCCAGGGATCAAACCCACAGCCTCATGGTTCCTAGTCGGATTCGTTTCCACTGAGCCATGATGGGAACTCCGAGGGAAAGTTTCTAGAAGTTTTAAACTAGATCTCTATTCTACCCCATTCCCCTTTTGGTCACAGATAATTCAGCCATTTTCTTTTTATTTGTGGAACTAAGCTGTCATTCTTACCTCTTACTTGGCATCTTTCATGCCAGATGACAAAGATTCTTTGCCTGACCGAACTTGAGTCAGGCTCCTGAACCTTCTTTTAGGCCTGCCTGTTCACTTTGTAAAATCGAATTTTAGCAAGAATCCTGCTAAGTCAGTTTAGCAAGTGCCTCCCACCCTCAATATCTGATCACTCTCCCATCTGATCATGTTCTTCATCCTCTGCCCGCCCTCCCCCAGGTGATGTATGATCACCTTGGCTTGTCTTCAGCAAGAATCTTGTTAGGTTAGCTTCTTAGTCTAGTGAATGGCAGCATCGTTTATGCAGGATTTCACCTTTTGTCTTAGTCTGTTTATACTACAAAAATGTGTTGCTGTTTGTTTTTGAGAATGCATCATTTTGACCTCATAATTAAAGATTTAAGTATCAAATAGAAATAAACAGTGGCCTTCTGTATATGTAGCAATTGATACAGCAGACTGGAAGTGAAAAAAAAATTTTTTGAAGATGTTAACTGGAACTTCTTTTTGAGTGGGGAGATAGATCATTATTGTTAAATATTTAATTTCTCAAAAGACATCACTTTAAAGTTAAAAGCAGGAATGATGGGAAATGAAAAGGGACATGAGATTGAGGGAATGATTTATGAATAATGGTAGGTGTTTAAGAAGGAGGGCCTTCTTCCTCCCATTGTGATCTCCCTTTGGTGAAAATGGCAGAACAAAAGCCAGCAAAATGGGAAGGAAGCAGGAAATCCCAGTTAGTGGCTGTCAGATTTGAATATTTAAGAGCCATGAAAATGCTTACTTCTGTTACATTTTAATGCTTTTCCCCCCAACTTATTTTTGCCTTTTTTTTTTCTTTTAGAAAGTTGATTTTTCATCTCAATTTCCTAGTAAGGATGCAGTGAAATAAAATTTGAAGCCGCATACTGTGATATGATTGTGCAAAACCAAGTTACATTTTGAATTCTATGTTTTGAGGAGAACCATTCCAGAATATATTTAATTGCTTCCTATGCCAGTGCTGCCCTACTCTTCAGCCAACCTTTTTCCTCCTCCAAATAGTTAGAAAACAGAAAATTTAGCCTCAAAAACAGAACTAAGGTAAAAATAAGGAATCCAGCCTGGTCTTTATGTTATATCTACTCTAGCCCTTGTAGTTTATACTTCCTGGTTGAAAATATGTTAGAGGATCTTGTTGAAATAAAATTCTCATTTAGTGATTATGTTAGGAAAGCAGGTTCTGGGACCAGGAAGTGAAATTATCTCCAGCACAGCAATTGTTAGGAATTTTTCCAGAGATCATTTGCTTTCCAGAAATGTTCTGAGTTTTCAGCCATAAAGACATTGGTCTTTACATGTATTTACTGTTATGTACTTGTATTTATTTTTTGCACTATGTTGTAGTTCCAGAAAGTGCTAAAATATCATCATGTATTTAAAATAAACAAAGAGACCAGAAAACCCCCTTGTCCTGGGGCTATGTAAAGAATAAAGCTCTCATTTTCCCAGTACCCAGTCATCAGCTTGAGGTGGCCTCTCCCAGGAACAGAATTTATTGAAGCAATTTATCCTGGCTAAATGTGATATAAATCTGTGTACACCTACATATATACAGGCGCTCTTCCATTACAGCACTGCTGCAGCATCGGTTTACTTCATAGGTAGACCCTGTTCCTATCACACTGAAAGATGACTAGGAAGCCCTTTCTATTTTATGGGACACCCTACAATTTTAAACACCGATTAGTTGTGGAATTACTGATCAGACTACCAGAAATACGTGTTTCCAACCTCAGAGTGAGTCTTAAGAGAGTAGGAGAGGTGTTACCTCTGCCCGCTGAGTTTTAAGCATGGTTTTCTGATTGCCACATTCAGTCTTGCACTTTAGCATTTTATTTGAATGCAGACCTGACTGGGGTTAATCTGATATTTTCTTTTATTTCCAAGATGAAAATTTGAAATTTGGTTACAGTTCTGAAGTGATTTCTAGGTATATTCAAATTGTAGTTCTTCCTCTTTCATCTTCCCTTGTTCATTTTCTTTCATGCTGCTTTCTGTGTTCTGGAAGGACATTTAAAAATGTCCTTTAGGTGTTAATTTCATGATTACTATTTTTGTGTCTCTCCTATTTTTTCTCTTTCACTCTTCCAAAATACTGTTTATCTGTTAGGAATATTTTTACTGTGATTTGCATTTCTAATACTTATCCATCTCCACTTCTACTTTTATTCCTAGTTGGGATATGAGAAATTTCCCCAGCACATTCATTTGGAATTACTGCTCTTTGACAAAGAATTTCGATCAACATTTCAAGAGTTCAACTTCAATAATTAAGAAAAAAAAGTATAAAAACCCTGTTAAATTCTTCAGAGAAACAGAGAGGATAGTGATGCCTTTTAGTGCCATTTCTTTTATCCCCTGCAGCAGCACACATCTGTTGGCTGCAACAGAGCAGCCCAAGAACTCTGGCCGAGAGCAGCACAAACAGCCGGAACATATTCACCCAGTAAACCCCCAAAGAGTCGACATTTGTTTTATTGCTGCTTTTAAAAACCTAGCCATAAATAGAATCAGAGGGGGAAGGGTACTGATATTTCTCCATTTGCCACAGATGATTGGTAGGGGGAGAAGGAGGCTCCCCGTGGGGAGAGAAGGGTTTTATTTTTATTTTTTTATTAATGAAAATCATTTCCCATGTAGCCCAATAGGATGGGTGCTTTGTTTTCTTTGGCAATAATCTGGGATAAACGGCCCTTGCCAACAGTCTCGTAGTTTATACACCAGGGAGCCAGATTATGGCCCTGTAAAATGGAGCACCCCTCCTATAATCCCTTAATTAATTAAATGACAAATTTTGGTCTTCTCTAGTTCAGAAATATGGCTTCCGCATCGAGCGTTCAGTGGATTTATTGACGTAGGGAACTGCACTGGTTGTAATTCAGCAGACTGGGGAAGTATGTTCTACACTGTAGCAGAAAGAGGGAAAATCTACAAGAGGCTTGAAATTCCATGATTATTTAGGTTTAAATTTTTCTAATTAAACATTTCAATTGAGGCAAAGTAGATCATATGCCACCTGTCCAATGGGTCTCCCCAAAGTAGCCTGTGTTTATAGCTTTGTTAGACGGCATTCTCGGAACACCTGTTTCTAGGCTTGATATTTTTGAAGGCCTCCCCCCCTTTAACTCCAGCATATTTAACATAACTTTTCCCCCTACCTTCCCCTCCTCAGCTCCGCTCTGCTTTATGAAATATGGGAGACGACAGACCGTTTGTGTGCAATGCCCCGGGCTGTGGACAGGTACGTACGTTTACAATATACTTTATTGTGAATGTCTCGTTGTGAATCAAAGTGGCTGTTTTATCACTAAGGCAAAGAGTTTAAAGCCGGTGTTTTACGTGATCACTGGAGGTAATCAGATCAGAGGATTTGCAGTGTGTAAATCCAAGTTATGAGGAAGTGTAGGCACTCGACCGTAATGAAAATCTGCCTTGCTCTCTTTCATATTGTTATTCTACTGGTGTTTGTTTCCCAGCACACACTGTTGAGGAATACATGTCGCTCTCACCTCTTTTCTAAAGCTGTTTATATAAATACAAGGCAAGTTTAGAAATACCTTGTCTTCAACCTTCATGGATATAAAAATCTGCTCAACATATTTGCATTGGCAGCTGAAAGTGCGCCCATTCATTGGGAACCTCAAATTGCCAGCATCTGTTTTGAATTTTTTACTTAAGGAAAAAAAGGTGTTTCTTTTGACCACTGATCTAGAAAATCATTGTTTGCAGCTAAGGCAAATATCCATCTAGGAAAGATAAATCCGACATAGAAACTGATCACTCAACAGTCACACAGCTATAGGATTTCTCAGCTATTTTCACCGGCTGATGCCATGAAATGATTTGTTCTGTGTGTCAGCTGCCATGTTATTGTTTGTGTACATGTACATTATATGTCAAATATTTTTCATCTTACACTTTTTAAATAAAGTAATTTTGTTGAAACTGCCTTTTTTTTTTCATTTTGCACCCTAACTCTTATTCCTAGACCCTCCCCTTCTGCCATGTCCAACAAAGGATGAAGAAAGGAAAACAAAGGGAATTCCCAGGTGGCTCAGCAAGTTAAGGATCTAGCATTGTCACTGCTGTGGCTCTGGTTACTGCCGTGGCTCTGGTTTTATCCCTGGTCCAGGAACTTCCACATGCCATGAGTGCGGCCAAAAAAAAGAAAGGAATACAAAGAAAGTTTTATTCAAGAAAAGTTTTATTCACCTTCATACAGGTGAATCATAAAGTTGATTTTGTGGAACCAGAAGGGTTGAATTTCTATTCAGTTAGGAATATGTCATGTGACTGTCCGGTGACACTCACTGGTAGTGTGTGAGATTACAGACTAGTTCTATTAAACAGTGTAAATACTTAGAGAAGTATGAAAAGAAGAGAGAGTTAAGTTCCAGAGAGTCCTAAGAATTGGAATTTGAGAGGTGGATGAGATGGGGTTGGTGACAAGCAGTGGGCAGAAGGATGATTGCAAATTCCAGTCAATGCTGAGAATTTCATAAAAGACTAAAAAAGCCGTTATATTCGGAAGTATTTAGGGTTTATGTCCTTCCTTGTCAAAGTTTTCAACTTTATTTTTTGGTGACTGCATGTTTTCCCCATATGGTTTATATTTTATACACACACACACACAAACAATAAAAGCCACTTGGGAAAATTTGTTTCACTTTTCAGGTAGCTTTATTGGAGCACATATCTCAGTCTGATTCCTTCAAATTTTTGTGTGTGAATTTGTTGATAATAATATTTAAATGTGACTCCCATAATTGACATCTGGTACCCTTTTTACTTAGCTCACATAGTTTAAAAATCTGCATTTTTGGTGAAAAGATTTATTTTTCCTGTACTTATATTTGTTTTACTTATTGTTTAAGCTGCTCAGTGCCTATCTTATATGTTGTGTGCCTACCACTACTCAGACAAGGACTTAAAAAGATAAAAATGGATGATAAAAATAAAGAAAAAAATAGTAAAAATATGTCTTCTACCTAGCTCTCTGAGGTAGAAATATATAAATACGGTTTTTTCAGGCTGTCTTATCAGAAAAGAGTAGTTTTCACTGAAATTTGTGGGATCCCAGAAGGATTTTGTGTTTGTTTCTTTGTTTTAGATATGAAAACAGGGACTTTTTACTTTGATTCCTTCTTGTTTTGTGGGGTTCTCTTTACCATAAGCCTTTCCTTCCCCTGCTTCTCCCTCCTATTTCTGAATTGTTTATTGGTATTTGGCTGTTAAGATTCATTTTACCTTCTAGCCTGGGTCCTGAAGGCATTTTCACCTCAGGGAGATTGTTACCTTCTTTTGGATTCAAGGTATTTGTTTCATAGAAAAAAGGATGAGAAGCTACTTTAAGGCTTTGAGGTAACATGATTCATCGCTTTACCTCCTTTATTTCTTTTGTTTGTTTTTGTTTCGTTGTTTGACTTTTTTTCCCTTTTGATGTTTTAGGGCTGCACCTGCTGCATATGGAGGTTCCCAGGCTAGGGGTCTAATTGGAGCTATAGCTGCCAACCTACACAACAATCACAGCAACACCAGATCTGAGCCGCGTCTACAATCTACACCAGAGTTCACGGCAATGCCAGATCCTTAATCCACTTGAGCAAGGCCAGGGATTGAACCCTCAACTTCATGGTCCCTAGGAGGGATTCGTTTCTGCTGTGCCACGACGGGAACTCTGACTCTTTTCCCTTTTTAAAAAATTTATTTTATTTTTCATGCTCTCTTCCATTATGTTTTTTAAAATTTTCCACTTTTTGAAGTTGAAGTACAGTTGATACAATATTGTGTTAATTTCTGCTATATAGCAAAATGTTTCAGTTATACATATATATTCTTTAAAAGTTTTTTTTTTTAATTAAAGTATAGTTGATTCCTTTACCTCCTTTGCATGTCAAAACTTTATTGTCAGGTGAGATAGTAGTTCTTTAGTTATGTGTA
>PVHT021183647.1:3859484-3876496 GCA_004024745.2 Catagonus wagneri
AAAATTTTCCACTTTTTGAAGTTGAAGTACAGTTGATACAATATTGTGTTAATTTCTGCTATATAGCAAAATGTTTCAGTTATACATATATATTCTTTAAAAGTTTTTTTTTTTAATTAAAGTATAGTTGATTCCTTTACCTCCTTTGCATGTCAAAACTTTATTGTCAGGTGAGATAGTAGTTCTTTAGTTATGTGTAGTCTTCTTCCACATTTCTCCCAGTATCTAATAACAGATAACTAGAGTGGAATCTCTATAAGATTTTCTGTGATTGCTTTATGTTATAGGAAATAGTGAAAAATATGGTAGAGAAGATATGCTTGTAAAGTAAACTACCTTTGGCCTACTGTCCCAGCTTCCTTATATCTCTTGAAAATTGTTTCATTCTGGAAGCACCTTGAGGCTTTCAAGCCTATTTATAATCAGCTGTCATTGGTTCAGATTCTTTACTCCAGAAATGGCAGACTAATAAAAAGGCTGTATAAGTCCCAGAAGGGGTAATAAGGACCATGATAATTTTTGCAAGGCATGTTTAGAACTCACTGCCATAGAAGTCTCAAAAATCAGTGGCTTCTCCCAGTTAGAGGAAGAAGGAATGAAAGCAAACTATAAATCAAGAGACTGATCCACAGGGGGGGAAAAAAAACAGCCAACAGGAACTGTAGGAATGTTGCATTATATAAATATTCTCTGCCGAGACTCAGAAATCATCTTGCACCTTAATATTAAGGGAAGGTGAAAGGAAAATTCACCTAAAATAGACTAGTGGATTATGCTCTCCACCATATAATCAAAACCACAGGGCTTTCAATGGATACGTAAACATGTTTTGGTTGCTAGGTCTTTAATGGCTGTTATTTTTGGATTCTGTTCATGATCCACTTCCCAACAGTAAGTCTGATGTGACACAGCTGAGTTCTAAATATGCTACATGTACTTTTTAAAAAAAGATGGCTGCTGAAGATTGTGTTCTTTGCATTCTTATTTGAAAAGACAGGTGATGTGTGGGGTTTTTTTTTTTGCTTTTTTTTAGCTTTCTCATTCCTTTTCTCTTGTTGAGTCTCTGTTTCTCTTGAGGCCTCATCATTCTCATGAAGAGGAACTCAGAGAAAGAAATATTCTTGCTAAAACTTCTGTATGGAATGTGGTAGCAGGATTACATAGAGCTGCCTCTAGAGAATGGGTTAGTGTTATGGCAACAGAGCCCCAGATATCCTCTGGTAAAGGACTGGTTGAATTTGAGTTGTATGGATCTGAGAAATGTTTATAAAATAGTGGCTATTTAACAACATTGTGACTTTAAAATAGCTTTGCCTCTGTGTTATTATAATAATAGAAGTACAGTTTGGTGCTGAGTCTAGAAAGTCTTTTAAGTTTTTTTAATGCTTTTAGGGGCACTTTTACTTGAAGGTGGATTATGAAGTTCTATTATATGTGGAAGCAGTAAAAATTACTGTGTCTGTGTCAGTAATCTTGAATTTGAGATGTTATTTCATGTGGATACAGTTAGATAACTTACCTATTGAATTCTTTTTGTTCAATTTTTATTACCAGGAATCAACAATTTCCATATTTCTATACCTTTCTCTCATGCATATGACACTGGTTTGCAATACAAATTATACAGATTTAAGTCATCCTTCTGGTTACCATAATCAGTCTTTGAGCAGAAGCTGGTCGTATAAGCTTATTACTTAGAATGTCTGTTTCCTTAAGAACAGGAACACATTTCCTCTGAGGAGATACTATTGATGGATGAGTAGAATCATCCCATTTTTAGCCATTGAGAAAGGTTTCTATCGTAACCACTCTGTTATCAAGTCTGTTCTCTTAAGGAGAAATCCTTTGTTTCTCTGTCCAGTGTGACCCTGAGGGGCTGTTACTCTCCGCCCCCTGTCCCCAAGATATCTCCTACCAGATCTTTTCTTCTCCCAGAGGACATTTAGGTACTGGTTGAGGTTCTGTTCATATCTTTCTGGGACATGAAACTTATAACTAGCTCATAGACCTCAGGGGCCTGCTTTCCTTCTTAAGGCCACGAGTAGCAGTCGAGCCCTTGTGGTGGTGGGACAGAGGGCAGCTTCTTTACTTCCTTATCTTGTCATATAATAGGAATAATGTTTATGGTGCTGTAGTCCTGGCTTCACTTGGCATTTAACCAACCTCCACTGCTGTTTATTGCTTCGTATCCTCTGCCGCCATGAACATTATCCCTTAAATCTCTATTGCTTTGTAATATATGAGGCAACAAATAGCTTCTATGATTGGTTAAATGCCGGCATGCTACAAAGGTGTATGTTTTATTGCCTATATAACACAAATCTATAGAGATTATTCCTGTTATCCCAGCCTTCCCATTAAATGGGTCGTAGTAGTACAATGGGACTCTGGATTTTTAATTCTGTCCCTTTGGCAAGTTCCCATAGTAGCTGGCATTAGCACAAAAGAAAAGCAAGGAAGAATGCTTGGTGCTGATTACTAATTCTTTATGGTAGGGGAGCATCTTGAATCGGAGAATAACATAGGAAGAAATGGCTCTGGTACATAAATTCTATTTGTGGTGATATGTACCATCTTTACATGCTTCGACAGGTGAGGACAATTTCAGGCACACAAATAAGCCTTTCTTCCTTACCCCCTGCCAAGAGTTTAAAAAAATTCAAATTTTTATTTAATAATTCATATTTCATTCAATAATTCATCCAGTTCCCATCTGGTAAGAGTGCCTGCATGCTGTCAGGCAGCTGAAAATACACTGCATTATATACAGTTAGGCCAAATGCCCTGTTTTTTTGTAATATGTTGATTTTGCAGTAACTTTTAATCTACTCTGTGTATGCTGAGGTTTTATATAATCTTGTGATAGAAATAGACCACTGTTATGCATAGTAAAGAAAAAACTGAGACTAGAATTTTAAAAAAAGATATAGACATGTTAAAACCAAGGAATTAGACCCAAGTTTTTTTCTCTTTTTTTTGTTTATTTTTTTGGCTTTTCAGGGGCACACTTGTGGCATATGGAAGTTCCCAGGCTAGGGGTCAAGTTGGAGCTGCAGTTGCCGGCCTACACCTTGGCCGTAGGAATGCTAGATCCGAGCTGTGTCTGCGACCTATGCCACAGCTCACGGCAACACCAGATCCTTAACCCACTGAGCGAGGCCAGGGATTGAACCTGCATCCTCATGGATACTAGTTGGATCTGTTACTGCTGAGCCAAGAACCCCTGTCTTTTTTTTTTTTTCTTTTTTAGTTTTTTTTACCATGCCTGCAGTATGCGAAAGTTCGAACCTTCTCCCACAGCAGTGACAGTGCTGGATCTTTTAACCCACGGAGCCACCAGAGAACTCCATAAACCCAGTTTTTCTTTAATGTCAGATCTGCTATTCCTGACACTTGCCCTTAGAAATATGTGGTTGGTTATTTTAGTTTTTTGTGTTATATTTATTATTGTGTTACTAAGAACATAATAGATTAAAAGCATCCCTGCTCCATTCTACCCCCACCCCACCCCCAAAAGGATATATGAACCTAATTGGAGCTATAACCAAGAAATTAAGGTGAAAATTTTCAGTTATTCACTCTTGTTTTCCTTGAATATGATTTAATATTTGGAATGGGAGCCCAGAAACTGTTCTCAGAACATTCGTGGTAGAAAAAAAAAACCCTCTATCTTTGTATCCCACTTTGTCCTAAATCAGAAGGGGCTTTTCCTAATCCTTTCTTTTACAAACTGCTGAGTTTATAAAGTGCTTCTGGATCTGAGAGCCTGTCCTTCATTAGTCCCTCTTTTGCCACCCCTGCAAAACCATATACGTAGAGCTAGATCATTAACTTACAAGATATTGTCATCATTATATAGAATTCTTCATTCTTTTATCAAATATTCTTCCAGTTAATGCGGCAGGTTGAAGAACAGCCAGTGTGCTCCCTCTGTCTGGTTAGCGTGTTTCTTTAATGCAGATTGACTTGCTCAGCAGTCGCGTTTTGTCTGAAGCCCTTGTTAAGGCCTACTCTGTATGTGGATTCATAACACATCTGTGTGTACATCTACGGCGCTGTATAAATAATAATAAGTAATCACCAGATGGCCTATAACTGCTCCTCTGGACCCGCTGGGTCTCTTGAAGCTGTTAGGAGAGTCTTCTGGCATTTTGCTGGGGAAAACTTGTCATAGATTTATTTCTAAAAAAATTCAAACTCACAACTGGGTGTTTAGGACTAGATATTGCTGTCTGTGTTGTAAATATTTAACAGGCTTTGTACAGTGACAAGTAAAAGCGCCATGACTAACTACACACAGTGGCTGTGGAGTTCCTCTTCCCTCCCAGCCATTTAGAAAGGAAACAAAATGCCGATAAATTGTGCATTATGAACAAGGTGCAAGAGATGCTCTCTGGAAGCTCTTTCATCGGAGAAGAAAGAGAAAGAACTTTAATGTTCTGCTCAAAGGATGTAACTGGGCAAACTTCAGCTTTTTAACTATATATGTGTTATTGACTTAAATAAAGCATAGTGCCCCTTTTAAATTGGACTTTATAACATAAGAAAAGCCCCTTCAGCTGGGGTTTGGGCAGAGCCAGGTTTTGATCTTAGAGTCTTTATAACTAAAGGGTAAATCCCTTTGAAAGAGTTACAGTTGCAAGTGTTAGTAAACACTTAGCTAAATTTCATCTAGCTAAATTTTCAACATTTGATTATGTCCAAAAAATTTAAGACATATATTGCTTGTCAGTATTATTTATAGAGCAAAACATCTTTATTTTTGTCCTTTTCATTCATTTTTCTAAAAAGGGTTATATGTTTTTGGGGGGAGGGAAAATGCTGTTCTGATTTAGCCTGTTTATAATTTTCTATATTTTACTATTATTAATCTCCTTGCTTCAGTACCTATTCTGGGGTACTCGCTCGATACAGCAATTCATGTTTTTAAAAGTCAAAATAAAACTGATTACCTCTAAATGTTTTTTAATCTTTGTTTACCATAGTATAAAAAAGATTTTAAACAAGTTGGGTATCTTTTAACTCTCAAGCCTAATTTTCTTTTGTCTGTTGACTAAAAGAAACCCTGTTGAGGGTTGAATCTATTTAACCATGGAGGGACTGTCCTATAAATCACAGCACGTGTCCGTTACTTTCAGGTTAGGATGTGTAGAAAGCTTTTCTCTTTTAAAATCTCATCCTGAAGAAATGACATACAAATTGTGAGGGAGAAATGCTGCTGTTTAATTTATTATAGATAGATTTTGCTTTTTAAGTTTTCTCTTAAAATTATCAGGTTAAGGGAAGGATTTCAAGAAGGAAAGCATTATGGAGAAAAGATGGAAGCTTTAGGATTCATCTCTTTGTAATGGTGCCTTTGTGTTTCTATTTCGAAATTTCTTTGTGCAGTGAAATATGCTACCTACCATTGTGCTTTGGTAAGAATCTGGACTATTTTCAATTGTCATGTGAAAGTACAGAGAGAATGAGAATGAATTTTGTGAAATTAGCCCATTTCCAGTCTGGCATACCATGTGCCCTATGTAGATGCTGATTCTGCCAGCAGATTGAAGAGCCGAACCAACTTCTGCTCTAAAGACTAAAATTGCCAGCCATCATTCCAGCTTTTGAATCTTGTTGTTCACATTGATGATGTCAGATTTTGAGCATAGTTCTGTCTATCCATCTCCGGTGGAATTGCAATTCATTGGGTTGGAAGGAAAGAGTTCTTCCTTTTTGTCTTTGAAAAACTTGTAGCTATGCAGGGAAAGTCAGCAGAATAAATCTGCAGCCTTGCTGTGTCCTTTGAGTCATTGTAGAAAGCTGAGTGCTCTGTTCAGCATTCAGCAGATTGGCTCTCAGAGTTGCAGCACTGTTTATCGGATACATAATCTCTCTAAGAGCCATTTATGTTATTCCAGAGAGAATCATCCTGTGGCAAAAGGAACGCCTCTTTTCTCCTCCCAGGGGTCAGGTCTTCTTTTGATACAGGGCAATTATCCCTTGATTTTCCTGAAAAATACCTCAATCTACTATAAAGATTGGCATGAGCACAGGCTGCCGACTTGATTACAGTGACAAGCTCTGATTTCTTAGCCGCAGGGAGAGGCATCAGGGTGACACTCGTAAGTATGCCATAGGCTTAGTGGTAGTGATTTTTCTGCTGAGTGTCTCAGTGCCCCATATAAGCTTGGCTTCTCTTCTCTTTCTCTGAGGGAGATAACATTTGCTTTGGTATTTTGCACACCAGTCACTATAAAAATGCTGTGAGAGTTGTCTTTCTCTCCTCTCACTTCTTCAGGTCTCTTGTCTTAAGTTACTGTCCTCCAGTTTGCGATCAAGCCCTACAGTCTTAATTTTTTATTTTTTTTCTTTCCTCTTGTACTGCATATCTTGGCTCTTATTAGTCATTTTACCTGGTGGGGATTTTTAACCGGTATTTCCTCTAATTTAAAAAAAACTAGGAGTTCCCTGGTAGCTCAGTGGGTTAAGGATCCGGCATTTTCACTGCTGTGGCTCTGGTTATAGCTGTGGTGTAGGTTCAATCCCTGGCCCAGGGAACTTCCGCAAGCCATAGGTGCACCCCCAAAAATTTAATAGACTATTTTTTAGAGCACTTTTCCAGAAAAATTAAGAGCAAAATACGAAGAGTTCCCATATACCCCCTACCTTTTTTCCACCCCAACCTCCCTCATCTAGCATTAGTGTGGTACATTTGTTACAACTGATAAGCCAATATGGAAACATTATTATTAACTAAACTCCATAGTTTACTTTAGGATTCATTCTTTGTGTTATACATTGTGTAGGCTTTGGCAAATGTATAACATATATCCTCCATTACAGCATGCAGAATAGTTTCACTGCCTTAAAAAAAAATCCCCAGTTGCTCCACCTAGTCATCCCCCCATCCCACCCCAGCCCCTGGCAATCCCCAATCTTTTTACTGCCTTCATAGTTTTGCTTTTTCCAGAATGTCATATAGTTAAAATCATGCAGTCCTCTAGGTTTTTAAAGTCAGGAGCAGATAACCATGTGATCGGAGAAAGGGGGAGAGAAAATTAAGACATGAGGTCGCAGCTTTGAGGTCCTTCTAAAAGTACAAGAGTCAGTCTAAGGCGATTTAGGTGGCAAGCCTTTCTTGTCTACTGGGAATCTATCTCTGTTGTTAAAGGATTTGGCTTGCCTGGTGACAGTTTTAATGGTTCTAGGTATGGGACCAGGTCAAGATGAACACTGAATGGGCTATATCTGGGGAGTCAAGGTATTAGAGTTGAGCAAGACAAGAGGAAGTAAAGCCCGTGATCCTTTTTTCTTTGTTGAAGTTGAAGATCATAAAGTCTCTTCTCTTTTCCTTCCTTGGGCAGCCTTATATGTGATTGAAAAAAATCAGTGAAAATAAACTCTTTTACATTAATTTACATTAATTCAAGATAATATTATTAGAAAAGTTTGGGAGCTCTCATTAATACTCTAGTGTAAATTAGTTTAACCACAAATGTAATATTGGTTACATAAAGGAATGGTAGTTTTTGTTTGTGTTTAAAGGTTAGTGGATGAAGACTGGCTTAGGTGGAATGACCCTGAGCAAAGGAGACATGGCAACTTATGAGGATGTTAAAGATAAATAGATTTAGTCTTTAGTTTTGTTTGGGATATCTCACCTTCCTTCTGCTAGAAGCTCATTGAGAATTATAAATCTTAAGTGACCAATAAATACAACAAACAACTTATTTTTCTTTAGATAGAAAGAGACATTTACGTCTTGTCCTGATCTGTAAAATTTAGACTGATAAACTATGGGAGAAAGAGAGTGGCCTGACCTCTTTAGTTCTAGGATTCAAGTTTCCTGTCTACTTAGAATGTTAGCTCTCTGGTATTGGTTAAGATCTCATTTTATAGAGATATTGACTCTTTACCTTTTAGATCTGGCTACATGTGAGAATCTTCCAGTCTTAGCCTCAATGCGAGTTCAATTTCCTTTTTAAATTGAATTGACTCTGATAAAAATGAACACTAACCTAGGGTAGGCTCTGTAACATGATGTTCAGGATTACCATCAATTAGTGCAGGCCAGCATCTCATGTATGCATGCATCATCTACAACTTAGAGGAGATACTGTGTTTATGTAATGTACAGTAAAATTTTATTCCACCTAGGGGTCATATGGGGGAATGGGAGAGAACAAAGACAAAGAAAATTGTTTATCAGTTTCATAGTAATAATAACAGCAGCAACAGCTAAAGCTGAGCTCTTATTTAAAAGCTAAACTGAGTTTAGCAACAGCTAGGACTACTAAGTACAGAAGTGGTTTGCAGATATTATTTTATTTAACCCCAGGAATCCCCGAGGGAGAATATAATGTTATCTCTATTTTACAAACGAGAAAACTAAATGTCAGAGGGATTAAATAACTTGTGCCATACAATATTTTGTGATGGAGTTACAATACAAACCCATATAGACTTCAGACCAGCACTCCTGCTGGGATAAATTGCTTCCTTATTTTCTCCATGCACATATAAATATACACATCTAGCATAGAAAAAAAGAGAATAGTGTTTTTTTTGGTAAATGGTCCAAGTGTAATCACTTAAGTTTTAAGTCCTAGCTATAGTTTGTTATTGATCTAGATAGACAGAACTGATTCGGCAGCTGAATTCCCTGTACAAAACGATGAGAATTCTTTCTAAAATGAATAGCCTTCTCTGTAACTGCCTCAGTCTTATTAATCTATAATGTTTTTTATCTGCCTAGGGATGCTGCTGAGATGTATCTAACTCTCTGTGAGGTAAACAACCGCTGTTTAGTCGTCTGGATATGATTTTAAGATGGAAAAGAAAACTAATTCTTGACCAACCAGAAATGTAGACAGAACCAGAAAACTGTGACCTAAAAATCATACCTTCAGCATTCTCCACTAATAAGCCCAAAGAGACATTGTGGTGTTATCTTGTGAAGTCTAGACTGGGTCACTTTCTGACTTGTATTCCCTTCTTCCTCATCTTAGTTTTATGCCTGTAAACTCCCGAATGCAAAGGGTGGTATCTGGTGTCTTGCTTTCTGAAGTGCTGTGTAGCAATGGGGCTTTTGTTATTGTGGCTGCTGTAGTGATTGGTAGTAAAAGGAAATATATAATTAAGGAGGAATTAGGGTTTGCTTAGGAGTATGTTACCAGCATAGAGAGATGTATGATCTGCCCAGTGATTGAGTTTTTGGACATATGACTGTATGGACGGTCTTAACTGTTAAACAATGGAATTCTCCACTCAGATCTCACATCCTTTCCTTCCTGGACTTCATAGCACTTCCATATACCTGCTCTTTCCTTTTCTCTTACAAACTGTGGTGTGTTGATGCAGTGGACGTTTCCTTCATTATTGGAAGTGAAAATATGTGGCTATATAGGTACTTGGAAATATTTACATAAAATACTTTGTGATGATGAAAATATGTAGAAGTACACATAAAAGATCAAAAGATCAGAAAGTCTTATAGTTGATATTTTTAGTAGAGGGATTCTTTGTATGTTTTTGTCTGAATTTGTTTATCTTTTACTGGAAAGTTGCTTAAAATATAATTTACTTCTTTATTCTGATAGTGGTTCATTATAGAACTGTGGACTATATGAAACTAACTCTGTATTCAACTGCAGGAAATATCTGACTGGAATCTTGTCTTTTCTTCTCTGACCATGAAGTCAGATTCTTGGCTTCAGAGCTGAGAATGCCTTACTGGGCAAGATCACAAACTACCAAAATGATTACTCTAGGTGTCCAAAGATCGTATTTGTTTATGTTGCCGGATGCCTCTGACAAGCCCCTTAGGTGTGTGTGTGTGTGTGTGTGTGTGTGTCTCTCTCTCTCTCTCTCCTGCCAGGAGTTTCTGCAAAACTGTAACAAAGAAAAGGTAATTCAGGGCAGCAGCCTATTGAACAGAAAGTACAAACTTGGCTCCTAAGAGGTTATCAGGTAGACAGTGACAGCTTAATAGGATGGACAATTGTTTTTAAAAAAGAAAGGCCCTACGTGTTAATGCTAGCCTTAGTTACCTCCTTTTTGTGTCTCTTTCTCAAGCTTACTGAACAAAACAGTAACAACAACAAAAACAAACAAAAAAACCTCTTTCACTGGCATTAGTTATTTGAATAGTGAAAGGAGTTGTTGAGATAGTTTTAAAGATCTCAGTTGTGGTGAGTAGGTGGAGTTAGCTGTGTAATGCCAGACTGGGCGGATAATATTACAGACATCGTTCATTTCAGTGAGCATCATTTTTTTACACGGTGGCAATCTGTGTACATTAATTTTTTTCACTGTATTATGTTTATTATAATTTCAGACATTTGTCACTTTACTTCAGTTTTAAGTATTTATTAGGATTAAGGAAGAGCATGTAGCCCACTCAAATTGAATTGGGAGGGGACAATAAAAGTAGTTACTTGTAGATTTTCAGGGGTCTAGGTGTCTAAATATGTTTTATAAGGTACTATGTTAGATTTAATAATTTAACTATTCCCTTTTCAGTCTTGCTCTTTTTTTTCCTTTTTAAGTTTTACCTAGATAATTGCAAAAGTGAAAAGGGACGACTTCATTTCAGCATTCTTTCACTTTATTTGCATTTGAAGCTACAACTAGACAGGGCCTTATGGAGGCTTGTACTTCCAGTTATGCATATGACTTCAGAGGAGAGCGAGTTTGTGCACACGTGGAGCAGCTCATGGCAAAGCAGTGTTTAAAGGTTTGAACATATTGTACCTTGTTGGTTATTCCCTTAGTCCTAAGGGAGGCATTTTGCTCCTCCATAGACAGTGATTGGCTTGCCAGAGTCGAATGGCTTTTTGTTTTTTCTTTATCTAGTAAAATGCAGTGGGCTAAGCCTTTCTGGGAAGCAATTTCTTCCTCTACCACATGAACAGAAGGTCGTAGATGCTGTCTCTGAAACAAAGGGGAAGTGGTAATAGAAAAATCAGTGGCTAGGGCATAATTGGATTGGAGCTCTGTCAAAGAGACAATTCTTGCTTGGAAGCTAGACTTGCTGCTATGCTATGCTTTTCTGTCTTAATATTAGAAATGTAAGCAATGAGTACTCTACTTCAGGCTTAATTTTTCAGGCTCTTTTCTGAACATTCTATGAGAATAAACTTGCAGGATCTATTTACTTTTACTTGGTGGTTTTCAAAAAAAATTTTTTTTTTGGCCATGCCCGTGGCATGTGGAAATTCTGGGCCAGGGATCGAACCCACACCACAGCAGCGACCTGAGCCACAGCAGTGACTGCTGGATCCTTAACCTGCTGTGCCATCAGGGAACACCTCCAAAAAGTTTTAAGATATATATATATATGTTTTTCTTTTTCTCACATTATCCTCCATCATGTTCCATCACGAGTGACTTATATAGTTCCCTGTGCTACACAGCAGGATCGCATTGCTTATCCACTTTAAATAATAGTTGGCATCTGTTAACCCCAGACTCCCAATCCATCCCACTCCCTTCCCCTCCCCCTTCGCAACCACAAGTCTGTTCTCCAAGTCCATGGGTTTCTTTTTTATGGAAAGATTCATTTGTCCCATATATTAGATTCCAGATATAAGTGATATCATATGGTATTTGTCTTTCTCTTTCTGACTTACTTCACTTAGTATGAGAGTCTCTAGTTCCATTTATGTTGCTGCAAATGGCATAATTTTGTTCTTTTTTATGGCTGAGTAGTATTCCATTGTGTACATATACCACATCTTTTTAATCCACTCATCTGTCTTTGGACATTTAGGTCGTTTCCACGTCTTGGCTATTGTGAATAGTGCTGCAGTGAACTTAACATATGCATGTATCTTTTTCAAGGAAAATTTTGTCCATATATATGCCCAAGAGTGGGATTGCTGGGTCGTATGGTAGTTCTATATTTAGTTTTCTGAGGTATCTCCATACTGTTTTCCATAGTGGTTGTACCAAGAATTTTTTTTTTTTTTAGAGCAATTTTAGGTTCACAGCAAAATTGAGAAGAAGGTACAGAGAATCCGCATATACCCCTGCCTCTATATGTACATAGCTTCCCCTGTTTTCAACATCCCCCACCAGAGTGGCACGTTTGGTTTGTTTGCTTTTTGCTTTTTAGGGCTGCACCTACTGCATATGGAGGTTCCCAGGCTAGGGGTCAAATCAGAGCTACAGCTGTCAGCCTACACCAGAGCCACAGCAACTCCAGATCCAAGCCCCATCTGCAACCTACACCATAGCGGGTGGCAATGCTGGATCCTTAATCCACTGAGCGAGGCTAAGGATCGAACCTGCATCCTCATGGTTATTAGTCAGATTCGTTTCCGTTGTACTACAACAGAACTCCCCTGAGTGGGCACATTTGTTACAACTAATGAACCTGTGCTGACCCATGACAGTTACTAAAGTCCATAGCTTACCTTAGGGTTTACTCGTGGTGTTCTACATGTGATAGGTTTGGGCAAATGTATAAGAACATGTATCATTTGTTTATCCTACAGAGTATTTTTACTGCCCTAAAAATCCTTTGTGTTCCACCTAGTCAGCTTTCTCCCCAGCCTCCCACTCCCAGCAACCCCTGATCTTTTTACTGCCTCCATAGCTATGCCTTTTCCAGAAAGCCATGTAATTGGAATCTTATTGTATGTAGCCTTTTCAGATTGCCATCTTTCACTTAATATGCATTTAAGATTCCTTCATGTTTTTTAATAACTTGATATCTCGTTTCTTTTTAGTTCTGAATAATATTCCATTGTCTGGATGTACCACCGTTTATCCATTCACCTACTAAGGATATCTTGGTTGCTTCCAAAATTTGGCAATTATGAATAAAGCTGCTGTAAAAATCCAGGTGTAGGTTTTTGTGTGGACATAAATTTTCAGCTCCTTTGTATAAATTTCAAAGAACATGATTGCTAGATTGAGTAGTAAGAATGTGTTTATTTTTGTAAGAAACTGCCACATTGTCTTCCAAAGTGACTACCATTTTGCATTCCCACTAGCAATGAGTGAGTTTCTGTTGCTTCATACCCTTGTCAGCATTTGGTGTTGTCAGTGATCTGGATTTTGGCCAATAGAGTAAATGTATAGTGGTATGTCACAGTTGTTTAAATTTGCATTTGCCTAATGATGTAAGATGTGTAGCATCTCTTCATTTTTTTTGTTTTGCTTTTTGCTTTGTAGGGCTGCACCTGCAGCATATGGAGGTTCCCAGGCTAGGGGTCGAATCAGAGCTGTAGCTGCTGGCCTACACCACAGCCAAAGCAATGCCAGATCCAAGCTGCATCTGTAACCTACACTGCATTTTACAGGAAGGCTGGATCCTTAGCCCACTGAGCAAGGCCAGGATCAAACCTGCATCCTCCCAGATACTAGTCAGATTCGTTTCCACTGATTCATGACGGAAACTCCTTTTTGACCTATTTTTTAATTAGGTTGTTTGTTTCCTTATTGTTGAGTTTTAAGTGTTCTTTATGTGTTTTGGATAACAGTCCTTTATCAGATGTGTCTTTTGCACATACTTTTTCCCAGGCTATGGCTTTCCCTCTCAGTCTCTTGACATTGTCCTTCACAGAAAGACAGTGTCACAGGTTTTTAATTTTTAATGAAGTTCAGCGTATCAGTTATTCCTTTTATGGATTGTGCCTTTGGTGTTGTATCTAAAATCCAAACCCAAGATTACTTAGGTTTTTTTTCCTATATTATCTTCTGGTAGTTTCATAGTTTTGTGTTTTATATTTATGACTATTATCCTTTTTATTTTAAAATTTTATAACATTTCTTACTTTCTTTTTTTTCTTTTTTTTTTTTTTTTTGCTTTTTAGGGTTGCACCTTTGGCATATGGAAGTTCCCAGATTAGGGGTCGAATTGGAGCCACAGCTGCCGGCCACAGCCACAGCCACAGCAATGCGGGATCCGAGCCGCATTTGTGACCTGCACCACAGCTCACGGCAAAAGCCTGATTCTTAACCCACTGAATGAGGCCAGGGATCGAACCTGTATCCTCGTGGAACATGGAGCATCCTCATGGATCCTAGTCAGGTTTGTAGCCCGCTGAGCCACAGTGGGAACGGCTACTCTTATTTTTTAGGGACACATATGCAGCATATGGAAATTCCCAGGCCAGGGATCAAATCCAAGCCACCGCTGTGACCTGCATCACAGCTGTGAACAACACCAGATCCTTAACCCACTGCACCAGGCCAAGGATTGAACCTGAGCCACCAAAGAGATAATTCTAGATCCTTAACCTTCTTTGGCACAGTGGGAAATTGATCTATGATCCATTTTGAGTTAATTTTTGTAAAGTCTTTAAAGTCTGTGTCTGGGAGTTCCCTGGTAGTCTAGTGGAAGTCTGTGTCTAGATTCAGATTTTTGCATGTGGACTTCCAGTTGTCCCAGCACCATTTGTCAAAAATATTATCTTTGTTCTATTGTATTGCCTTTGCTCCTTTTTTAAAAAATAGAGGTATAATTGACATATAACTTTGCATTAGTTTCAGGTGTACAACATAATGAATTGATATTGATATATATTGCAAAATGATCACCACAATAAATCTAGTTAATATCCATCACCATACATAGTTATAGAATTTTTCTTTCTCTCTTTCTCTCTTTCTTTCTTCCTTTCTTTCTTCCCTTCCTTCCTTTTTTTTTTTTTTTTTTTGTGGTTGCGCTGAGACATATGGAGTTCTGGGGCCAAGGATCAGATCAGAGCCACTGTTGCGACCTATGCCATAGATGCAGTAACACTCGATCCTTAACCCACTATGCAGGGCCGGGGATGGAACCTGCATCCCAGCCTGCCAATCCCATTGAGCCACAGTGGAAACTCCTAGAATTTTTCTTTTGTGTTGAGAACTTTTACTCTCTTAGCAACTTTCAAATATGAAATTTATTAACTGTAGTTACCATGTTATATGTTACATCCCCATGACTTATTTTATAACTAAGTTTGTACCTTTTGATTCCCTGCACCCATTTTGCCCACCCGCTACCTCTGGTGAGCACCGGTCTGTTTTCTATACCTACAAGCTTGGTGGGTTTTTGATTCCACATATGATTGGCCTTCTGTATCCACGTGTACAGATTAGTACTGTTCAACATCTTTTCATGTACCAGTTGGCTATCTTTGTCTTCTTTGGAAAAACATCTGTTCATATCTTCTGCCATTTTTAAACCTAATTGGGATTTTGCTGTTGAGTCGTATGAGTTCTTTATATATTTTGGATGTTAACGCCTTATCGGATATGTGATTTATAGATATTTTGTCTTATTCAGTAGGTTGCCTTTTTATTTTGTTGATGATTTTCTTTGCTATGCAGAAGCTTTTTAGTTTAATGTTCCACTTAATTAATTAATTAATTAAATAATTTTGCATTTTAGGGCCATGCTTGTGGTATATGAAGTTCCCAGGCTAAGGGTCAAATGAAAGCTGTAGCTGCCAGCCTACTGCACAGCCACAGCAATGCCAGATCCAAGATGAGTCTGCAACCTACACCACAACAATGCTGGATCTTTTACCCACTGAGCAAGGCCAGGGATTGAACCCACATCCCCATGGATACTAGTCAGGTTCATTCCCGCTGAGCCACAATAGGAACCCTCACTTGTTTATTTTTGCTTTTGTTGCTTTTGCTTTTGGTGTCAGATAAAAAACAAAAAAAGTCACCATGATGGATGTCAGGAAACTTACTGCCTATGCTTTATTTTCCTCAAAAGCTTTGTGGCTTCAGGTTTTACATTCATGTTTTTAATCTGTTTTGAGTTAATATTTTCGTATGGTATGAGATGGTCTTCCAGTTTTATTCTTTTATATGTGGCTGTCTAGTTTTCCCAGCACCATTTATTGAGGAGACTGTCCTTTCCCCATTGTATATTAGTGGTTCTTTTGTCGTAAATTAATTGGCCGTATATGCATAGGTTTATTTTGGGCTATTCCATTAATAGAAGTTTTTGTATTTTTATGCTAATACCATACTGTTTTTATTATTATAGCTTTGCAATATAGTTTGAAGTCAGGGAGCATGATGTCTCCAGCTTTATTCTTTCTCAAGATTGCATCCAGGTCTTTTGTGGTTCCATATAAATTTTAGGATTATTTGTTCACCTTTTTTTTGTAAGGGCCACACATGTGGTATGTGTAAGTTTCCAGTCTAGGTTTTGAATGGGAGCTGCATCCACAGCAACTGCAGATCTCAGCCACATCTGTGACCTACACCACAGCTCACAGCAAGGCCTGATTCTTAACCCACTGAGTGAGGCCAGGGTTCAAACCTGTATCCTCATGGATACCAGTCAGATTTGTTACCGATTGAGCCACAACAGGAACTCCTTATTTGTTGTTTTTTTGTGAAAAATGCTGTTGGAATTTTTATGGGGATTGCATTGAACCTGTAGATTGCCTTGGGTACTATGGACATTTTAACAATATTAATTCTTCCAGGAGTTCCTGCTGTGGCACAGAGGGTTAATGATTTGGCTTGTTTCTGTAGAGGTGCTGGTTTGATCCCCAGCCTGGTGCAGTGGATTAAGGATCTGGTGTTGTTACAGCTGTGGCAGCTGTGGCATAGGTCACAGCTCAGGCTCAGATTTGCTCCCTGGCCTGGGAACTTCCCTATGTTGCAGGTGTGGTGAAAAAGAAAAAAATTAATTCTTCCAGCCCATGAGCATGAATATCTTTCCATTTTTATTTATTTTTTCATGTATTTATTTATTTGGCCACACCCATGGCCTGGGCCAGGGGATGAACCCACACCACAGCAGTGACCCAAGCCACTGCAGTGCCAATGCAGGATCCTAACCCACTACACCACAAGGGAACTCATCCATTTATTTTATTTGTGTCTTTTTCAGTTTCTCTCGTCAGTGTCTTAGAGTTTTCAATGTACAGGCCTTTCCGTGGTTAAATTTATTCTTGGGTATTTTATTCTTTTTGACGTGACTATAAATGAGATTATTTTCTTAATTTCTCATTATGATAGTTCATTGTTAGTATATGGAAATGCAACAGATTTTTTTTGTATATTGA
>PVHT021183647.1:3876596-3915192 GCA_004024745.2 Catagonus wagneri
CCTTGCTCAGTGGGTTAAGGATCTGGCGTTGCCATGAGCTGTGGTGTAGGTTGCAGACACGGCTCGGATCCCACGTTTCTGTGGCTGTGGTGAAGGCCTGCAGCTACAGCTCCGATTAGACCCCTAGCCTGGGAACCTCCACATGCCACAGATGCGGCACTAGATAAGACAGAAAGACAAAAAAAAAAGAAAAAAGAATTTTCTGAAGGAAAAAAAAAAACAGAAAAGAGTTCCCATTGTGGCTCAGCAGAAACAAATCTGACTAGCATCCATGAGGACACAGGTTCGATCCCTGGCCTCTCTCAGTGGGTTAAGGATCTGATGTTGCCATGAGCTGTGGTGTAGGTTGCAGATGCGGCTCAGATCCCACATTGCTGTGTCTCTGGTGTAGGCCATCGGCTACAGCTCCAATTCGACCCCTAGCCTGGGAACCTCCACATGCCACAGGTGAGACCCTAAAAATACAAAAAAATACAAAAAAAAATTTCTGGAAGTGTCTTTGGGGTTTTCTATGTGTAATATTTCATCTGCAAATAATGACAGTTTTACTTCCTCCTTTCTAGTATGGATGCCTCTTAATTACTTTTTTTCCTAATTGTTCTGGCTAAGACTTCCAATCCTAAGTTGAATACAAGTGGCAAGAGTGTGCATCTTTGTCTTGTTTGTGGCCTTAGAGGAAAAGCTTTCAGCTTTTCATTGTTCAGTATGATGTTAGCTGTGGGCTTGTCATATATAGCCTTTGTTATGTTGAGGTATTTTCCCTTAAACCCACTTGGTTGAGAATTTTTATCAGAATGGATGTTAAATTTTGTCAGATGATTTTTCTGCATCTAGTGAGATAATCAAATGCTTTTTATCTTTCATTTGGTTAACATGATGTTATCAGATTAAATTATTTGGATATTGAATCAAGCTTGTATCCCTGGAATAAATCTCACTTGATCATGGTATATGATTCCTTTAATGTATTGTTGAATTCTGTTTGCTAGTATTTTGTGGAGTATTTTTGCATATGTGTTTATCAGAGATATTGGTCTATAATTTTCTCGGGGGGTCCTCGACTGGTTTTGGTATCAAGGTAATGTTGGCCTTGTAAAATGAGTTTGGAAGTGTTCCCTCTTTTATTTTTTGGATGCTTGAAAAGGATTGATATTAATTCTTTGAATGCTAGAATTCACCAATGAAGCCATCTGGTCCTGAACTTTTGTTTATTAGGAGGTTTTTGATTACTGGCTCAGTCTCCTTATTAGTAAACAGTCTGTTCATATTTTCTGTTTCTTCATGACTCAGTCTTGGAAGGTTGTATGTTTTTAGGAATTTATCCATCTATTTTAGGTTGCCCGGTTGTTTGGCTTATCATTGTTTTTAGTAGACTCTTATGATACTTTGTATTTCTGAGTTATCAGTTGTAATGTCTCCTCTTTGAAGTTCTCTGTCTTTTTCTTGGTGATTCTAGCTAAAGATTTGTCAATTTTGCTTATCTTTTCAAAGAACCAGCTCTTGGAGTTCCTGTCATAGTTTAGCAGAAACAAATCTGACTGGTATCCATGAGAACACAATTTGGATCCCTGGCCTTGCTCAATGGGTTAAGGATCCGGCATTGCTGTGAGCTGTGGTGTAGGTCAGCAGCTACAGTTCTGATTCGACCTGTAGCCTCAGAACCTCCATATGCCACAGGTGCGGCCCTAAAAAAAAAAAAAAGGGAACCAGTTCTTGGTTTCATTGATCTTTTCTATTGTCTCTTTAGTCTAATTCATTTATTTCGGTGCTGATCTTTGTTATTTCCTTCCTTCTACTAAATTAGGACTTTGTTTGTTCTTTTTCTAGTTCCTTGATATGTAAAATTAGGTTGTTTGAGATTTTTCTTGTTTCTTGAGGTAGGCATTTGTTGCTATTAATTTCCCTCTTAGAACTGCTTTTACTGCATCCCATAAGTTTTGGTATATTTCCATTTTCATTGTGTCAAGATATTTTTTGATTTCTTTTTCAAGCTCTTCATTGACCCATTCATTGTTCAGTAGCATGTTTCATCTCTCCATATTTGAATTTTTCAGTTTCCTTCTTGTGATTGATTTCTAGTTTCATACCATTGTGGTCAGAAAAGATGCCCGATATGATTTCTTTAAGTATTCTTAAATTTATTGACTTTTTTTCTGGCCTAACGTGATCTATTCTAGGTAATGTGCTTTTGAGAAGAATGTTTATTCCTCTACTCCTTTGTTAAAGATCAGTTCACTGTATTAATCTGTTCTTTCACCAGTACTACGTTGTCTTGATTATCATAGCTTTATAGTGTGTCTTGAAGTCTGGTAGTTTCAGGCCATTAACTTTTTTTTTTCCAGTGTTGTCTTGGTTATTCTGGGTCTTCTGTCTCTCCATATAAACTTTAGAATCAGTTTGTTGACATCCACAAAATAACTTGCTGGAATTTTGATTGGGGTTACATTAAATCTATAGATCAAGTTGGGAAGAACTGACGTCTTGACAAATATCCACTTACTTAGTTCTTTTTTGACTTCATCAGAATTTTATCATTTTCCTCGTATATATCTTGTTAGATTTATACCTAAATATTTTATTTGGGAGGTATTAACGTAAATGGCATCGTGTTAGGTGTTTTTTGGCTGCACCCATGTCATGTGGAAGTTGCTGGGCCAGGGGTCAAACCCACATGACAGCACTGACCAGAACCACTGCAGTGACAACACCAGACCTTGACCCACCACACCACAAGAGAATGCCTGTGTCTTTAATTTCTAATTCCACTTAATTACTGCTGATATATAGGAAAACTGTTGACTTTTTTGACATATTAATCTTGTATCCTGCAAGTTTGCTGTAGTCGTTTATTTACTCTGGGAAATTTTTCCTGATTCTTTTGAATTTTCTACATAGATGATCATGTCACCTGCAAACAAAGACAGTTTTATTTCTTCTTCCCCAATCTGTATGACTTTTATTTTCTTTTCTTTCTTGTCTTATTGTGTTAGCTGGGATAATGCCGTACAGTGGTGAAAATGAGTGGTCAGGGTCGGAGACATAGTTGCCTTGATCTTAGCAAGAAAACTTTGAGTTTTTCACCATTAAATATGATGTTAGCTGTAGCTATTTTGCAGATTTTTTTTTCCCCTAGGGCCACACCTGCAGCATATGGAGGTTCACAGGCAAGGGGGTTCTAATCGGAGCTGTAGCCACTGGCCTACGCCATAGTCACAGCAACGTGGGATCTGAACCGCATCTGCAACCTACACCACAGCTCACAGCAACACCGAATCGTTAACCCATTGAGCAAGGCCAGGGATTGAACCCACAACCTCATGGTTCCTAGTCATATTTGTTAACCACTGAGCCGCAATGGGAACTCCTTGCAGATGTTTTTTATCAAGTAAAGGAAGTTCCCCTGTATTCTTAGTTTACTGAGAGATTTTTATCATGAATGGGTACAGAATTTTGTCAAATGCTTTTTCTATATCTATTGATACGATCATGTGATTTTTCTTTTTTAGCCTGCTGATGTGATGGATTATGTTAATTTTCAGTTGTTGAACAAGCCTTGAATAGTTGAGATAAATCCCACTTGGTTGTGATTGTGTAATTCTTTTTATATATTGTTGGATTTTATTCACAAATATTTTGTTGAGAAATTTTGCATTAATGTTCATGAGAGAGAGGTGTGTAGTCTTCTTATAATGTCTTTCTCTTGTTTCGGTAACAGAGTAATGCTGTCCTTGCAAAATAAGTTAGGAAGTATTCTCTTTGCCTCTGTCCTCTAGAGAAGACTGTGGAGAATTGGTGTAATTTATTCCTTTAACATCTGGTGGAATTCACCACTAAACCTATCTGGTCTGGTGCTTTCTATTTTAGAAGGTTGTTAGTGATTGAGTCAATTTAATTAGTAGATACAGGCCTATTACGAGTATCCATTTCTCCTTGTGTGAGTTTTGGCAGATTGTGCCTTTTAAGGAATTGGTCTATTTCATCTGGGTTGCCAAGTTTGTGGGCATAGGATTGTTCATAATATTTCTTTATTATCCTTTGAATGTCCATGGAATCTGTAGTGATGTTCCTCTTTCATTTCTGCTATTAGTAATTTGTATCTTCTCTTTTTTCTTGGTTAACTTATCTAGAGATTTGTCAATTTTATCAATCTTTTCAAAGAATCAGGTTTTGGTTTTATTTATTTCCTGTTTTTGATTTCTTTGATTTCTGTTCCAATTTTTATTTTTTACTTTCTTCTGCTTACTTTGGGTTTAATTTTCTCTTCTTTTTTAAAAATTTCCTGAGATGGAAGCTTAGATTATTGATTTTAGATAATTCTTCTTTTCTAAATATACATTCATATTGTTAATTTCCCTCTAAGCTCTACTTGTGTGCATCCCACAACTTTTGATAAGTTGTATTTTTATTTTCACTTAGTTGAAATTATATAAAAATTTCTTTTGAAATTTCCATTTCTTCTTTGACTGATGTATTATTTAATCTCCAAGTATTTGGAAATTTTCCCAGCTATCTTTCTCCTCTTGATTTCTAGTTTAATTCCATTGTGGTCTGAGAGCAGACATTGTGTGATTTCTGTTCTTTTAAGTGTATTAAGGTGTGTTAGTAGCTCAGAATGAGGTCTCTCTGGCCTCTCGCCATCGGAGACTGTCCACACACTCTTTAGAGTGTGTTTATCCTAGGGCCACTCTCTTGTCTTTTGAGATGGACTGCATTCTGTTTACGGGTATCTTCCAGGCTGCTCTCGCCTTCTGAGATGTGTATCTCTATCAATAAATTTACCTATTACTTTGTCTCTTGATGAATTCTTCCTGTGCTGAGACATAACCTGTACTTCGTTCACATCTGAGACCAGGTATGTGATCTTAATTAAAAGACAGTGGGTTTGGTGTTCCTGCTGTGGTACAGCAGGTTATGGATCCAGCATTGTCTCTGTGGCAGTGTGTGTTCAGTCCCTGGCCTGGCACAGTGGGTTAAGAATCTGGCATTGCCGCAGCTGGTATAGGTTCCCGCGGTGACTCAGGATTCTGTCCCTGACCTGAGAACTTCCATATGCCATAGATGCAGCCAAAAAAAAAAAAACACCAGTAGATTCAAGTCCCAATCTGGGTTTTTTGGCTAGGTTCAAGTCCCAGCCCATGGGTTTAAGTCTCAGTCTGGGTTGTGCAGTTTGAGCTGTAAACTGAAAATAAGTATCAAATGTTATACTAGAAAAAGAATATATAAAAATGTATATATCCAAGAATGAGATCTGTCTTAGTGAATGTTCCTTTCATGTGAACTTGAAAAGAATATGTAATCTGCTGTTCTTGGATGAAATAGTCTGTAGATGTCAGTTATATCCAGTTGACTGATGGTGCTGTTGAGTTCAACTCTGTCCTTGCTGATTTTCTGCCTGTTGGATCTGTCCATTTCTGATAGATGAGTGTTAAACTCTCCAACTATAATAGTAGATTCATGTATTTCTCATTGCATTTCTATCAGTTTATCATTCTGTAGTATTTATCCCTTTATCATTATATAATGCCTCTCTTTATTCCTGATGACTTTCCTTGCTCTGATGTATGCTCTGTATGAAATTAATATAGCTACTCCCCTTTCTTTTGATTAGTGTTGCCATAGTATATCTTTTTCCGGCCCCTTACTTTTAATCTATATGTGTCTTTATATTTAAAGTGAATTTCTGGGTGTCCCATTGTGGCACAGCAGAAACAAATCTGACTAGTATCCATGAGGATGCAGGTTCAATCCCTTTCCTTACTCAGTGGGTTGAATCTGGCATTGCCGTCAGCTGTGGTGTAAGCAGCAGATGCATCTCGGATCTGGTGTCGTAGCTGTGGTTTAGGCTTGCAGCTGTAGCTCCGATTCGACCCTTAGCCTGGGAACTTCCATATGCCAAGAGTGCATACCTAAAAAGCAAAAAAAATAAAAGGGAGTTTCCTATAAAGGACATATAGTTGGCCTTGTTCTTTAGATCCACTCTGATAATCTCTTTTAATTGGTGTATTTATTAGACCATTGACATTTAAAGTGATTATCGATAGTTTAATATCTACCATATTAGTTAGGCCTACAGTTCAGGAGGCCAGAAGTCCAAAATCAAGGTGTGGGCAGAGCCACACTCCCTTTGGAGGCTCTCAGAAGAATCCTTTCCTTATTATCTCTTCCAGCTTCTGGTGGCTGCTAGCATTTTTTGGCTTGTGGCCACATTGCTCCATTCTCTGCTTCTAGAATCTTCACATCACCTTCTCTTTGTGTGCATCTCCCTTTTCCTCTCTCTTATAAGGGTATTTGTGATGGCTTTAAGGGCCCGACTATATAATCTAGGATAACGTCTTCATTTCAAAACCCTTAATTTAGTCATCAAAGTAACATTCACAGGTCCTAGGAATTAGCATTATATCTTTGGTAGCTGTGATGGGTTTGAATTGTATACCCCCAGATTTACACGTTGAAGTCCTAGCCCCAAGTATCTCAGAATGTGACCTTATTTGAAAATAGGATCATAGATATAACCAGTTGATATGAAGCCATATTGGAGTAGGGTAGGACCCTAATCCAGTATAACTGGTATTCTTATGAAAAGAGGAAATGGGACACAGACATTCACCTAGGGATTAAAGATTAAAGTTATACTATCACAAGCCAAGGAAGACCAAAGATTGCTGCCAAACCACCAGAAGCTAGGAGAGGAACATGGGACAGATTCTCCTTCCTGTCCTTTGGAAGGAACCAGCCCTGCTGACACCTTGATTTCAAACTCTGGCCCCCAGAATTGTGAGACAATAAATTTCTGTTGTTTAAGCCACCAAGTTTGTGGTACTTTGTCAGCTTTAGCAAACTAATATAGTCACCATTATTGGCCTGCCACATTATTGTTAAAATCTGCAGTTTGGGAGTTCCTGTTGTGGAGCAGTGGAAATGAATCCAGCTAGTATCCGTGAGGATGCTAGTTCACTCCCTAGCTTCGCTCAGTGGATTGGGGATCTGGTGTTGAGCTGTGGTGTAGGTGACAGACATGGCCGGCATCAGTAGTTCCGATTCGACCCCTAGCCTGGGAACTTCCATATGCCTCAGGTCCTGCCCTAAAAAAAAAAAAATCTGCAGTTTTTTAAACTGAGTTGTTATAGTATATTCACTGTCTCACAGGGGAAGCAGACACATAAAAATGTAATTACTTGTAATATGGTAAGTGTAATAGTATAAGTATTTGCAGATATTGAGAGGCCTATTAGACATCAGGGGAGGTTTCATAGAGGAAATGATGCCTTAACTGGTTTTGAAAGATAGATAGAGGGAGTTTCCTTTGTGGCACAGTGGGAATGAATTTGACTAGTACTCATGAGGATGCAGGTTCGATCCCTGGCCTTGCTTAATGGGTTGGGAATCCGGTGTTGTCATGAGCTGTGGTGTAGGTTGCAGAAGCGGCTCAGATCCAGCATTGCTGTGGCATAGGCTGGCAGCTGTAGCTCCGATTCGACCCCTAGCCTGGGAACTTCCATATGTTGTGAGTGAGGCCCTAAAAAAAGAAAGAAGGAAAGAAAGAAAAATAGCAATTTGCCAGACAAAGAAGGTAGAGAAGAACGTTCCACAGTAAGAGAACAGCAGATATAAAAGGATGAAACAGCATAGCATGTTCAGAGAAACTGCAGGTGGTTTGATGTTGATGGAGTAGAAATTGTGGTGGAGAGCAGCAGGAAATGAGGCTGGAGGGGTTAGCAGGGGTAGTTTCCCCAGTACTTAACATTGTTACTATGAAAGTTGTTCACTGTGGAAGTCAAGGAGTATGTGGATAAGTGCTTCTGTTAGGCAGTGTTGATTCCATTCTTTTCCCCTGCCTGCCGTTCTTTTATTACAGATTTCTTTCTACTCAGTGGCCAGCATTCTAAAATATATCTCTAATGGCTAAAAAGCAAAAAAAAAAAAAAAAAAATCCAAAATTAAATGAATTTACCATTGCTGGGTTTTATTTCGGAACTTTTCAGGTTAGACACAGATAATCAGCTGAATATGTGAACAAATCTGAGTAAGAATTTTTTTCTGCATTAAATTAAGGTGCAAGGAAAATCAGTACACCCTAAAGCTTCTGGTTTATTCTAGAGACTGCCAAACCATTTGAGTCTTTGTCTTTGCCTGTTTCTTTACCAGCCTTTAACCTCTTCTGTGGTTGCTAAGACTCTGGGCACCTAACATTTGAGAGCTTGTTTAAAACAAAAACACATTGCTGTATTTTGAAATTATTTTAAGAGTGGGTGAGTGTACTCTTGTAAGCTTGCCCAACAGTCTAAGCACTCAGTTTTGGAGACAGATCTCTGTCCTCTCCCCGCTGTCTTTAACTCTGGGTCTCTCTCTTCCTCAGCTTTAATTTTTCTTTTGGATTAACTGTTACAGTACTAAATTGTATATGCCCTTACAAGGCAGGGTTTTAGTTACTGTAGGCTCTGTACTGTGACTCAGATATGCTCTATTGAGCTCGTAGGCATTCAGGATCTCCTATATTGTCAAGAAGTGTTCTTTTTCCATAATGAAATCTTCAGCAGCCCAAGAAAAAAGCCCACTGTAGTAGATTTTCCTAACTTCAGTGGTTACGGTCCACACTTTTCACCCTGCATCTTTGCCATTCCCATCCATATGTGAGATCCAGGGATGACAACACTTACTGTGTAAGAAATTTGAAGATAAAAGTATTTGATGTGTTTTTCAAGGGCTTATACTATCCTAATAAGAATTTAGAAAGAGATGAGATTGAAAAATATGTTTGTAATGTCAGCAAGTATTTAATAGGACTGGGTGATAATCATTTTGACCCAAAAGAAGCTTTCCTTGCTTTGTTAATAACTAAAGTTGTTCCTTTGGGGACTTTAATGGTACCTCAACTAAGTGGCTACGTCTGGAATGTAGAATACTAAAAGGTCTCCCATTAGGCAAGAGCTATGGAGAAAGCAATTAGCCATGTAACTGACACAGGGCCAAACATTGCTGAATTGCCCCTGGGATTTCTCTGTTCCTAAGCACTGGTCCTTTAAAGTTTGTTGAACATTTAATCCATCCAAGTAGGTAGTTTCCATCTAAAGAAAGATAATGAATCTATTGTTGTTAATTCTTTAGCATAGTTCCTAAGAGGACCCTGGCATTTAATAAAGAGCCAGCTCTTAGGTATTGAGGGAGAGGGGCAGCTGGGAATAAGAAAAGATGTGGTTCATGGAGTTCCCGTTGTGGCTCAGCAGGTTAAGAACTGGACATAGTATCCATGAGGATGCAGGTTTGATCCCTGGCCTCGCTCAGTGGGTTAAGGATCCAATGTTGCCATAAACTGTGGTGTAAGTTGAGATGTAGCTGGGATCCAGTGTTGCCGTGGCTGTGGCATAAGCCTACAGCTGCAACTCTGATTCAGCCCCTAGCACAGGAACTTCTCTATATGCCACAGGTGCTGCTGTAAAAAGAAAAGAAAAAGAAAAAAGAAAAGATGCAGTTCAGCCTAAAATTACATACCTTAGTGAAGAGTGATCTTTCACTGCTTTAGTTTCAAGAGCAGCAGCATCATAAGGTGCCTCTCTTTTACTGTTTTATCCTTCCCAAAAGTCCAGATAGCATATAGCCATTGTTTTTAAGGAGCCCTGGGGCAATAGGTGATGATGGGATAGAGTAATTTATTTGGTATACTATGTGAAAATGAAAATGGAATTCTGCACTAGGGTATAATTAATAAATATTTTTAAGACGTAGAATGAGATATTTTGTTACATATTCCATTTCCAAGTTCCTTAAATAGAAAATGAGGAGAATCTACATCCTGAAAATCATCATGTTTTGGTTTGGAATAGTTTCAGTTGCAAATACCCAGCAGTAGCTTAAGACTTAATGAACACCTGTAACAGAAGACATCTAAGAAGTAAGACTCAATAGTTAAGCAAAGTTATTGAGGACGTAGCTCTTTCTACCTCTCTGCTCTGCTATTTTAGGTATTTTACATTTTATTCACAATGTTGTTGCTTCAGAGGATAAGGAAGAAAAACGGAGCAGCACCAGGAACTTTCATCTAGCTCTCCCTTTTATAAGGAAACAAAATGCTTTCCCAGAAGTTCAGTCTTCTACCCAGGTTTAATCTTAGCTCATGGGAAACTGGAAAAGTGAATATCTGGCTTTTCAGCCCTTATGATGTAAGGCAAACAATGGGGAAAGGTTGGGAATAAGGATTGGGTTTAAGAAACTAATAGTGCCTTCCCCAAACCTTTTGCCTCTTGCATGCCTGCCCCCACCACCACTGCCTTCCCCCAAGCAATCCGGTATGCAAGGCATTAATTGAAAAGTATTTTCAGGACCAGAGAGGCCTGGTAAAGCGTACAAATTTCTAGTTTAGCTATAATGCATATGGAAGACAAAATAGCACAATGACAGAAGTTAGTTCCTCTTTATCAGTAATTATTTCAAATAGAAATTGGCAGAATGTTTAAAACACAATTTTTCAGAAAAAAGTTGAAATATTGCTGTTTGCAACAATGTGGATGGACCTAGAGAATATCATACCAAGTAAGGCAAGTCAGAGAAAGACAAATATTATATGGTATCACTTATATGTAGGATCTAAAAAATAGTCCAAATGAATCTGTTTACAAAACAGAAGCAGACTCACAGATAGAAAACAAACTTATGGTTACCAAAGGAGAAAGGTGGGGAGGGATGAATTAGTATAGGATTAACAAATCCACACTACCATATAGAACATAGATAAGCAACAGTGAGTTACTGTATAACACAGGGAACAATATTCAATATCTTATAATAGCATATAATCGAATGTGATCTATTAAAAATATATAAAACTGAACCACTTTGCTGTGTGCCCGAAACTAACACAGAATTGAAAATGAACTGTACACCAATAAAAACAAACCGGGGAGTTCCCGCTGTGGTGCAGTGGGTTAATGATCCAGCATTGTCTCTGAGACAGCGGGGGTTCAATCCCTGGCCTGGTACAGTGGGTTAGAATCCAGCATTGTCGCAGCTGTGGCATAGGTTGCAGCTGTGGCTTGGATCTGATCCCTGGCCAGGAAACTTTCATATGCCGTGGGTCCAGCAGAAAAACAAACTTAAAAACCCACATGAGGCGATCCCGTCGTGGCTGAATGGAAACGAATCTGACAAGTATCCATGAGGATGCAGGTTCGATCTCTGGGCTTCCCTCAGTGGGTTAAGGATCTGGTCTTGCTGTGAGCTGTGGTGTAGGTTGAAGATGAGGCTCGGGTCTGGCATTGCTGTGGTTGTGGCATAGGTCAGTGACTACAGCTCCTCTTTGACGCCTAGCCTGGGAACTTTTCCATATGCCACTGGTGCGGCCCCAAAAAGACAAAAAAAAACCCACATGATCCAGCTATATGCTGTCCACGGGATACTTTTTTGAGACCCAAAGACACAAACATGTTCAAAGTGAATGGCTGATAAAAAGATGCTCCAGGAGTTCCCGTCATGGCTCAGTGGTTAATGAACCTGACTAATATCCATGAAGTCTCAGGTTTGATCCCTGGCTTCCGTTCAGTGGGTTAAAGGTCCGATGTTGCCAAGAGCTGTGGTGTATGTTGCAGACACGGCTCGGATCCCGAGTTGCTATGGTTGTGGCGTAGGCCAGTGGCTAAAGCTCTGATTCGACCGCTAGCCTGGGAACCTCCATATGGCGTGAGTACAGCCCTAAAAAGCAAAAAAAAAAAACCCAAAAACAACAAAAAAAAGATGCTACATGCAAATAGTAACCAAAAGAGCACACTGATGACTGTGCTAATATCAGAATAAATAGATTTTAGATTAGAATAGATTATAAGAGACAAGGAGGGACGTTATATATTAATAAAAGTGTCAGTGCATTAAGAAGATATAATGGTTATGAACATTTACACAGCTAATGACAAACCATCGTGTATTTATGAAGCAAAAACAGACAGAATTGAAGGGAGAAATATATGTTCAAGTAGACATTTAACACCTCACTCACTGTAATGGATAGAACAACCAGGCAGAAGATAAGTAAGGAAATAGAGAACTTACATAACAAACCAACTAGATCTAAGAGACATATATAGAACATTGAAACCACAGCAGCAGTGCACAAGGCACATTTTCCCAGATAGACCCTATGTTAGGCCACACAAATTAAGTCTTTTGTTTTGTTTTTTTTAGGGCTGCAGGTGAGGCATGTGGAGTTCCCAGGCTAAGGATCAAATCAGAGCTACAGCTGCCAGCCTATGCCACAGCCACAGCAATGCAGAATCCGAGCTGTACTGTGACCTACACTACGGCTCATGGCAATGTCAGATCCCCAACCCGCTGAGCCATGCCAGGGATCAAACTGGTATCCTCATGGATCCTAGTTGGGTTCGTTACCTCTGAGCCACAATGGGAACTTAAATTAAGTCTTAATAGATTTTAAAAGACAGATATGATATAGAGTCTGTTCTCTGATCACAATGAGATGGTTAGAAATCAACAAACTGGAAAATTCAGAAAATTGTGGAAATTAATATACTTTTAAATAACCAATGAAGCAAAGAAGAAATCACAGGGGAAATTAGAAAATACTTAGAGGAGTTCCCACTGTGGTACAATGGGATCAGCAGCATCTTTGGAGCGCTAGAACACAGGTTTGATCCCTGGCCAGGGTTGTGGATCCAGCTTTGCGACAGCTGTGGTGTAGGTCGCAGCTGTATCTTGGATCCAGTCCCCGGCCTGGGAATTCCATATGCCATGGGTAGGGCCAAAAAAAAAAAAAAAAAATGAGGATTAGAGAGTTCTCTTGTGGTGCAGTGGGTTAAGAATCTGGCATTGTCACTTCAGCGGCTTGGGTCGATGCTGTGGTGCAGTTTCAGTCCCTACCCCAGAAACTGCCATATGCTGTAGCCGAAAAAGATGAACATTAAAAGCGGTGATGTGGCTGTGATGGGATATGAAAGGAGCTGGTAGCATGCCTCAGTAAAATTAAATTGTGTACCATTGGAGTTCCCTCGTGGTGCAAGGGGTTAAGGATCTAGCATTGTGACTGCAGTGGCTCAGGTCACTACTGTGGCATGGGTTAAATCCCTGACCCAGGAACTTACACGTGTTGCAGATACCACCAAAAAAAATAAAGGTAAAAATAAACTATGTACCACATCAACCAATACATACATACATACATACATACATAAACACATATTCATACATACATATATACAAACTTTTAGCTGGATGGACTAAGAAAGAAGGTACAAATTAGTAATTGGAAATGAAAGTGGGGACATTACTATCAATTTGACAGAAATGAAAAGGATGTTAAGAGAGTACTCTGAACAGTTGTATGCCAATGGATTGGATAACTTAGGTGAAATAGATAAATTCCTAGAAACACAAAACCTCTCAAGACTAAATCATGAAGAAATAGAAAGTCAGAATACACCTTTAACTAGTTAGAAGATTACATCAGTAATAAAAATATCTTCTAGTAAGGAAAACTCCTAGACCTGAAGGCTTCGCTAGTGAATTCTGCTACACATTTATTGAAGAACTGATAGCAACCCTTCTCACACTTTCTGACAAGTTGAAGAGGGAACACTTCCTAACTGATTCTACAAGACGAGCGTAATCCCAATACGAAAACTGGATAAAGACACCACGAGGCATTCCTGTCATGACTCAGTGGTAAACGAACCCTAGTATCCATGGAGGACGCGAGTTTGATCCCTGACCCTGTTTGGTGGGATACGGATCCAGCATCATTGCCTTGAGCTGTGGTGTAGGTCACAGATACGGCTCAGATCCCTAGCCTGGGAACTTCCGTGTGCCATGAGTTTGGCCCTAAAAAGGCCAAAAAAAGATACCACAAGAAAACTACATATCAGTATCCCTTATGAACATTGATGCAAAAATCTTCAGCAAAATACTAAGGAACAGAATTCAACAGCATACGTCAAAAAGATACATGTGGGAGTTCCCATTGTGGTTCAGGGGTAACAAATCTGCCTAGTATCCATGAGGCCACACTCCCTGGCCACACTCAGTGGGTTAAGGATCCAGTATTGCCACGAGCTGTGGTGCAGGTCACAGATGTGTCTTGGATCTGGCGTTGCTGTGGCTGTGGCGTAGGCTGGCAGCTGTAGCTCTGATTTGATCCCTAGCCTGGGAATTTCCGTATGCCACAGGTGTGGCCCTTAAAAGACAAAAATAAAATAAGATGTGTGTGTGTGTGTGTGTGTGTGTGTGTATACACACTATATGTATACATATAATGTATATATAATATATAATGGAATATTCATAAAAATGAAATATTGACATTTGCAGCAGTGTGTATGGACCTAGAGAATATTATGTTTAGTGAATTGTCAGATGGATAAAGACAAATATATGATATTTATTTGTGGCATCTAAAAAATAATACAAGTGAGCATATATACAAAATAGAAACAGACTCACAGACATAGAAAACAAACTTAATGGCTGCCAAAGGGAGGGGTGGAGGGACAAATTTGGAGTATGGGTTTAACAGATACAAGCTGCCATACACAAAATAAATAGGAGTTCTGTGGTGGCTCAGCGGGTTAGGAACCCGACTAGTATCCATAAGGATGTGGGTTCAATCCCTGGCCTTGCTCAGTGGGTTAAGGATCCAGTGTTGCTGTGGCTGTGGTGTAGGCCGGCACCTGCAGCTCCAGTTCAACCCCCTAGGCTGGGAACTTCCATATGCTGCAGGTGCCGCCCTAAAAAAAAGGCAAAAAAAAGCCAACAATGATTTATCGTATAACACGGGGAATTATATCTAATATTTTGTAATAACCTGTAACGGACTATAATCTCCAAAAAAACTGAATCATTATGCTGTATACCTGAAACTAACATGACATTGTAAACTATGTTAAACTTAAAACACTTTAAGGAGTTCCCGTCGTGGCTCAGTGGAAACGAATCCGACTAGGAACCATGAGGTTATGGGCTCGATCCCCGGCCTCACTCAGTAGGTTAAGGATCTGGCATTGCTGTGAGCTGTGGTGTGGGTCGCAGACGCGGCTTGGATCTGGCGTTGATCTGGCTGTGGTATAGGCTGGCAGCTGTAGCTCCGATTAGATCCCTAGTCTGGGAACCTCCACATGCTGCGGGTGCGGCCATAAAAAACGAGAAAAGACAAAAAAAAAAATTTTAATTGTGGTTTTGGCATAAAGACAGATTTGGACCAAGAGAATAGAATAGGGGTCCTAGAAATAAACCCTCACATATATAGTCAAATGATTTTTTGGGGGGGGGTCTTTTTAGGGCTGCACCTTTGGCACATGGAGGTTCCCAAGCTAGGGGTCCAATCAGAGCTGAAGCTGCTGGCCTACACCTCGGCCATGGCAACACAGGATCCAAGCCATGTCTGTGACCTACACCATAGCTCATGGCAACACACCAGATCTTCAACCCACTGAGCAAGGCCAGGGATTGAACCCACGTCCTCATGGATGCTAGTCAGATCCTCTAACCAATGAGCCATGATGGAAACTCCTATAGTCAAGTGATTTTTGACAAGGATGCCAAGACCATTAAATGGGGAAAGGGACAGTCTTTTCAACAAATGATGCTGCAAAAAGTGGATCTTCGCTTGCAAAAAAATAAAGTTGAACTCTTCACGACATACAAAAATTAACTCAAAATGGATCAAGGACTTTATGTCAGGAGTTTCTGTTGTGGTGCAGTGGAAACAAATCTAGTATCCATGAGGATGTGGTTTCAATCCCTGGCCTTGCTCAGTGGGTCCAGGATCCGGCATTGCCGTGAGCTGTGGTATAGGCCAGCAGCTATAGCTCCGATTCAACCCCTAGCCTGGAAATTCTCCACATGCTGCGGGTTGCGGCCCTGAAATGACAAGAGACAAGGAAAAAAAAAAAAGGACTTAATGTTAGACCTAAAACAATAAAACGCTTGGAAGAGAAACAGGACAAAACTTCGTGATAGTGGTTTTGGCAGTGATTTCTTGAATAGACACCAAAGTTGCAAGTGAGAAAAAAAATAGATTGGATTTTATTAAAATTTAAAGATTTATGCACATTAAAAGATACTATCCACAGAGTTAATGTCAGCCTATAGAATGGGGAAGATATTTGCAAATCATATATCAGATAAGGAATTAATCCCCAGAATGTGTAGAGAACTTCTAAAACTCAACAACAGCAATCAAAAAAACCCTGATTTAAAAAAAAAAATAAGTGAGGGAGTTCGCTTTGTGGCTCAGCAGTAATGAACCTGACTAGTATCCATGAGGATGCGGGTTCAGTCCCTCTCCTTGTTCAGTGGGTTAAGGATCTGGCATTGCTGTGAGCTGTGGTGTAGGTCTCAGACACAGCTTGGATCTGGCATTGCTGTGGCTCTGGCTGGCAGCTGTAACTCCAATTTGACCCCTAGCCTGGGAACTTCCATATGCTGTAGGTGCAGCCCTAAAAAGTGGGGGAAAAAAAGGTCAAATACACATTTTTCCAAAAAAGATATGCAAATAGCCAACCAGCACATAAAAAGATGCTCAATATCTCTAATCATTAGAGAAATGCAAATCAAAACTACAATGAGATACTACTTCAGACCCATTAGAATGGCTACTTTTAAAAGGAAAAAAAAAATTGGAGTTCCCGTCATGGCTCAGTGGTTAACGAATCTGACTAGCATCCATGAGGACACAGGTTCCATCCCTGGCCTTGCTCAGTGGGTTATGGATCCGGCGTTGCCATCAACTGTGGTGTAGGTCGCAGACTTGGCTTGGATCCTGCATTTGCTGTGGCTGTGGCATAGGACGGCAGCTACAGCTAGGATTCGACCTCTAGCCTGGGAACCTCCATATGCCGTGAGTACAACCCTAAAAAAAAAACAAATAATAATAATGAGTGTTGGTGAGGATATGGAGAAACTGGAACCTTTGTGCATTGTTGGTGGCAGTATAAAATGGTATATAGCCAATGAGGAAAACAGCATGACAGTTCCTTGAAAAATTAAAAATAGAATTCCTGGAATTCCCTGTTGGCCTAGAGGTTAAAGATTCAGCATTATTACTGCTTTGGCTCGGGTTTGATCCCTGGCTTGGGAAATTTTACATGCTGCAGGCACAGCCCAAAGAAAAAAACAGCAGAGTTACTATATGATCCAGCAATTCCGTTTCTGAGTATATATCCCAAAGAATTGAAAGCATAGTTATTTGTACAGCCATATTCATAGCAGCATTATTCACAATAGCTAAAACATGGAAGCAACCCACGTGTCCACCTGCTGATAAATGGACAAACAAAATGTGATATATGTATATGATGGCTGTCATGTAGCCATAATAAAAAGGAAGGAAAGTCTGCGATATTCTGCAACACAAAGGAACCTTGAAGATGCGCTAAGTCTCAAAAAGACGAATACTGTATGATTTCAGTCATGAGGTGCTTAGAATAGTCAGAATCATAAAGACAGAAAGTATAATGATGGTTTCTAGGAGTTGGGGGAGGGAGAGTGGGAAGTTATTGTTTAATGGCTATAGAGTTTCAGTTTTGCAGTATACAAAGAGTTATGAGAAAGGATGGTAGTGATGGTTGGATAGTATGAATATATTTAATACCACTAAACTGTACACTTAAAATGATTGCAGTGATAAGTTTTGTTACGTGTATTTTACCACTATAAAAAAATAAAGACAGAAGAAGAAAGGATTTTTATACTTACTGGGTGTTCCCATTGTGGCTCAGTGGAAATTAATCTTAATAGTATCCATGAGGATGCAGGTTCCATCCCTGGCCTTGCTCAGTGGGTTGAGCATCCGGTGTTGCCATGAGCTGGGGTGTGGGTCACAGACATGGCTCGGATTCCACATTGCTGTGGCTGTGGTGTAGGCCGGCGGCTACAGCTCCGATTGGACCCCTAGCCAGGGAACCTCCATATGTCGAGGGTGCAGCCCTAAAAAGCCCCCCCCCAAAAAAAAATTATACTAACTGCTTTACTGTGATATACTAGGGAATCCCAAAGAAGCTGAGATGACCAGGACTTTGTAAGTATAGTTAAACCTCAAATAAGATTATATTTCTCAATGTCATAATAATCCAAGATATAAAAATAAAATACCTAATCTTTCCCCAAACTGATAAGAAATTGTATTTGCCACCCTCTTTTCTACACTGCTCAACACTTGTTGGAGTTGACCTATATGACCACTGGAGCTCGTTTCCTTTTTGCTGTGATTTATTATTTGGCACAAGACACCACCCATGGGGCTCATGATTCTTCACATTTGTCATAAACAGGAGGAGGGAACAGGAACAAAAATAAAAATGAGTAATCAGGTGTGGCTGTGCGTTTAAAACTTCTGCTACTTAAGAGGAATAATTGCATCATTGACCTGTTGTGGAATAATGCATTAATGTTAATCTCAGATCCTAACAATGAAGATCTAGCAATTCATTGTTGATTATGGATTTTAATGTTTTTTTTCCACTCGCCAACCCTCATCTGGCTTGTTGATTTGACTGTAGTATACCTTTTCCTATTGTCAGATACTCCAGGGTAAACTTTGTAAAAGGAGGAATCTGGTTCTTGACACTACTTGATTCCTGTGAGATGCTGATACTCTGCCCAATAAAATCCAAGTCATTGAGATCCGAAAAGAAAATGCTTAAAAAGATGTGGTTAAAATTACCAGTAGTGGTTTGGGAGTAAAGAAGGAAAAGGTTGCTGTTGATGAATTGCCATTTTTTTTGCACAGGACACTTATAGTTGGTAATAAAATAAAGTTCAGTGATGGAATCAGATACCAGAAGAAAATAAATTAGCCACAAGGCATCAGTGTCCTTTCAAATAAAAGCAGTATAACTCCAGTGTACTGAAAGTATCCTGAGTGCCTTTCTGTATTGAAGGGAATCTGGTGTCTAACAAAATAGTGAGGAGGATACACTGATTCTCACTTATTTACATAATGAAATATACCTTTAGAAATGGAGATGGAAAAGGATCATTCTGAAAGTGTGTCATGTTAAAGGTCTCAGAATCCAAAATTGATAAAGCTTTTCAGCAGTTATTCTCATACCACTGTATAAAACGTGACCTAATCACTGAAAAAGGAATTCATTGAGTGCCTACTGTGTGCTCTCTGTGGGGTTAAGCCCTTAAATGGGGTAGGTGGGAGGGTAAAGAATAGGTGTAGGGTACATCTTTAACGCTCTGGTGGTTTACAGTCTTCTGTATAAAACTATGAGACAGTGCAGACTAGAATTCTAAATGATATGGTACAGATTGTTCAAAGTACCATACAGATTCAGGAAAGATAAACTACTGATGATTAGAGTCATTAGAGAAGCTTTCAAAAAGCAGTTGGTTGGAGTTGCTGCTGTGGTGCAGTGGGTTAAGAACCAACTGCAATGGCTTGGATCGATTCCCTGCCCGGGCACTTCCACATGAAGCCTCCCCGCCGCCAAAAAGCAATTTGTCTTGTAATAACCTGTAAGGGTAAATAATCTGAAAAAGTGTATATACTTTACTATACACCTGAAGCTAACAAAACATTGTAAATCAACTATACCTCTGTTAAAAAAGAAAAAGCAGGAGTTCCCGTCGTGGCTCAGTGGTTAACAAATCCGACTAGGAACCATGAGGTTGCAGGTTCGATCCCTGGCCTCGCTTGGTGGGTTAAGGATCTGGTGTTGCCGTGAACTGCGGTGTAGGTTGCAGATGCGGCTCGGATCCCGTGTTGCTGTGGTTGTGGTATAGGCCAGCAGCTACAGCTCCGATTGGACCCCTAGCCTGGGAGTCTCCATATGCCATGGATGTGGCCCTAGAAAAGGCAAAAAGACAAAAAAAAAAAAAAAAAGGAGTTCTCGTCGTGGTGCAGCAGAAACGAATCCGACTAGGAACCATGAGGTTGTGGGTTTGATCCCTGGCCTTGCTCAGTGGGTTAACGATCCAGTGTTGCCATGAGCTGTGATGTAGGTCGCAGACGCGGCTGGGATCTGGCATTGCTGTGGCTGTGGTGTAGGCCAGCAGCTGTAGCTCAGATTCGACCCCTAGCCCGGGAACCTCTCTACATGCCGTGGGTGTGGCCCTAAAATGACAAAAGACAAAAAAAGAAAAGTAAAAAGCAATTGGATTTCAGCTAGGCCTTGGAAAGTGATAGTATTTGGATAAACTGAGGGGAGAGAGGAAGGTGTATCTGAGAATAGGGGGCTTGTATTGAGGCACTAAATTGAAAACAAGTGGATTTTTCAGATCAGTAGCGACTGACCTGGATAGAAAGTATTAGTGGAAGAATAGGAGAAAAGAGCTGTGAAAATACAAGAGAACCAGAAAACCAATGCATTTTACATTCCTTTAAAATCTCATTTGGGAATGATTTCAACCCCCTCAAAGTCAAATTCTTCCCAATGGTTTAAATTCCCTTTGCTACCATTTTGACCTTTTCTTATTACCTTAATTTTTGAAATTCTGTTTATTTCTTATTCTAAGCTCCTCCCATTAGGATTTTCTTGGTCCTCACTGGGCCCAGCCTTTAGTTCCGTAGGTAAGAGCTGATATTTACAGTATCAACTCTTCTTTTGGATATTGATAATGAAAAATACTCTCACCATTGTACACATGGATAAGGGTTTTGTAAATTGGGGATGCTTTGTAGCACTTTAATGAGATATGTTAGTTGGCATTTATTCAACAAATGTTTATTAAGTACCTACTGTGTGCAGGTGCTGTTCTAAGTGCTTAGATCACTTCCATAAACAGACAAATGAGGATTCGTCCTCTCAAAGGGCTTATATTCTATCAGGTCTTTTTTGCTAGACCAACTGTCAAATAGTGTCTCTCCTCTCAAAATTCCTTCTTTTTACAATGAACTAATTTAGCCAGCTGCCAGAATCTTCTCTTTAAGACACTCAAACAGCCTTCCCCAAGCAGAAAATTCCTCAATCCACAGACAAAAGAATTCACCTTCATTATAATTTGGTGGGTTCCCCCCTCCTTTTATTCTTTAGTTTATACTCCTTCATTTCCCTAACAACATTTTCTCTTAGAGTATTTTGGGAAGAAGTTTCCTGTTCTTATTTTTCCTCTGTAAATTACCTTACTCACACATGCAGCCTATGAGCTGCTGCTGCCGTGTGTATTTATTTGTTGAACAATCCTGTACTTTGAAATGATTCATTCAAGAGCCATGAAGTATTCAAAGCAGGATGTGTGACTCATTCCGTAAACAGCAGCATCTTGAAGTAGAAACCAGGAGCCTAGGATTGACTAAGGTACAAATGAAAGTTATGTTGACTTTGAGGTATGTGTATTTAGTCCCTTCCCCTCTCCCTTTTCCACTTTCCCAAACATAAATGATATCTTGCGTTGGGAATAGAAGCTCTGCAGTGAGGATGAGAAGCCTTATTAAGACTGTTGGAGGAATTACCGTTGTGGCTCAGTAAACCTGAATAGTGTCCATGAGAATGTGGGTTAATCCCTGGCCCCACTCAGTGGATTAAGGATCCAGCGTTGCTGTGAGCTGTGGTGTAGGTCGCAGACATGGCTAGGATCTTGTGTTGCTGTAGCTGTGGCATAGACCAGCAGCTGCAGCTCCTATTCAACCCCTAGCCCTCAAACTTCCATGTGCCGCAGGTGTGGGCCTTTAAAAAAAAAAAAAAAGGCTGTTGCATATTTCTCAGTTTCTTCTTTTCTTTCAGAATATGCAGTCAGTTGAACTGACTAAATAGTGTCCCAAAAAAGGTCTGCTATAGTTTCCACCCTGCTCAGCACTAATATCACTGTATTCTAGAGCTTGCTCCCCATAGTTTCACAGTTTTCTCCTGCTTTTTCAAACTATTTTCTTTCATCAGAGTATGCCCAAGTGTAAATATTCTAATAAAAGAAAGCTATTCTGTCCATGAAGTGATGCCAAATCCACAAATTTTAAAGAGGGTAGTTGGGTTTCAGCATAAGTGACTTTACTATCACAAATACAAACTCAGTTTCTTGATATTTTAGGCATTTGGGGCTCATTTCCTAATAACCAAAGCGTTCTGATTTGTCTCCTTCCCCTAGTCTACTCTTCTGAAACAAAGAAAGGGACGTGAATTAATCAAGTTCAGGATATAAGAGCATTTTAAAATGTGAGGCAAATCCACATGGCAACTGGAGCTGTGGTAGCCAAAAACAACATTTCAGGAATGAATTTGGCTGGGGGTTGAGTACATATTGCACAGCAATTTCATTGGTCACAAAACTTACCAAGGATTTAGCTTGAAACTATTACATTTCTAATGCCCATGTGCTTGTGCCTGGCTCAAAGTCAATAGACAAAAATTTAGCTTTGGTTTGGCCTGAGCTCTCGTTTGCCCTGAGCCTTCACTTCAGTGCTGTAAAGTGCTGTTGTTTCAAAAAGCTTCTGGGGAGTTCCTGTCATGGCACAGTGGAAATGAATCTGACTAGGAACCATGAGGGTGCATGTTCGAGGCCTGGCTTTGCTCAGTGGGTTGGGGATCCAGTGTTGGCCATGAGTTGTGGTGTGGGTTGAAGATGCGGCTCAGATTCCGCGTTGCTGTGACTGTGATGTAGGCCGGCAGCTGCAGCTCCGAGTCAACCCCTAGCCTGGAACCTCTATATGCCACAGGTACGGCCCTAAAAAGACCAAAAAAAAAAAAAAAACTCTAAGCATTGACTGACTTAGAATTATTCTACAAATGGAGTTCCCTTGTGGCTCAGCAGGTTAAGGATCTGGTGTTGTTACTGCTGTGGCCCTGATCACCACTGTGGCGTGGGTTCAATCCCTGGCCCAGGAACTTCCATATGCTTCAGGAGTGACCCAAAAAAAGAGTTGTTCTACAAAGAAAAACTAATTTTTACTGTAGTACCTGTCTACCTTGAAATTTAAAAAAGGAAAAGAGAGAACTAGTTGAATACATGCTGTATGCTAGGTACTAAGTGTTTTATATAATTATTTCATTTAAAGGTTAAGAAAAGAGGGCATGAGGGAATCTTCCGGGGTGCCTGAGGTGTTTCATATCTTGATCTGGGTTGTGATTACACCAGCATATACTTATGCAGAAATTTGTTGAGCTATACGCTTAAGACTTGTGCATTTGTATATGGTATAGATCAATTTTTTAAAAATTAAAAATTTAAGCTTTAATTCATTGAGATGTGTTCTGGATTTCCAGGTCTCACCATGCTTGTTCTTCAAGCCAGTATCGACTTTTTACTTAGCTCTGTTTAGTTTCCTGGTAGGTAGGATTCCAGTTTCTCATCATAGAAGGATGGGTGAGAATGAACTTCCTAGAAATGGAAAATGTTTTTACCAAAACTGTACTTTCCCTGCCCATTATAATACTAATATCAGTTTTCAGATGGACTTCCTCAGAGTCCTGACATTCCACTTTATGCTTCTTAACATTTCTTAAACTAAGAAAATTTCCTCTCTCAATTTTTTTCTTTCTTCCACTACGGATTGAAAATCAGAAGTGGCCAAAATTGTTTTGATTTGCTTTTTCTGTCTTATCTCTTTGTTACTAACAAGGCAGTGATGAAAATTTGTGTTTAGTCTGTTCTTCTCCTAATTACACTGCCTTCTGTCTCCATCTTCCCAATTTCCCTATGCTAAGTATTTGCAGATCTGTAGTACATCAGCCATTTTATGAAATGAGGTTGGGAGTTTTCTGCCTGTTTTTTCTTCCAAGTTTCAGATCCAAAAACATGTGTTGGCAGTTTGGCAAGGGAAACTTAAAAAACAGTCCCTTTTTTGGTTTGTTTGTTTCTTTCTCTCTTTCTCTGTTACCTTGTAGCAGGGTTTCTCAACAGAGGCAAATGACATATTAAGTCAGATAATTTTTTTGCTTTGGGGAGCTGTCCTATGTGTTACAGGATATGCACTGGCATCTCAGACATCGTTCCTTTAGAGTTCAGTAGCATCCCCAGTTGTGACAAGCAAATATTCCTCCACACATTGTCAAATATCCCCTGGGAGGCAGAGTTGGCCCTGTTTGAAAACCACTGCCATGCAGTATAAACTAATAAATATATGTATTGTCTTTTTAGGGCTGCACTCATGGCATTAGGAGGTTCTCAGGCTAGGGGTCGAATCAGAGCTGCAGCTGCCGACCTACACCACAGGTCACAGCAAGCAACGCCAAATCCTTAACCCACTGACCAGGGCCAGGGGTAGAACCCACGTCCTCATGGATACTAGTCTGGGTCGTTGCTGCTGAGCCACAATGGGAATTCCTAAACTACATTTAGAGAGACTATGTTTAGGGGAAATAATCAAGTTTGACACATGATTAAAATTCCATTAGATCTTGAGCATGTCATCTAGATCAGAGCTGTTCAAAAGAAATATAGTTCGGGAGTTCCCATTGTGGCTCAGTGGTTAACAAATCTGACTAGGAACCATGAGGTTGCGGGTTTGATCACTGGCCTTGCTCAGTGAGTTAAGGATCTGGCATTGCCGTGAGCTGTGGTGTAGGTTGCAGACACGGCTCGGATCCTGCGTTGCTGTGGCTGTGGCGAAGGCCGGCAGCTCCTGTTAGACCCCAAGCCTGGGAACCTCCATATGCCGCGGGTGCGGCCCTAGATATGGCAAAAAAGACAAAAAAAAAAAGAAAGAAATATAGTTCAAACCACAAAATTGCAAGCTACATATGTAATTTTACATTTTCTAGTAGCCACATTAAAAAATAAAAGTAGGAGTTCCCCTTGTGGCTCAGTGGTAATGAACCCAACTAATATTCATGAGGATATGGGTTTGATCCCTGGCGTTACTCACTGGGTTAAAGATCTGGCCTTGCTGTAAGCTGTGGTGGTGTAGTTCACAGGCATGGCTCGGATCCAGCGTTGCTGTGGCTGTGGTTCAGACCAGCAGCTGTAGCTCTGATTTGACCCCTAGCCTGGGAACTTCCATATGCTGCAGGTTCGGCCCTAAAAAAAGAGAAAAAAAGTAAGCAAGTGAAATTAATTTTAATTATATATTTAACCTAGTATCCAAAATATTATCATTTTAACTTACAATCAGAGTAAAATTAATGAGATATTTTCAATTTTCTTTTTCTTGTTTTTCTTGTCTTCAAAACTTAGTGGGGTTTTTTTGTTTTGTTTTGCTTTTTAGGGCTGCACCCATGGCATATGGAGGTTCCTAGGCTTGGGGTCAGATTGGAGCTACAGCTGTCAGCCTACACTACAGCCACAGCAACTTGGGATCTGAGCCGTGTCTGTGATCTACACCACAGTTCATAGCAACACCGGATCCCCAACCTACTGAGCAAGGCCAGGGATCGAACCCGTATTCTCATGGATACTACTCGGATTCGTTTCCAATGCGCCAGGATGGAATCTCCCTCTAGTATGTGTTTTGATTTACAGTACGTCTCAATTTGGACTAGTCACATTTCATGTGCTCACTAGTCAGGTACTGCCAGTGGCTACCATATCAGATAGGGCAGATCTAAATCATTTTTGTCTCTAGATTGGGTGCAAATTAGCACATAATATTTTCCCTCTCCCATTTATGATCCTCCCCCCCCAATTAAATTATAGTTGAGGAGTTCCTGTTGTGGCTTAGTGGTAATAAACCCAACTACGATCCATGAGGATGCAGGTTCGATCCCTGACCTTGCTCAGTGGGTTAAGGATCCAGCGTTGCCGTGAGCTGTGGTATAGGTTGCAGATGTGGGTCGGATCCCACTTTGCTGTGGCTGTGGTGTAGGCTGGCAACTACAGCTCCAATTCAACCCTTATCCTGGGAATTCCATATACCTCAGGTGCGGCCCTAAAAAAAAATAAAATATAGTTGATTTATAGTGTTATGCCAGTTTCTGCTGTACAGCATAGTGACCCAGTCACACACACACACACATATATATATACACATTCCTTTTCTTATATTATCTTCCATCATGTTCTATCCCAAGAGATTGGATATGGTTCCCTGTGCTGTACAGTAGGCCTCATTGCTTATCCATTCTAAGTGTAATAGTTTGCATCTACCAACCCCAAACTCCCTGTCCACCCACTCCCCCCCACCCAGCACCCATAAGTCTGTTCTCTATGTCCGTGAGTTTGTTTCTGTTTTGTAGATAGGTTCATTTGTGCCATATTTTAGATTCCACGTATAGGTGATATCATATATTTGTCTTTCTCTTTCTGACCGACTTCACTTAGTATAAGAATCTATAGTTGCATCCATGTTGCTGCAAATGATATTACTCCATTCTTTTTATGACTGAGTGTATTCTGTTGTGTATATGTATCACATCTTCTTAACCCATTCATCTTTTGATAGACGTTTAGGTTGTTTCCATGTCTTGGCTATTGTGAATAGTGCTGCAGTGAACATAGGGGTGCATGTATCTTTTTGGATTCTAGTTTTGTCCAGATATATGCCCAGGAGTGGGATTGCTAGATTATATGGTAGTTCTATATTTAGTTTTCTGAGGAATCTCCATACTGTTTTCCATAGTGGTTGTACCAATTTACATTCCTACGAACAGTGTAGAAGGGTTCCCTTTTCTCCACACCTTCTGCAGCACTTGTTATTTGTAGACTTGTTAACGATAGCCATTCTGACCAGTGTGAGGTGGTACCTCGCTGTAGTTGATTTGCATTTCCCTAATAATTAGCGATGTTGAGCATTTTTTCATTATCTGATGGCTGTCCATATGTCTTCTTTGGAGAAATGTCTATTTAGATTATCTGCCCAGTTTTCAGTTGTGTTGTTTGGGTTTTTTATTGTTTAGTTGTATGAGTTGTTTGTATATTTTGGTGACCACGCCCTTGATGGTTGCATCATTTGCAAAGGTTTTCGCCCATCCTGTGGGTTGTCTTAAACTGTTAGAGCTGATCAATGAATTTGGTAAAGTTGCAGGATACAAAATTAATACACAGAAATCTATTGTATTTCTATATACTAACAATGAAAGATTAGAAAAAGAAATTAGGGAAACCATCCCATTTACCATTGTATCAAAAATAAAATGCCTAGGAATAAACCTACCTAAAGAGACAAAAGATCTATATCTGAAAACTATAATATGCTGATAACAGAAATAAAAGATGACACAAAACAGATGGAAAGATATACCATGCTCTTGAATCGGAATACCCAATATTGTCAAAATGGCTATACTGCCCAAGGCAATCTGCAGATTCAGTGCAATCCCTATCAAATTACCAATGACATTCTTCACAGAACTGGAAAAAAATATTTTCAAATTTGTATGGAAACACAGAAGACCCTAAGTAGCCAAAGCAATATTGAAAAAGGAAAACAGAACTGGAGGAATCAGGCTCCCTGGCTTCAGACTATTCTACAAAGATACACTCCTCAAAACAGTATGATACTGGCACAAAAACAGAAAATGTAAATCAGTGGAACAGGACAGAAAGCCCAGAAATAAACCAAGGCCCACATGGTCAACTAATTTATGACAAAGGAGGCAAGAAACAGTGGAGGAAAGATGATCTCTTTAATAGTGGTGCTGAGAAAGCTGGACAGCTACTTGTAAAAGAATGAAATTAGGACGTTTTCTAACACCATACACAAAAATAAACTCAAAATGGATTAAGGCCTAAATGTATAGACCAGATACTATAAAAACTCCTAAAGGATAACATAAGCTGAATGCTCTTTGGCATAAATTGCAGTAGTATCTTGTTTGATCCACCTCCTAGAATAATGACAATAAAAACAAAAATAATCCAGTGGGACCCAATTAAACTCAAAAGCTTTGCACAGCAAAGGAAACCATTAAAACACACACACACACACACACACGCACACACACACAATCCATAGAATGTCATGATACATTTACTTGAGCAGTTAAGACTCTACTCTTGTGTTACCGTTCAGATCTCCTCCCAAAGCATGTAAAAACTGCTTTCCTGATCCAATATGAGTCAAATTCTTCAGCCCCCATTTTAAATGATATCAGCCCTCAGTTGTCTTGGAAATAGTTAATATCTGCACATTTCTTGAAAATTATCATTATTTACCCTTCAACCAGTGTGAATATTCCCTGAGTGGCTCTTTGCTAAAACCTTAGTCATAGGTAAGACGGAAGAACAAAGAAAGACTCATTAAGAATATTAACAAATAGGAGATCTAGATTTTTTTTTTTAACTTTTTTGCTTCTTAGGGTCACCAGTGTGGCATATTGGAAGTTCCCAGGCTAGGAGTCAGATGGGAGCTGCACCTGCAGGCCTATGACACTGCTACAGCAACACAGGATCCGAGCCACGTCTGCAACGTACACCAGAGCTCAGGCAACATCGAATCCTTAACCCACTGAGAAAGGTCAGGGATCGAACCCTCATCTTCTTGGATACTAGGTTCATTTTCTCCTGATCTAGAGAATTCTCAAGTTAACTTTTTTATGGCCACACCTGTGGCATATGGAAGTTCCCTGGGCCAGGGATTAAATCTGGCAGCTCTAGCAATGCCAGATCCTTTTAACCTACTGTGCTGGGGATCGAACCCACACCTGAGCCATTGTAGTGAGGTTCTTAACCCAGTGCACCACAGCAGGAACTCTTTGAGTTATCGCTTAATAAATGAGAGAGACTATAAGGTACAATGGAAATAATCGCTAGATTGATATTCACTTAGATTAAAAAAAAAAATTCAGTAAATTTTTATTCTTTCCCTTCTACTCAGGACATGTAATTGTGCTAGAAATAGCCAAGGAGGAGTTCCCTTCGTGGCACAGCGGTTAACAAATCCGACTGGGAACAATGTGGTTGTGGGTTCAATCCCTGGCATCGCTCAGTGGGTTCAGGATCTGGCGTTGCCATGAGCTGTGGTGTAGGTTGCAGACCCGGCTCAGATCCAGCATTGCTGTGGCTGTGGTGTAGGCCAGCAGCTACAGCTCCGATTGGACCCCTAGTCTGGGACCCTCCATATTGCCATGAGTGTGGCCCTAAAAAAGCAAAAAAAAAAAAAAAAAAAATAGGGAGATTGGTGGCCTAACAAAGATCCAGCATTGTCATTGCTGTGGCTCGGGTTCAGTCTCTGGCCTGGGAACTTCTGCATGCCACAGGCTCAGCCAAAAAAAAAAAAAAAAAGGAAAGGAAAGAAAGAAAAAGAACCGGAACAAAGACCAGGCCGGTGCCCTGCTTCTAAAAATTCTGCCCTTTGGCTCCTCCTCCTCTGTCAAGTACTACCAGATTTAATCAAGAGGGATTCTTAACTTTTGTGGTGTCATGACCCCCAGTGGCAGTTTGGTGAAGCCTATGAACCCCTTCTCAGAAAAGTATTTGTTATTCTTTCCTTTTTTTTTTTTTGATCACGCCCAAGACATGTTGAAGTTTTTGGGCCAGGGATTGAACCTGCACCACAGCTGCAACAAATCCTTTATCCTTTAACCCACTGCACCAGGCTAGGGATCAAATTGCACCTCTGCTGAGACCCAAGCTGCTACATTTAGATTGTTAACCCATGGGACTACATAGGAAACTACAGAATATTTTTGAAGTCAAGGAATTCCTGTTGTGGTTCAGTGGGTTAAGAACCTGACTGGTATCCACGGGGATGCAGGTTCAACCCCTGGCTTCAATCAGTGGGTTAAGAATCTGGCATTGCTGCAAGCTGTGGCATAGGTCGCATGCAGATGTGACTCGGATCCCTTGTTGCTGTGGCTGTGGCATAGACTGGCAGCTGTAGCTCTGCTTTGATTCCTAGCCTGGGAACTTCCATATACCGCAGGTGCAGTCCTAATAAGAAAAAAATCTTTTTTTATGTCACTGAGCAACAGCTGGAACTCCCCGACTGATGCTTTAAATAAGTTTTAGTGGCAGGTCTGTTGACTATCAATTTTAAAATAGTGATGAATAGAAAAGCTATTTTGAGATCTCTGTAATAGCTGTAATGTGATATGAAAATATGTGCAATTTCTATTATGAATTAGGAATGCTAAATTTCAGTTAAAGCGTTTAATGAAAATAAAGATGTCTTTTTTTTTCTATCCATGTTCACAAGTTATCAAACCTTCTGAGATGCTGCCGGGTGGGAGATCCTTTCAGCCACCTTCAGTCCGCTTCAGACCCCAGCTTTTGATTTGGAAAAAATAGTTTGAAGGGGAATGGGGTAGTATAGAAAGGGATGGGGGGGAGTGCAGCAGAGAGGAACAAGAGCTAGAGGACAAACAAGATAAGACCATACAGAAAAGTTGTAACAAATAGGGGAATTGCCTGGAGTTGCCACCCATGACTCTGCGGTAACAAACCCAACTAATACCCATGGGGATGCGGATTTGATCCCTGGCCTCGCTCTGTGGGTTGAGGATCCAGCTTTGCCTTGAGCTGCGGTCTATGTAGGTCGCAGACACCGCTCAGATCTGGTGTTGCTGTGGCTGTGGTGTAGGCTGGCAGGTGCAGTAACTCCAATTTGACCCCTAGTCTGGGAACTTCCATATGGCACAGGTGCAGCCCTAAAAAGCAAAAAAAAAAAAAAAAAAGTGGGGGAGTTGCTTTTAAAACAGTAAAAGAGCAAAACCTAGAGGTTTAAAATCTTTCTTCAAGTGGTTTTGAGCAAACTAGATTTCTGAAAGGAGAAAAGGACTTTTTACTTGAAATTCATTCTTCTATGTCCTAGACCATTGTGCTGAATTTATCAAGCTACTAAGGGAAATTTCCTTAAAGTATCTGTAAGCATATTTTTTTTAAAAAGATTGTTATAACATTACCAGTACATTTTGAAAGTTTATACCCCTGTCTAATCCACTTCCCTTCCTATCCCTGTAAAATGATGTTTCTCCTCTGTTATAGACTAGTTCTACTGATTTTCTTTTACCAAATACCTGGTAATCCCAGATCCTCCACAGTGACTTGTTAACCTAGAAATAGCCAACCCTGGTTAACAGACTGTGTCCCCACCCCCACCTTTTTTTTTTTTTCAGGGCCATACCCACGGCATATGGAGGCTCCCAGGTCAAATCGGAGCTGTAGCTGTCGACCCGCGCCAGAGGCACGCCAGATCCAAGCCGCATCAGCTGCCTACATCACAGCTCACGCAACGCCGAATCCTTAACTCACTGAGTGAAGCCAGGGATCTGCATCCTCATGGATACTGTTTGGTTCATTACTGCTGAGCCACAGCGGGAACTTCCCACCTTTCTTTACTTGAGGAAAAAAAATCTGTGACTGAGGAAGTTGATGCCTATGGTTAATCAACAGTAGAGAAAACTAAAATTCTTGGCTAAATATCCCCCCACTTTATTCGGTTTTGTCCTGGATCCACTAGAAACCACTCAGGTAGTCTTTGGACTGTTTTACTTCTTGATTCTTCATAATTTTAATTGAAAATTCCTATTATCCTTCAGAGCTATATGCCTAGCCTGGAAGGATTTTAGGTCTTAAGCTGGCTATAGTTACGACAGAACTCAGAGCAAATTTGGTTAAAGCTACTTTTAGGTAAAATAAAGGGATTCAAACAGTTCAGTGTTTCTTGACTGGGAAGGTGCTAGGATGAGGCCATCTCCTATCTGTTTGGCTTGCAGTCAAGAAAAGCTGTGGGAAGAGGGCTAAAGCTATAGTTTCGGTAGGAAGTATATACCTAATGAGAATGAAAAGAGAGGACTAACCAATCATTTTTAGAAACAAAAAGACAAATAGAACCATGTTTCAGAGGCTGGCTGGTGAAGGAGCTATGGAAAACTGCAGCTTCCAAGCTGTTACTGTGTTGCAAGCATGTTTTAATGAAGGAACTTGGCCGGCCAGCCAGCCTCAAAGGGAATTTTGAGGGTATCATTCTTTTGAATTACTGCTGTTCATCTGTTCCCTTCACCTCCCCCCTAGAAGGGGTGGAAGCATAAATTATTGTCCACTAACCCTGTCTTAGGCATAAACTGAGGTAGGTCTAGGCTCATATTTTCATCGTCCTTTCACCCAAACCCCTAAAAAATAAATTCTCTGTACCATCTCCTTTCCCCCTTCCCTCATCCTGCTTACAGGCTTCTCCCTACTCTAACAAAAAAAATTTTTTGCTTGCATTTTTATTCTGCTATTATATAGCCAGCAGCATCGCACTGGCCCCTTTATGGCTGATGGAGCCCAGGCGGGCTGCCTGATGAAGGGAGACAGCATTTGGCCAATGGGGCTGGTGTGTGCCATTACTGCTGGCCATTGGGCCTCTGTCCTCTACAGCTCCATCCTGGCTTATTAAAACCCTGAGCCAAATAGCTGGGCAGGCGCCTGCTGCAGCACTGTGGAGGCCAGGAAGTTAAATGGTTCTCCTAATCCTGCATAATTTATCTCCCTGTTAGCCCCCTCATAAATAGTCCAATTCAGCCCCGCCATGGAGAGCTTCATTCTGAATTTCCTATTTTTTGTGATGACCAGCTAGTGTCCAGCCTTTCCGTTCTCCTTTATTATTATTATTAAAAGTTATTTTCCCCTTGTTTACTACGAGTTTGCCATCATGTTTTTTTCATTTGGAGCCTCCTGCCTGGATCCCATTTCACCAACAGTCTGTCCATTTCTCTTCGCTTGGACCTGATACTACAGAGCAGTTGGTATTAGTCTTCCCCTTCCCCTCTCCTCCCAGCTTTCTAGTGTTTCTTTTTTCCTTTGCTATTTTTTTTAATCTCTTTTCCATCTCCTTTTCCATCACTTCCGTTTTTTTCTCCTTTTCATTCCCTCTCCAGTTCCATTTCCAGGGACCAACCTCATTGCAGGATGTTTGGTAGGACGTTTTAAAAGGGCACTGAATCGCTCTTTTTTTTTTTTTTTTTCACATCTCTGTTTCTGTTTCGTTTCAGAGATTTACAAATGAGGACCACCTGGCAGTTCATAAACACAAGCATGAGATGACATTGAAATTTGGCCCAGCCCGAACTGACTCAGTCATCATTGCAGGTATTTGCTGCCCTAGAAGCCACGTGCCTTGATATCACTAGACAGTTAAGATTAATACCAGGGAGCAGATGTACTGGGAGCTATACTCCCCTTCTCCCATTAAGAGCCCTTGTGTGATCTGCGTTTAATCAGGAAAAAGGAACACTAAAAGCTCCCAAGTTTCCATTGTGCCCTCTGCTCTCAGTTTTTAATACAAGATTGGGTTCTGCAGTTTTAGAGGGTAAGTGTGTTGAGGTTTTGTCTCAGCTTTTTTCAGTCTATTCACTCCTTGCCGCCTTTTTATTAAGACTTTGGAAGATTTACAATCAAAAGATGTCTTTAACATTTCTCCCTACCCACAGTGAAGGACTGAACAAAAGAAAGCAAGAAAGCCAAACTAACCTGGCTGCTTCTCTTCCACCTGGTGTCAGTTTTCCCCTAGCAGGCAGACTGTCAGTTCGTAAATTCAAGTTCCCTTTATGAACCCAGACACCACTGAGGGCAAACAAGACATTTACTCAGTGGGACTTTTCTAAGCCAATTTGGGTGACCTGAAACCTTTCCACAGTTGTTTTAGTTTTTGTTTTGCTCACCTATGTCATTCTCGAGGGAGCATTCTCAGCAGCTGCTCTCAAATTGTGCAGCAGTTCTGTGCTAGACAGACATACAAACCAAAGTGGGCATTTTCTTTTAATACGAATGAGGGGTTCTGATTTAGCCTAAGTTTAAGCAAGCTCACCTCATTATTAAACCAACAGGGGATTTAGTTGGTAGTTATTATATCAGTTAATAACTCAGGTCAGGCAGTTTTCTCTAAGTACTACTAACTAAAATGCTACTTGAGACATGGAGGAGGAAAGAGAAAACCTCCTCCCATACTTCTGTACATGAAGAAGCTGGCTTGCTCTGCAGATCTCCTGGTCCTTACTAAGTCAGCAAGTATTTGTTGAATATCTACTGCGTGCACCAGACACTTTGCTAGGAGCTTATGGATTGTAATTCTGGGAAAAAGACTTGAGTTGGGGACATTGTCATTGATGAACCTTAAGAAAGCCTGAGGGAGGTCCTTGGAAAGAATGGATAGGATGTAAACATATATGTAGGCAACACATACTTAAATTTATTGTCAGGGCATGTCGATGTGAAAAAAATTAGTACCTGCAGTCAAGTTCAAGTGAATAATACAATATCAATATTAAGAGAATTAGTATTAAGTGAAATTGGAGAAGTTTTTGAAAGGTAAGTATGGGGCACAGTTATCAAGATGGAGGGCTTATTCTAAACAGATGGAAAGGCCTATGCTGTGTCTCCAGGAGTGATGAGAAATATTAATACAGGACAATCCCAGGGAGAGAAAATGCTTTACTGTCCCTCTTTGCATTCAGTTCTGGAGTGTTCACCCCATTGCACACTTTGCCGTCCTATCTAGGCTAGTGGATTCGCCTGTCTCTACACTAAGACTTGCTAACTCATGTATTTCAACTCCTTATTGAACACTTAACTTGGGTGTTTTTTTTTGTCATTCAAATCTTCACGTCGGTGACTGATCTTACCTCCTTGTCTGCTAGACCAGTTCCTCTCCTTTGTTATTCAGTGATATGAGTATTCACAAAATCTTCGGTTGTTTTATTCTTTCCTCAGATTCTGACTGCTCTATTCCTTCTTGTTCTTCCTACCATCCACTGTCATTATGCTTGAATTCCTCCAAAGTCTCCTAGCTGGCCTCCTTGACTAGTGTCTTATTCTAATCCATCTCGCATTCTATTGAAAAGCCAGACTTCCTTAAACTCTTCTTCCCTGCTTAAAATCTGTCATTATCTTCCTATTTTATCATACTATAAGGCCGTTTTTCTTTCTTTGGCTGCCCTGCAGCATATGGAGTTCCTGGACCAGGGATCAGATCCAAGCTGCAGTTGTGATCTGTGCCACAACTGCGGCAACAGCACTGGATCCTTTAACCCACTCTGTTGGGCTGGGGACCAGACCTGCATCCCAGTGCTCTAGAGATGCCACAGAGCCTGTTGCACTACAGTGACCGCAAGGCTTTTTTGTTTTTTGGGGTTTTTCTGGCCATGCCTATAGCATGTGGAAGTTCCTGGGCTAGGGATCAAACCTGCTCCACAGCAGCAGCCTGAGTCACATCAGTGACAATGTCAGATCCTTAATGTGCTGCACCACAGGAGACCTCCAAGGCTATTTAGGCTTAAGTTTTTAGGCTTTTGGAGTTCCCGTCGTGGCTCAGCAGTTAACGAATCCGACTAAGAACCGTGAGGTTGCAGGTTCGATCCCTGGCCTTGCTCAGTGGGTTAAGGATCCGGCGTTGCCGTGAGCTGTGGTGAAGGCCGGCGGCTACAGCTCCTGTTAGACGCCTAGCCTGGGAACCTCCATATGCCACGGGTGCAGCCCTAGATAAGGCAAAAAAAAAAAAAAGTTTTTAGGCTTTTCATAACCTATAGCCCCATGGTATCTACTCAACTTTGGATGCAACTTACATACTTAACATGAATAAGTCTTTTGACTTAGACATACGTTTTTATCCTCATTTGTATATCGGTGTCCATTCCCTGCCTCTCTGTATGCCTTCACCTCCCTTACTCCTCTTATCCTCTAAATCTTCTCTCTTTTCTACCATCTGAAGCCATTCTTTAAGACCCAGCTCAGGTCCAGCTTCTTGAAAGCTTTCCTAGTAACTACTCTGTCATTAATTTGTCTTTAGGTTCTATAGCAATGTTATTTTCTACAGCACCTGGCACCTATTTTTTTGTAAACTATGATTCTATCTATATTAATGTTATTTCCTCAACTAAGAAAACATTCTCTTAATTCTCTATGGCAAGAACCATGTCTTATATTTGGATAAAACTCCTATACTCCTCTCTCCCCCAAATATACACACAGGTGTTTGCATATATAGCACAAAAACACGGAAAGTATTCAGTAAACACCTGTTGGTTTTTTTTTTGGAATCATCAGAGCAAGCTAAGATTTTTCCTATACATTTTTCTGGCTGTTTGGCTGTTCATTCAGGAATGGGAGAAGTTTGTATGAGCCTCAGATCAGAGATTCAAAAGGCCCTCTTCTGCCATAGCCATGCCCTTAGCTGCCCCGTCCTGTTCCACTTGAGTTGTGATTTTTTTATGTGCCCTTAGTGAAGTACTCTCTAAGCATAAGGGAGTCTTACCTCCACTCACCCAGGGATGGAGGGAAAGTGGCTTTATCGTTGGCCAACCAAAGCTGCCAGAGAACCTTTAAAACTATTTTAGGAGTTAGCAGTAATTTTTCCAAACACTCTGGTTCAGAAGAGGTTTTGTTTAAACAAAAAAATTATGTTGTTTCCATGGAAAATCCCACTGGACCGTTCCCAACTGATCACACCGGAAGCAGCAATTTTAACCCCAGATCTCGCTCTTGAAAATACCATTTAAACGTTGTTCTATTCCAATCATTCAGTTTAGTGGTTTGGAGTATGAGATGAATCCCTGAGGTGATTACCACGGTAAGGAAAAGCGTCATAACAGAGTTAGGACCAGGGAACAAGATTCAATTGACCTAAGAGAGAAAAACTAGAAAAACAAATTAGAAAGAAGCTCAAATCTAAAATTCAAGTTGCTTTAAAAGTTCGCTATGGATTACCAAGAGCCTTCCTCTTCCCGAGTGCTGAGGAAAGATTTGTGGGGGGACCCCAAGAGGATATCTTGGCTGGCAAACCTAAATCCAAATATCCTGGTTTCCGGAATTTGCCCTGAGCCCAGGCCTCTGTGAAATGAGCTCCATTGTTTGCAGTTTCCTTTGCTAGCTCATGATCTTGCTGTCTTGTTCCTCAGCCCCTGGATTTGTCTAGAATGCCTTTAGAAGGTTACCTCAGTGACCAATGAAAGACAGGGCCCCCTTTCTTACTTGGTAGCTTTAGCAAGCAGACTCAACCCTCTGATCCTCAGTTTCTTCTCATCAGACTGTAACATCATCTTCTTATACCTGCTCACTTCAGACCTAGCAGGGAGTAAGTATAAAAAGAAAATGTCACTTAACTCTATTTGATTTTCCAGCCTGGAGGTTTCACAAAGTCGACCTGGGTAGGTGGTTTTGTTTGGTTTGAGGGTGAGGGAGCCGAAACCAGCTTCTGAGAGAAAAGCGGTTAGTTACATAGATGTGACACAGCAAAGCACTGTTCTGTCTTCCCTCTGCTCGCCTTGAGGCAGCACAGCACAGACACCCTCTGGTGGCCTAACAGAGGTTTTTACTTACTAGGGCTCCGTAAAGCAAATTTGCTCTAACACAGAGATTCTCTCCAAGTAGAAGAATGAAAATGTGTCCTCTTCTAGACTCTCAAGTTTTAATTTCATGTCAAAAATAAAATAGAGGTTCCTTTTCTTTCCACATCTACAGATCAAACTCCTACTCCGACTAGATTCCTGAAGAACTGTGAAGAGGTGGGGCTCTTCAATGAACTAGCTAGCTCCTTTGAACATGAATTCAAGAAGGCTGCAGATGAGGATGAAAAAAAGGCAAGAGATGGGACTTTTGCTGAAACTCTGGTGATGTTCAGATCTGGGCAACTTTCATTGTGCTCTGGGATAATTTGCTTAATTGATTAAAGCCCAAAATTATGGACTTTGTTCTGTAGAACCAGATAGTACTTACTAATCCTAGTCAGCCACATCGGGCTTTAGAGGGTCCAGATGATGGATCAGAACAAGTGTTGGATCTTTATCAAAAATCAGCCTTCTTGGAAGTTCCCTGTGGTGCAGTGGGTTAAGGATCTGGCATTATCACTGCAGCAGCTCTGGTCACTGCTGTGGCAAGGTATTTTGGTTTTTGTTTGTTTTTCTGGCTTTTTTGTTTTTGTTTTTTTATAGCCACACTGGTGGCATGTGGAAGTTCCCAGGCTAGGGATCAAATCGGAGCTGCAGCTGAGGCCTATACTATAGGTACAGCAACATCAGATCCAAGCCACCTCTGCAACCTAGCTGTAGCTTGCAGCAATGACAGATCCTTAATCCACTGAGTGAGGCCAGTGATTGAATCTGTATCTTCAAAGACACTTTGTCAAGTTCTTAATTCTCTGAGCCACAATGGGAACCTCTGTGTTGAGAGTTTGATTCCTGGCCCAGGAACTTCCACATGCCTCAGGTGTAGGGGAAAAAAAAAAAAATTCAGTCTTGCAGCTCTACCAGTGTAGCATTATTCAGCAGTCTGTTTTTTAAATTATTTTTGTCCTGATTATGTCCAGTTTAAAAAAAGATTGTAAACTGGAGTTCCCTTTGTGGCTCAGTGGTTAACGAATCCGACTAAGAACCATGAGATTGCGGGTTCGATCCCTGGCCTTGCTCAGTGGGTTGAGGATCCGGCGTTGCCGTGAGCTGTGGTGTAGGTTGCAGATGCGGCTCGGATCCCGCGTTGCTGTGGCTGTGGTGAAGGCTGGCGGCTACAGCCCCTGTTAGACCCCTAGCCTGGGAACCTCCATATGCCGCGGGTGTGGCTCTGGATAAAAGGCAAAAAGACCAAAAAAAAAGATTGAAAACTACTCAGATTTTGTTAGATGAGATTTTTTTTTTTTTTTTTTGCCAAACCCCACTCTTTTCTGAGCTAACCAGACTTTTCACCTGAACTGTTTTGTTTTGTTTGGTTTCTTTATAGGGCTGCATCTGTGGCATGTGGAAGTTCCCAGGCTAGGGATCAAATAGGAGCTACAGCTGCTGGTCTACGCCACAGCCATAGAAATGCCAGATCCGAGCAGTGTCTGTGACCTGCACCACAGCTCTTGGCAATGCCAGATCCCCAACCCACTGAGAGAGGACAG